>CM075855.1:13100384-13700384 GCA_037975125.1 Latrodectus hesperus
TCAATTAAACATTTTAAGGTTTTAGTGTAATTAATTTCAAATATAAATGCTATTTTTTATTTTAACTTGTATGTTTATCTTTTAATACCTCAGTTTTTTTTATAAAAAAATTTCTTATCACAAAGTCTATGAAGTTCACTTGAAAATAGAGATACATCATGTTTTGACTGTACATATTATCAAAGTATGGTAGCTTATTAAAATGTTTTAAGTAATCTTTTTATGTGATTATACATTAACATGAATTTATTTGAAATATTTTCTTTTTAAAGGCTGTTATACATGATGCTGTTTTAAAAAAGAACAAGCAAATATCAGATTTGTTTGAAAATCTGGAGGAAGAGCGGTATAAAAATAAAGATTTAGAAGAAAAAATTGAAAATTTGAATTTTCAGATACAACAATTAAGTACTTAAATTTTTTATTTACTTTTGTTCAATAAGTTTTATTTAAGCAATTCTTTTATTAAATAATCTTATAAAAATATTTCTAGTAAAGATATAAATAATTTTCTAAATTTATATTTATATAAGTTACAGGACTCATTACTTTTTATCATATTATTTTACTTCATGTATTAAAAATGTTTATTTATAAAAATACTTTTCATAAATATTGTTGTTATTTTAATGATAAAAAATTATAAAACAGAATTTTTGATTTTTTTTCCATATGGCAAATTTTAATCCATTCAATTGATAGTGAGAAAATGTTTTAAGGAAGTTATAGAAATCTATTTTAAAATTTAAGTTTTTTCATTTCCAAAGAATTTTAAAAGTAAATTTTTATAAATAAATTTCCTTTGTCAATAATAATTTTGTATTTTTAAAATATTTTTTTATAAAAGATTAATTAATTTTTCTTTTAAATTAAAAATTTGTTACTCATTAACTTTTAAATGAAATGTTTTAAAACTGAACTGATATTCATAATTTTATTAATTTCCATTACTACTACTGAAAGGAAACATTTATGTTTCCATCTTTTACTAAAAATATCACTGAGTTTAAAATTCATCTAAAGTTTGTCTGTGTTTGACTTGTTGCGGAGAATGGCAATAGTAGGAGTTTTCACCTCCTCCCACGCATGTGCAGTGTATCGTCAGTTACTGCTGCTGTCACTTAAAAGCTTAAGTTTTCTCTTCAGCTTATGTATATTACTCACATTTCTGTTTTGAATGTCTTTCTGTATATGTTGTAAATATATGTCTTGTGCTACAATGGCTTCTATTAATTTCTTTATCAGTGAGGTACCAGCTTTGGATTAATTATTCTCCACAGACTAATAAAATGTCACACTTAAGAAATACTCAATTACATTTCTTTTTATCAAAAGCTGAGGGAAGAAATTTTATTCCAAGTAATTGAAAGGCTAACTTTGAGGCTGTTTGTGGTTATGCTGTTTATCGAAAATAACAATTTTTATTTTTTATACTAATTCTTGTAAAGCAAAAATTTGTATGACTTTATATGGGTCCATATATATATATAAGCTGTAATGGTAAGTAGTGTCATAGTTGGTCTTTTAAATAAAAATGACAGGTAATCATTTTAAAGAATTAAAAAAGTAAAAGCATTCAAAATTCAACAATATACATTTTATTAATTAACTTGTTAAAGTTGAGTTTAAAATTAATTGCTTAAAAACTGAGTTAATGAATATACTTTCTAATACCTGTCATCAATTTTCTGAGATTTTTTTGCACTCATTCATATAGTTGGAGTAATTCATAGTTTAGTATGTTTAATTTATGAGCAGCAAGTTCTTTTTTCAACTATGATTTTTGCTTTTAAACTTAGGAAAGTTAAAAGAAGTAAGATATTAGCATATTTGTGTTCTTGTTAATAGTAAAAATCTATAATAATAATCTAGCTTTCCTTTATGTGATTCTAACTCTTTTTGTTAAGAACTGAAATAAAAACACCCTGAAGCATTTTTGAAATAATATACGTTTGCCATAGAAATGTTACTGAAATTAAAATAATTGCTTTCTTTCCATGTTTTTTGTGAGAACAATGGGAATAACTATTAATTCAATTATGCATATAATGGGAAAATTTAATAATTTTAACGGAAAAGTAATAATAGATATGAATACAACCATTCATTGATGCGATTAATTTTTCACTCTCAAATATTTTTTAAATTTTGTTGCATGTTGCAAAGAATTTCAGAAAAAATTATCATCCTAACCTTAAAATATAAAAGTTGTATTTCTCCCATTTTTCCTTATAAACAAAAATTTCAAATGAGAAATTGAAATTTCAATGTTGTTATTAGTTTAAATGTAATTAAAGTACTCAAATCTTCGTAATGATTAGGTGTAACAATGACTAAGTTCTTTAATTTTCCAGCAACTTTCTCCTTCTTCTTCTTAGAGTTGGGTTTGTATGTCATTGAGCACCTCTGCTTTTATCAGCATTTTGTACTGTTAACTCCAAACCCAATGTTTCTTAGTTCCAGTTGCTCGGGTCACCCCCTTTATTTATAAAGTCTGATAACCCTTTAATGGAGTCTAGGTGTAACTCTCTAGTATGGTTGATGCCTAAAAAGGTTAATCTAGGGAGGGCTAGAGCCTCGCATTCATAAATGATATGCTTGGCCGTTTCCTCTTGCATATGACATTTCCTGCAGATAGGGTCTTGCTGAAACAGTCCCATTTTATGGAGATGTTTTGTGAAATAGTAGTGCCCAGTTATGAAGCCTACGATTAAACGTATCTTCTGCCTAGAGCATCTTAGAATTTCATAGGAAATCCTCGCTGATGATCTACAGATCATACTTTTAGCATGAGTTTGTCCAGGAGATTTGAGCCAAGCTTCATACATCTTCCGTTTTTCCCATCTAAGAACATTGGTTTTTGCGGTCTTCAAATTGATCCCACAAAAAGGTTCTGGACCAATGGGAACAAAAGACGATCCTTGTTTAGCAAGCTCATCAGCCCTTTTATTACCTTCGATACCTTTGTGCCCTGGCACCCATACAAGGATCACCCTGTTTCTAGTTGCCAGTTCTGTAAGAAGGTTTCTACACTCCAGAATCATTTTAGATTTGATTTCGAAGGAATTAAGCGCTTTTAAAGTGGCTTGACTGTCACTGAAAATGAGAATCCGCTTACCGTAGTAGCCCTTCTTCATATTCAGTCGCAGACAGTGGTTGATGGCCAAAACTTCTGCCTGGAAGACCGAAGCGTATCTCCCAAGGCTTACAGACAAGCTGATTCTTGGTGACACGCCACAAACTCCCAGTCCTGAGAGGCTGTTCTTCAGTGATCCATCTGTATACCAGATTAGATCTCCTGTTTTAGTTTCAAACATGTTGTTATCCCATTCGTCTCTAGTTGGAAAAACTATATCAAATGTCCTATCAAACATGTATGTTTTTTCCATGATGTCAGATGGCATCATGAAAAGTAGGGTCTTGAATTTTCCTGGTGATGCCCTTGTGCCCTTTGGCAACAGGCTGGTCATACCAGTGGTTTTTCAGCTTCATTCTGTATGCATTCACTCTTGCAATGCTGCAGATGAAGATGTCCAAGGGAGTCAGATCCAACACAACCTCCAATGCTCTGGTTGGCATGGTGGAAATTGCTCCCGTGATGCAGAGACAGACCAGTCTTTGTAGACCCCCCAGTCTGTCAATCAGTCTTCTGTTTCACCTTACGCCACCAGATCACACAGGCATATGTGAAAATGGGCCTGACAAAAGCTGTGTACATCCATAACATCAGTTTTGGATGTAAACCCCAGTTTTTAGCAAGCATTCGCCTGCAAATCATAATGCTTTTCTTTGCTCGGTTGATCCTATCATCAATGTGCTTATTCCAGGTGAGTTTCTAATCTAAATAGATGCCCTGATACTTCACCTCTGAAGCTACATTGATTTCAACATCAAAAAGTCTTGGTATGAAAAAACCTTTCCGTTTCTTTTTGCGTGTAAAAGGTACAAGGTAGGTTTTCTGAGGATTAACCATCAGGTCCCTATCCATGCACCATTGACCTACATAACTTAGAGCATCCTGCATGAGATGACAAGTTATGTCGAAATCTTTGCCAAGGATAAGGATGACAATGTCATCAGCATATCCCTGCGTATAATAGCCCCTATCATTTAGATGTTTTATAAGGCTATTTACAACTAGGTTCCAAAGTAATGGTGACAGAACACCTCCTTGAGGACAACCTCTAGTAGTCTTTTTTTCAAATGATTCACCAAAGATGTTCATTTGTATATATCTATCCGAAATTAAGGCCTCAATCCAAGTACACAGGATCTGATTAATCCCTGCCCCTCTAAGTGCATTGAGGATGGATGGATGGGAAGTATTATCAAAAGCACCCTGGATGTCGAGGAAAGTTGCCAAGGCAATATCCTTTTGAACTAGAGTGGCTTCAATCTTGGAAACTAGCTGATGTAGAGCAGTCTCAGTAGATTTGCCGGGTTGATAGGCAAATTGAAGAGCATGCAAGGGACTATTTCTACCCAAGTAATCTCTAATATGCCGATCAATGATTTTCTCCATAATTTTAAGAAAGAATGATGAAAGACTGATTGGTCTGTATGACTTGGCCTGGTCATAAGTGTCCTTGCCAGGTTTTGGAATGAAAACAATCCTAGTCTTTTGCCATGTCTTTGGTATATATCCCAATGCCAAACTAGTTCTAAAAATTCTAGTTAGCACTGGTATGACAACCTTCTCTGCCTTCTGGATCATGATGGGCATAATTCCATCAGGCCCAGGGCATTTTAGAGGTTTAAAGGCAAAAATTGCCCAATGTTGTAGTTTATGATATTTTTAGCGATGGTCCATTGATTGCTATTGACTCTTTGCAAAGAGCCAATGCAATGTTCCCCTTCGTTGCTATAAATATCTCTAGCTCCCGGGAAGTGGGTCCTGGTCATAATTTCCATAACCCTTTTTCCGGAAGCAGCAAAATTACCCTCCTCGTCTTTTAGAGTACCAACCAAAATAGGTTCATCCCTTTTAAGGAGTTTCTGGAGTCTAGCTCCTTCAGAAATATAATCTATCTCGTCACAGAACTTCCTCCAGGAGTTAATTTTGCTTTTTCTAACAAGTTTGTTATAGATAGTGAGGGCTATTTTATAGTTCTCCCATTCACCATTTTTCTTAGCTTTGTTAAAAAGTTTTCTAACATTTGCTCTTTCGGCAGCTAGAGAGTCATTCCACCAAGGGCATTGGAGTTTAGCTCTTCTAGTGCGAATGGGGCAATTGTTATGATAAGAATCTAGAATACTTCTCTGCAGAAGATCTGCTGTAACTTCTAGATCGTAGTTGTCTCTAATAGGTCTGTTCCCGAGCTCAATCAATCCAGTCAGTTCTTCTTGGAATTTCTTCCAGTCCGTCCTAACTGGGTCTCTGAATATGCGATCCAGACACACATTAGAGTGAATTTCAAAATGGATGTTTTGATGATCTGAACCAGAAGGTCTGTCATCTACTTTCCAGTATTTGATATTTTTACTAATCAGCATTGTCGCTATAGTAATGTCAATTACTTCAGATCGATTGGAAGTAATAAAAGTTGGTTCGTTGCCCTCATTTAGAATATCTAACCCGTAGTTTAGAATAAATTCCAAAAGGTACTCACCTCTTTTATTTGTGTCCGTACTTCGCCAGACAACATGATGAGCATTACAATCTAGTCCTAGGACTACCTGTAAGTTGTTATCTCTGCAAAAGTTCATGAGCTTATGCAGAGAATGGTCAGGTGGAGCCTTCTCTTCATAGGGCAGGTATCCAGAGCCAAAAACAATTTCCCTGTACCTACCCTCTATGTTGAGTCTGACTTTCACAGCTGTCAGGTCCCTAAGAATAAATTCAGAGAGGGGAAGAACTTCAATGTTTTTATGTAAGAGTATACAAGTTCTAGCGTTACCATTAGTACAATAGATAAGCTTACCTTTAGTTCCTTTGAGACCACTGATTCTCCCCTTAACCAACCAGGGTTTCCAGCAACTTTAGATCAAAATATATTATTCCTTGTCATGAATTTTTTTCTTCCAAATTTAATGCAAGAAAGTTTTAACTTTTCTAAGTAAATATATAATTATTTATTTATTTTTGGTTGTTAACAAAATTGGTTAATTTATAAGGTATTTTAATGCATTTGCCCATGTCAGACACAATTTCAGTTGAAAATTAATGGCAAATTTTCATATGCTGTTGTATTTCATTTTATCTTATTTCTAACATCTGTCTGTGTTTTTTTGAAGTAAATAAATTAATGATTTAATTAAGTAATTAAATAAGATTGATTTTTTAAATATAAAATGAATTGCTTTAAATTGTAAAATCTATTAATTTATAAAAATCAGAATGCACTTACTTCAGAAGAAAATAAGTTTGCAATGATATTGCTAAATTCAGAAACAAAGAAAGTGTGATTTCAATGTGAAAGTGTTTTTAATTATCAATCTTGTACTTGATCATAGCAGACACTGTTTGGATTAGAATCCAAGCAAGTTGATTTTTTTCTTTGTGTAGCATTTTTGTGGGATCATTTTTAATAGTTTTTAATTATATTTCAGAAGTTTTTTCTGGGATCACAAATAATAAAGTAACATTTAACATTTTTTTTAATGTATGAACACAGCTTCTCATAATTCTTTCAATTTTAAACATACGCTGCCCAACATTGAAAATGCAACACCAAGGAGTAGCCAGAAAATTATTCAAATTTTAGAGTAGATACACCTTACTGAGTTATGCAAATGATGTGACTTGCATAGCTCTCCAGGAATGTAGGATAAATTGAGGAACTTCCAGAGTGGGCAATATTTGCACCGTTATTGCTGCTTGGAAAATAATCCTTAAAAGTTTGTTCATATTGCAAAAGACACCTGTGATAGCAGAGAACGCCAGGTTGTTCTCTCTGAAGTCAATTCCAGCAGACTTGACAAATTTACGAGGATCAGACCGAGAAGGGCATGTTTGTCCTTATCACATCTGATAGTCACCTGGTGGCATCCATAGTGCACTGGTTGTGGTAAAGATGGTTGGAACTTGTGGAGTGTTTATGAATGCTGATGTGATGTCAGCATTCATGCATTGATGCATACAACGGGAGGCGCTAGCAACTACTGAAATTCTGCAGCCTGTGCAAGGCACCCTGAATGATCCCATATCATGAACCATTTTTTTTGATTGGTTGCTAGTTGCCTCAATCGTGACATCCATTAAACTGCCATTGACCCCACAGCATAGATGCAAGCGTCTGGAATGATGCTGGAATGGAGTGATGTGGACAACAGAGTGGCACAAGATCATCTTAAATGAGTCGTGCCTCTTTCTTCAGTGATAGTTGGTGCGTATGAGTGTATCATTGATGTGGAGGCAGGTCCAGTCCTGCAACAATTGTGGAGCACCCCGCGCAATCTTGGTTTGGTGCACCTTTGCTTATGATTTGCTTGACAGATTTTTCACCAGTGGAACACATTTAGGATATGATTGGACACGATTTGCAGACCCTGCCAGTGTGTGCCTCTATCAGAAGATGTACTTTAGCAAATGGTTGATAGAGAATAGAGCCATAACTCAGGATGCCATCTGTACTCATTGATTTTGCTCTTTGTGTATTGCCGTCCATAGTGGTCATACAACTTACTAACCTGACCCTGTTCTCATTCTGTATAATCTTATAATTTTGAAATACAAGTTACTTATTGTTCATTGCTATCTCTCTTTGTTTGCCGGATTTCGTCACTTTCTGGTAACTCTTTCTTGTTTTTGCATTTTTCCATGTCAGCCAGTGTATTTGTATTAAAAATGTATTTATTTGTTAATGTCATCAATAAGCTTGTTATTGGACATTTTGAAATTGTAATAAGCACTTTGTTTCATGTATCACACATTTTTGATGAACTGAATTTAAAAATAGTTAATATTTATCAGAACAGTAACTAGACAGTACTACTTGTCACAGCATAATTGAAAATGCTGTAAATAAATGCTTTCAATAAAATTGTTTTAACCATATAATTTTAGCTATTGGTTATATTTTGTTGAAATTTTTCAGTGTGAATTATTAATCTGTTAGTAATTAAAAATTCCTGAAAAAATGCATTGAAGAGATTTGTTGTAATAATTAAATGTTAAAATTTAAGGTGGTTGAGTTTTGATAACTCCAATTTTTGAATATTGGTTTTGCTGTTTCTTTTTAGGAGAGGAAAAAAATAAACTGAAAATAAGTCATAATGAAGAAATAAAACTTCTAGAAGAAGACAAAGAGATTTTGTTGAAATCCAAAGAAGATTTAGAAGAGAAAAACAGAATGTATGAAAACTTTTCCTTTTATTATTAATCCATAGTTCAATTTTCTATTATTTATTTCTTTATTATTATGCTAATTCTTTTGTCTTAATCATTCAAACTCTTGTAATTGTGGTTTAATATATTCCTGCTAGTTATTTATTTATATTAGGAATTTTTTGTTAGTTTTAGTTAGGACTATTTTTGTAAATGGTAGGAATTGCAAATTTGCCTTTCCTACTTTTATCAACATCAGCATAAGTTTCACAAAAGTTGAAATATTCATTTTTTTATTTTGTTTTTGAGCTAGACTTCATTTATCAGATTTCTCTACCTTTTCTGTTTTATTATTTTTTTGATGTATTTTTAAATTTTTGACAAACTTATGGATAAGTTACAAATTGTTATTTTCTGAATCAGTGTAATATTTTTTTGTTTTATTATGAGAATTAAGTAAAAACATTTAAGTTTAATATTGATTGGCAAAGTATTATAGACCACAATATATATTCTTATTCATATTTTTTAAAATGATTATAAATTATTAAATGTTTTTGTTTGTATCATTATTTGATTTTGATTTAAAATCTCAGCCTATTTTAATATTGCATCAAAATTATATCTAATTAGAATGAAATGCAATTAATAAGTTTCACGATTATTTTGTTTTTATAAGCATTGCGTTAATTTTATTTAATTAAATTTTTTCTTTAACAAAATTTTTTTTTTTGAGAAATATCATTTTACACATGTATGAACCTTGTGAGTGTGTGCATCTAACACCTGTAAGTAGGTAATTTTTTTCCAGTTTCCTGGAAACTTGGTATTTTAATTTGACTCGAGGAAAATGTAAATAACTCCTTAATAATTTTTTTTATGATTTAAAGAAATTTTTTTTGCAGATCTTTTCTTTCTTTGGACTTTTATCTTATTAGTTTTGTCAATTCTTTGTTAGTTTATTTTATTTTATTTATTGAAACTTTCATTTGTAAACCAGATAAAAAATAACATAAAAGTTTTTATTATTAATTTTAGATATAAATAAGGCAGTATATACAAATTTTGACAGGTGCATTGCATAGCTGAGCCCTCAGTGTTGGAAATTTTGTTGTGACTAGATTGTTTGTATAAATTGAATGAGCTCTATATTAACACAGATTAATCTAAAAGATTCCTCTTTAGATTAATTTGTGTTAATATAGAGAGCTCATTCAATTTATACAATGAATGAATGTTTCATGAATGTATTAAGTTTGTATATCTATGGTATGCATATAAGACTTTAAAGGAAAAAGAAAAGAAATTAAATATTATCTAATGTGTTTCTTATATATCCGTGTATACATTAAAAGGTATAATTAAAGGTGTTATTGTGATTTTAATATTCTTTGCATCCAGTTTTAATTTGATTCAATCTGTCTATTGAACCATGAATTTTGGTGAATAAACACGTTTTTAGCCATTTTTTATATGCCTTCTCTATAGTTTTTAGTTTTAAATTTGTTGTGTAATTTAAGCGTTCTAACTTCCACATTACAATATACAAATTTGAATGTTTCCAGAGCTAAATATCTCAGATTAAGACACTACGAAATTATGTCAATTGTAATTGTAATATTGTTCCAAAAAATCGAATTTGTTCTTAAAATGTAATTGGACAATACTGATTATAATTAAAATAAGTCAACCTATTTATGGCACCATCTGTTATTTATTTTATAAAACAACAGCTTTTTTCCTCAAAATTTTATTGTAATCTTTTCTGATGGTGAATGTTATTTTATCAGATTATCTGTGATGGCATGTAATATCCCCAACGAAATTCAGAACTTTTTTAACATATAATCTGCTGATTATAAACCGGAAGTTACAATATATCCTTTTAAAAACGTACGAGTAGCCTTGCAAATTCAAAATGTAATTTATCATTTTCTGCGATATTACAATTCTTGAAATTACATTTTGTTAGAAATATTACATTATAAACTATTTTAAGAAGAAATTAACTGCTTTATTCACTATATTACATAAGCATTATTGGTCAGTGCAAAATTAAGCTACAAATTATTATTTATTTAATTGAATAAAACATTATTGAGTAATTTTCCTAAATGTTTGAATGCTTAATGGAAAAATTTTGTGACCTAAGAAATGTGCATTAGTTTGTTAAGCAAAAATTTTAGCTGTTTATTCCTTATAACAGCTAAAATTTTTGCTTAACAAACTAAAGCACATTTTTTACATCAAATAATTGTATCTCTTAGCAATATTTATTTATTACTATTAAATTATTTACTTAGAATTTATCTTGTGTCTTGTTATTTTTTCCATTGTTTTATATGCATTAATTATTTATAGAAATGAAAAAAACCGATTTAAGTTTGCATAAGCTTTTTTATTGTAGCTCATATATTTATTAGTAAAGGAACTAATGCTTTTACTGGGATGAAACAATCTTGTTTATACAGGATTGTTTCATCCCAGACAAAGATTTTAATCTAAATATTTCGTTCATTAATGTAAGAAATCTTAAAAATCGCAATCTTTATTTTATGTTTGCAGATGTATGTAATATAAATTATAAATCAGTTTTGGTTTTATTATCTATGAAGAAATATTTCATGTTTTTGTAGTTAAATTATAAAATGTAGAAACTACACTTCTAACAATCTGATGCATTTGAAATTATCATGTCATATTTTTAAAATAAATTTTCATCATATAATCTAAATTTAAAATATAATTCAATTAGATTTTATGCATAATTTTTGCTGTAACCATTTAAAAATAATTTAAAATTATGTGGAAATAATTGATTATTATTTATTGATTCCATGTACGATTGTTGATATCTCCTGGAGAAATTTTATTTGAATCCTAGAAAATTCTGCCCTAGAATTATTTTTGAGAATGTGAACAAACCTTGCCATTATTAATTTTGTATATTTTTTGAGTTTGATGGTAGTAGTTAGGAAGAATTTCAGTCTTCTTAAAATTATGTAAATTCCCATAATGTCAGGAGCTGTAGTACTATCAGGGTTGATCAAAACAATTGTGTTTAATTTTGATTTCCAGCCTAATGATTATTTTTGCGAATAATAATTAAATGGAAAAATATCCCTTAGATAAAAAGATTGAAGAATAGTGTGTTCACAAAAATGTAATAATTTTAAATTAAATTTTATTAATTTCCTTAAAAAAAATAATGTTAAAGTGTAGGAATTGTGATTAGAGATATGTTAATAGTAAGTAAATGCCAAAATATAAGTTATTTTTCTCTAAAAGAAGCACAAGCTTAGAAATGCATATTTCTTTAACCTATTATTTATTTAAAACGGGATTTGAAAATATTGTAATTGCATAACTTGTAATTAATTTTCTAATTATTGACAATGATTTTGTCACTGTTTCATTAGCCACTTAAGCTTTCTTTCACAAGAAAAATGTCATGCTTACTATTAATATATTATGATCTAAGCTACATAAAAAATTTTTTGCAATTCATTATTAAATTACTTGTAATTTCTTAAAATGTCATTGTCCCTTAATATTTGTTAAAAAAATTATTTTTCAGGCTTAAGCAGCAAGTTGATCAACTTCAACAAGACTTGAAGTTTGCTAAAATAAATCTACAAGCTATTGAAGTAAAATGGGTTATTAATTATGTAAAAGATTATCTAATAATGGTAATAATCCTTATTTATATTAAAATTTTAAATTTATTTTAGGAAGTACCTGGTAAAATCAATATTGAAGCTGAAGACCCAAAAGTTCAATGTAGAATTATATCTTTAGAATTTCAGCTTCAAAGAAAAGAACTAAAGATCGATGAACTTCAAAGTGATATTAGAAGATTAAAAAAAATTCAAACAAATTATGAAGTTCTAAAAGAAATTTGTGAAACTAATTTATATGATTGTACAGGTAACTTTTTTATTAATTTACTAATTACATGTTGTAAATACTATTTTTTTTATATTTTATTCATTGTATCAAATTGGAAAATTTTTTGTTTTTACATTTATGTTATAGCATTTATAACAAAGTATATAATATTTTATTTTAAAATTTTGTTTACATTTTTTTAAATAGTTTTTTTTATTAACAGTTCCATTATATTTATCCTGATTTGATCGAGATCTAAACTGATATAGGCAAGATCATAATTTATTTTAATCTGAAAACAGTTTTGACCTTAATCGACTCAATTTTGTTCCAGGTTAAAACAGATTTAACCTTTTATATTTGTTAAGTATTTATATATGAAGAACTTTAAAAAGTTTTTGCAATTATTTATGGAGAATTTTAAGAACTTCCAGATGTGCTTTATTTATGCTTAAATTTTTTTTTAAATGTAGTTTTAATAATTTGCTGAACTACATATCTACATACATCTGCATTTACATACACCTGTTATATGTTTACATACCTGCACAGAGTGTTATACAAATATGGCACATATTAATTCATAAAATAATGAAAATATAAAGAAACTTGTAATTTATTCAATGTGACATTCAATGTAGAAAGTTCTACAAATAATTTCTTTTTTCTCAGTTAAATAATTTTTTTGTGAGTATTATTGTTGTGCATTATTGATTGTATAATATAACTCTTTTGGGAATATATGTAATTTTAAATGACTTTCAGAAGAAAATTGCAAGGATGTGTGACTTGAAGACCAAAATTATGTAACATTATTTCTACATATTTGCCTGAAAACTGTGTAAAGTTCACTACCAAATTCACAATCTCCATGTGATAAAGCCCCCAATATGGGAAAGTCTATTAACAGACTTCAAAAATGTTTTAATCTATTTAATTATTATTGTTATTATTTTTAAACCTACTTTATTTATTATGAATATATAAATTTTTTATGTTAGAGAGATAACTCCTATACTCTACACTAGGGATAGTTAACTTTGGGAGATATGGGTTAAATTTTGTTCCTATTTTTCTTAATAGTAGATCATGAATCACTAATGTCCATTTTCACCAGAGTTAAGTTAAAAAAATTTTTTATTTAGTATTTTAAAAACTAAACTTTAAATTCATTTGGCTTGACTGGTAAAAATGTGGTTTGATATGGTTTGAATGTTTGAATGTGGCTGGATGTGGTTTGATAATTTAAAATTTCTTTTAAAATTTTTAATACAGATGGCAATAAGTAAATGGTTTTGGGGTCAATATTATCTGTTGTACTATCACACAACTTTCCTTCTACTTCAGGAATCGAGTATTCAAATTTTATTTTTCACACTACGCTGCCTTAATTCAATTAGTTCCATTTCTAAGTTATCGATACATAGCCACATAAAATCAGTTAATTCCATTGTTTCAAATTCTGTTTTCTATGGAAGTGAAATGTGTTTCTCTCCTCAAAAAAGATGAATTTATTTCTTTTATAATCATTAAAATTTTTTTATTGCATTTCTCAACCAAGTCTGTCAAAATTATTGTGTTTTGCAAATGTTTTTGTAATTGAGGAAAATATTTTATTATTTCATTTGTTTCCAAGTCAATTTTAATATTTCTAAACATAGTTAGAACAATTAGACCATGCCCTTGAAGTTTTTTTATTCAGTTTATTAAAATGCTGAGTGAGGCTACATAAAGAGCATGAAATTATTTAACCAATGTGTATTGGATAATTCATTGGAACTATATTCTTTACTAAAAAAGGGCTTAATTTTTTCTAATAACGCTTAAAAGCAATTAAAAACCTGACCAAAATGAAGCCATTGTATGTCAAAATCTCTTAATACTGCATAGCTGCCAACTACTGATTATTTCAGGGAACTTCTGATTTTTCACCATTTCTCCCGATTTTCCGATAATGTATGAAAATCTACTAAAATTTGGCAATTTCAGTGAAAAACTGAAAAACTGCCGACAATTTGCCGGATAAAAAGTGTTGAGTTGTTTTAGTAGCTTAAACATTCAAGCATTGTCCTCTCAAATACTGGATGAACCTAAAGAAGATGTACAGTGGCATCTTTTTTGTGTTTGTGTGTTGGAAATCTGAAAAATAAGTTTGAACAAAAAATGTTTTCCAGTATTTCCCAGTTTATGCTTACAATTTTAACTTTTTCACATTCTTGTGCAGAATGTGAACTGGTGTTCTGTCATATAAAAAATGAATTCAGATCTTTACTTTAGGCTGAAAGTATAAAAGTTTAATTATAGCTAAATATTCTTAAAAATGAGAAAAAAGATGTTTTGAATAACTACTCACCAATCCATTTCTAAATTAATGTTAAGTTAGCAACATATGAAAAAATGAATTGTCATGAGTTATTTGAATTGTAATCTGTGTCTTTTTAAGGATAGTTTATTTAATAATTTCTATATTCTTAGAAGTATTTATCACTTAATTATGTCTTTATATAATTTTATAAGTTTAATACTTATAAATTGCACTACTTAGTAAAAGTTGCCCTATGAAATAAATTTTGGAACATAAATGTTGATAATTCCTTTATTTATCATTATAAAGGATTTCAGAGTTCCTTTATAAAGTTGAGGAATATTTTATTAAAAAATTAAGATCAGCACAAAATATTTTTTTTAATATAAATCATTCTCAGAATGTATAATCTAAAGAGTAAAATTATTTTTTTGTGGTACTACCATTTTTAAACATTCTGTTTCAAACAAAAATGGCAGTAGTATATCCTGATTTTTTCCCTCTAAGGTTGGCTGATATGATACTGGCATTCAATTTGAATTGTAAAAATTGGTGTTTATTTGTCTTGCATTTAAAATTGATTATTTTTTTATTAGAGCTGATGTTACACTGGAAGATGTTTTTAAACCATGCTTCGCACGTGAAACATACAATGAAATCCGATCAGAGAAAAACTGCTCCCATTTAATATTTTTGCGTATTTGAAATTAGGCTTTATTTCATACCAAGAAATAGTATTTAACCTATAAGTCTTCTATGCCATAAATTATGTCAAATGATTCAATGACATCTTCCAGTTGTAAGGAACATTTAATAAAAATTCATGGTGACAAATAAGGTAAGGATTCAGTGCTCTTTCAAAAATAGTCAGAGATAAATATTTCATACCACAATCACTTCAACAATTCATAGAGACAACTTTTTAATGTGATGATGGACTGTGTGCTTTGTATAACATTATTTGTCCAGAAAATTTTTATTTTATTGATTGCAGTTGCTTACCTATTGTCAACACATAATTGCTCTCCACACAGACCTGGATCAAGATTTAAAGACTTGGATATTTCAGACAAATTAGTGAAACATTTATAAATGACGTATATAAACCAATGTTTGAAGGAGGATATCATAAATTTTGTATGCTAAAACTGATCCCAATTTTATATCCTGCATTATGTGTTATTGTGCAATAGTTGTTGGCTGCTTTCCTGTCTATTTGGTGGAGGAAAGAAACGGACTAGAAATCAGTGCTTGTGAGTATTCATTGTTGCTGGTTACAAACATCGAGCTGGATATAAATAAATGCACTATCAATATCTAATCAAGTTCATTCAAGTCATTTTTATTTTAACCACAAGTTATAATTTAAATACTTCTTCAATAAAATGTTCTTAAAATGTTAATTTCTGTTCCATCTATTTATGTAAGTTTTAAATTTAGTAGTCTGTAAACATGTTTTGGCTATATACAATAGTTGGAAATTGCTACTCTGAAAAGAATAGTCTTATACTCTAAAGAATATTCATTCTTCAAGTCCAATTTTAGAAAAATAACAAATCTTATGTGAAAGTAACCGTTTTTATTAAAGATTTGAAAATCAAAAATAATATCCAGCAATAATTTGAAAACTAATTATACACAACTAAATTAAATGTTAGTCTTACCACATTTCCTGATACATCCATATATTACATGTTAAAGAGCTTCAAATTTCAGTATTTGAATTATACACCAGTACTGGTGATAAAAAAATTATAATATTCTTCATCAAAAAGCTTATAATAGAGTTTTGAACAAAAGTCCTTTTATGAATTATACAATAAGTGTCAGTCCAATTTAGGTGCCATGTTATCCTTCAAATTATATTTAGTTTTATTGTATTATGTTCTAAAATGAATTCACTTTCTTGGAAAGATATTACTGTTAATAATGACTATTGTCATTTCTCATTTTATCTTGTCTTGAGCTGTTGTGTCATGAAAAGATTCATGTTCATATATCATTTGGTTGTGAAAGTGCTTAAGTTATGGAAAAGCAATTAAAAAAAATTGTAACAAATGTAATAATGTAAGGGAAACACAAAGCATGTGCATTATGAAAGAAAATGCCTTTAATGCACAATTTGGAGAACAGAAGCGAGTGGCAAAGCTGTAGTAGATTTATCATTACCCCGGGTGCACCACAAGGAGGCCTACTTTGTTACACCCCACTAGTATGTTCTTGCTGAGAATGAAATAAGTGATTCACAGTTAAGATGTTTTGCAACAGAGAGACTATTGATGTTCGCTATCCTGAAAATGAATGATTGCATGTCTTCACTGATGGCATGCTGGAGGGAACACACTGTACTAGAGCAGGTAGTGGGCTTTTTAGTTTTTACTTATCAATTGGATCTTTTACTACTAACTTTGATGGTGAAATAGAAGTTGTTGCCATGGCTATTCAACAACTATCGATTTGCTGTCTTTCTTTTAGAAGAGCTGTCATATTATCAGATTCTAAAAATGAACTTCATTTCCTTTTTTAATCATTAAACTTTCTCAAAGAATTTTAGAATGTTGACCCTTGCTCAAGGTACTACGACGCAGAATTTTATTCTAATTGTTTCCTGCCCATCGTGAAATTACAGGCTATGAGAAAGCTGATGCATTGTCTAAGATGGGAGCTTTGATTGAACAACAGTCGTCCTCTTTCTTTTCACACAACTAAATTGTTTATTAACCTAACCATTAGAAAAAATTTAAACAGCATGATTCAACATGCAAGGAATAAAAAGATGGAAGATTCTGGTGGAGGAGTGAACAGTTCTCAGTTTTCCAAGAAAGACTGTACTGCTCTATTTACAGGACTTACAGGACCATTTCTATAGAATTGAGAGGGGTGGATTCCCCAAACTGTGTTTTGTATGACTCATATCAACCAATAATTTTTTAACATTCAAAGAATTCTATCGTACTTTCTCAATATGAGGACATTGTCAAGAAGTATTGGAGAGCTGTGAACTAATGGCTTAAGTGCTAATATTTGGCATTTTTAAAATAATAAATAAATAATATTAAAATCAAAAATTCTATTTTATTTTCAAAATATCTAATGCCTTGGTTTAAAAGTTATTAAAAACTATAAAAAAAGTTATAGTGAAATAGTTTTAATAGAATCCTCTCGGAATTATCATTTTTACTGACCAATCTGGTGCTTTCATCTTAGGTTTATTGCACTTGTCAATGATATGGCTATGGTATCCAATTAGATATTTTTCATAATTGATTTTTCTGTGCAATTATATTTTCAATTAAACTTTATAGTTTATTTTATATGACACTTCATTATGAGCAATATATTATAATATTGGAAAAATTTTTTCAGCATATTATATCTTGCTGTGGATTAGTAGTGTTTTTTCTTTTTAACTTGAAAGCGACTGCTGCTACGGGTTATATGTAGGAAAATATACATTAAAATGTAATCAGAGAATGGAAAGATAAAAAATTAATGAAAGGATTGTCATATTCTTCAAAGTACACCAGTTTGATTTGTTTATAGAAAACATTATTATGTGAGTGGAAAATAATTGTTGTATATAGTTTTATAAATTTTAAGTGTAAATATTAAATGAAAGAATTTTATGATAAAGAATTCTCACATTCTTTATTTGGGGGAGGGGTATGCAAAGGTTATGAATTTCCAACTCTGATGTCAGAACTTTGTAGTCATTCAAAATCTGCTTTCAATATTTGATTTGTACAAAAAATGATTTTTGAGCGGCAAACCAATTATATATAATATAATATATATATATGCTTATAAATCCAGAAAAAATATCAAAAAACTGAAAAAAGTAAACTGTAATTAGGGATATTTTAAAGTACTGTTTGTATACAATATGATACACTTAAAAGTATGTACCAGGTGTATGCAAATGAAATGAGGGAATTGTTTTAAAAAAAGACAAAACAAATTTGAGAAAACTCTTATTATTTCTTTATTTGAAATAATATAAATTACTAGCTTCTCCATTTTTCAGGCTTTTTGTTAATACTACACCAAAAAAATGATCGGTCCTATGAGGCCAGCCAGTCATCAAGCCAAGATTTGATGTTTTTGTAAGAAGTAAAGCGCTGGTCAGCCAATGCGTGTCCCAGTGATGCATATAGGTGGTAATCAGAAGGAGCCAAGTCTTACGAATAAGCTGCATGCGCTAAGGGCTCCCAGCCGAGCGCCTTAACGATGTCCTTGGTCGATTTAGCACAGTGGCTAGGTGCGTTGTTATCAAGGAAATTCACTTTGTGCTGCTGTTTCTTGAATTGCTCGTGTTTTTTTAGTATAGCATCGTTCAAATCAAGTCATTATTGCTTGTATCAATCGGTATTAACGGTTTCACCGGATTTGAGAAGCTCATAATAGATTGGCCCCTCCTGGTCCCAGAAAATACACAGCTTTGTCATGTAGCTGAAGCGATTCGGCCTTGCAGTCTATAATGATTTCTGTATGGGGTCAATATATGATTGGTTACGCTTAGGATTTTCAAAATAAATCCATTTTTCATAGCTAGTCACTTTACGATGGAGATATTACTTGCGTTTGTAGCAAGCAAGCAACATTTCGCATACAATTTTTTGGATTTCCTGCTGATGGTCCGTTAGTTTGTGTGGTACCTATCTACGGACCTTTATTATCTTGCCCATTGCTTTGAGATGATGGGAAACAGTGCTGTGGTCAACATTCAGTTCTGCAAGATGTTTCTGTGTTTTGCCATCATCTTCATCGAGCACGGCTCAGAGCATTGCCATTCTATGCATGAAAATTAATGCTGTCCGCAAATCGTGATCGGAAGGCATATAATTTGACATTTTCAGCACAGTAAAAAAATACAATGCACACTAAAATTCATCCAAGTGAATATAAATATCAAAGGTCAAACCACGTGTCACGGCTTCGTAATGTTTGTATATATGCATGTCGACATCTGTTAGTAATCGTCATTTGATATGTATACACCTGGTACAGTCATAAATATCCCAAATATTTATAAATAACTTGATGGCATGTATTAACAATTAGTCATTTCTGTTTCTATAATTAAGATTCATATTAAATAGAGAATTGATAAATTTTGATTTGAAATCCTAGTGATAAAAGAATATTGAAATTCTTCAGTTTTATAATAACTAGGAATTTATCATTAAAATACCATTTAATGTATGCATCTAATAAATTTTATATTGTGAAGTGCACTAACAGTTCATTAACAGTTAGAATTACAGTATCATATTTTAAATGTATTGCTTTTAATAAAAAAAATTGAATTTTCTATCTTTGAAATTTAGTTGGTAACTTAGTAATCTTAAACAAAAATTTAATTGACCCATTTACCAATCAAATTCATTCGCCTATAATCATTTTTTCTTTAATGCTAATTTATTGCTTACATCCCATCATATTTAACTTTTGATTTATGTGTGCACAGAATTTTTTGTATGAAGTTTTCTTTAAAATGACAGGATATTGGCTGTTTTGATTTAGTGAAAAGAGTGAACATTAAGTGTTACATCTCTTTTTAATATTAATATTTAATAGTGAATGTATAAATTAATACAAACTTTTATCATACTGAGAATAAACATGGCCATTAGCTTTTACTTCATGCATAATATACATGAAATATATTTCCTAAAGTCTGCAACTTTTATTTAAGATTGCTGTTTAACAGTCATTTAAATTATATTCACTAGTTTACAAAGAAACTATTTCTTATCTTTTAGGATTGTTTGAAAATATGCAAAAGAAAATCATTTGACAGAAGTTTTTAAGTTACTAATTTAATGGCTTCATGTCATAAATCAAAAGCTGATATAATTGAAGAACAATAAAATTTTCAAGATTTTATTTTTCTTTAATATATTAGAAAGGTAAATTGCATGGAATCGGTTACTTAAAATATCTTATCTAAGACTCTTCAGTGATTTTGTTAAAGATATGGCTTAAAATAGGAAAATAAAATTAGGGCTATTTTATTTAAAACTTTATTACATATAAAGTTACAGTATCTGCAATTAAATTTGCTTGTCGCTATTTAAAGTAAAGATTGCTTATAGTTTTGGTGTAATTTTTTAACAGAATTTTGAAAATTTGATTTACGTGTTTATAGTAGCTAATTACTTTCTTGTGCACTATTTTGATAATTATTGTCGCTCATGAATTATTTGAAAAAATATGCTATCAAACTTTATATTTCAAAAGTTACACTTGCAATATACTAATGTAATTTAACCTTCTTTTTCTGTGTTATCTGATTTCCATGAAATATTTTATATATGTGTCGCACAAAAATTATTTTAAAGTAATTAAACTCACTAAATATTTCTGGTAAGAAAAATAGATTTTCTTTGTATGTCTGTTAAATACTCAGATTAAAAATTTTTAGTTTGAAATATTTAAGGGATCAATAAAAATATATTGGATTTCTCCTTAAAAATTAAAGTATTCTCATAAATATTTGCACCATTTTGTAAACATTTGCTATTAAGTAATTTTATTAAATTTGTCTAATATGCACATTTCATTAGGAATTTTATGTATGGACTTAGTAATTAATTTTAATCATTCAATACATTTGAATATGTGTGTGTATGTTTATATGTATAATAAGAATATTTAAGAATTTACTAAATGCTTATCTGAATGTATGCATTAACCACACTTTTTTTAATCAGAATTGCAAAGAGCTTTAAGTAATCATCAGTTTGACCGTGGGTCTAAAGTTCAGGACATCTCTATAAGAAATGAATTGGAAAAAGATCTTGCAAAGATGGCAAATGATCTTGCAGAAAGAGAGAATTATATTATTCAAATGGAGGAACAAAAGAAAAATTTGTTAAGCAGGTACAAAAGTGAACTGCAAGTTATAAAGAAAAATGAAGATGATTGGAAGGTATAATTATTCATACTGCTTAAAATTTTAAATTTTGTCATCATGAATAAATACTTCAATGATATATTTATTCCCTTCACTCCTTATCATTATTCAACAATTCATGTATTTTAATATTTTCAAATTTTTCTTTTCAGGCAAAATTCCGTAAAGCAGATAAAGAAAGGGAGAACAACCTAAGAAACTTCACTAAAAAAATTAAAAACTTGGAAACTACTGTAGCAAAACTGAGAGCCCAAAATGAGGCATATCTTAATGTGAGTGTTAATGCATGTTATTTGTAAAATATCTTTTTACTCCCTAGATGTTATTTGCTTGAATATTTACTCTATGTATTTGGTGTTTATTATATATATTACACATTTATGGGGTCACACTTTTCTGTTCTGAGTATGGATTTTTGTCATTTGAAAATTTTACAAGTTGAGATTTTTAATTCATAAACTTTTTTAAGATATAAATATTTTAAACTTATCATATCCTTATCACACAATCTAACCTTCTTGTTATTAGACTATCAGGTTTTGGAATTCACTTACACTTATAAAGCTTGCATTTTATTAGCAATGCTATAAGAAATAAGTTGCATCGGGACTGGTTGTTTGAAAAAGATGTATATGGGTATCTGCTTAGTAGTGTAGAGAATTGAAAGAACCTGTAATTGTGCTTAATTAAGCTAAATTTGTTGCAACCATATTGAAAAAAAATCATCAAAATATTGTGATAGTGTTCTAAGAAGAAATTACCTCACATATTTACTGCAGCCAGGCTTTTTTTTATGTGATTGAGGTATTAATCATGAAGCAGTTATTGCTGAACTTCTGATTGAAAACTCTTTTACTTTAGCTCCAAAAATTTCACTCCTTCAGATATTAGCTGCTTATAGTAAGTTAAAAATATGAAAGCTACAAATGAAGCTGAGAATGAAATAAATTATATATTTAAGTTTTTGATGGCAAAGGGAGTTAAATTTATTGCTATAAATTAAAGTTCTAAGGGAAACTTATAATGAAAAAAATATGCATGCTTGAAAAATTTTAATGCAAGTGGGCTTAGTTTTTTAAAAAATGTAAAAAATAAGCTAATTACTTTATATTTACCCAACATACCCAAGAATGAATGAATGAATGAAAAAGTTCTAAAATTATCTTTAATATTTCTGAGAAGATAATTATCAGAAATCTTAAAAAAATAATAATAATTTTGAGTTGAAAATAAATTATCTTTTCATAGTAGTATGTAGATTTTGAAACAGATGAGAATATTTTTTGTAAATTGCATGATTCTGCAAAATCTTTTTTTTTTTTTTTTTTTTTTGAAAGGTAAATTTTACCACAAATATCAGTGAATCCCCTGAATAGATTTCATTCAACCTATTCATGAATTTTCATGCAAACTTTATTTACTTATAAACAGATTTTTACGCATGCTGATGTTCTTGAAAATTTTCATAAATTAAAACTAACAATTTTATAAATTAAACTAAATTATATTACCTGGAAAAAATAATTTAAAAGGTGTCTCAATATAAGAAACTTACATGTTTGAACAGAAAGAGAAGTCTCTTTAATCAGTCTTAGAAAAATAACTTTATTTTAAATGTGTACATGGTATTTTATTGCATTTGAATGAATTAGTAGAATTTCTTTACAGTGAAAATTAGATTCTTTTTTATACATGCAAAATCATGTGCAATTATTTTTTTCTAACAAAATAAACAGAAACACATTTATTTATCAGATATTAAAAAATCTCTTAAAGAGGTCCTGTAAAATAGTATGGGGATACATTTATGCAAATTATATCATCTGTCTAGAAAATTCTTTAGATTTAAAGAAAAAAGGACTATTCATGTGGAATTAATATAGGATTTTCTCAAAACAGACAATCAGAAAATGTTTTAGGATAAATGTTTGATTTATTTTTTTGCATTAGATTTAACATGCAGAAATAAAAACACCCAGTTTATCAAAATTTATAAAACTCTTAATTTTTGTGATCTTTCAAGAAGAATTAAGGTACTTAAAAAGTCAAAAATTATTGCAATAGAGGAAATAATAAGTATAGTGGGTAATATTAAATTATTCAACATGCATTAAAGCCTGTTAATATCTCAGTTTTAACTCAATTAACACTCACTCAAGGACTGTATAATAACACACACTTTATTTCTCCGACTCTCAATGGCTAGTGCCGGTTTATTTTTTTATAACTCAAAAGGGGCGCTACGCTCGCAGGTGCCAACATTCCGCCCGGTGTTGACATGGTACATTCAACAATTTGAAATCTCAAGAAAAATATTAACACACTATATATAATGTATAACACACAATATAATGTATGAGTACAATGATACACACTATTAATAATAAACTGCACTAAATACATAATGATACAGATATATTTGATAGAGTTCTCATTCCTTAATTAGGCAATGGCAAAATGCTAATTTTATTAATGCTCCTTTTAAAAACCCCATTCTTTGTTTTAACTAAAACTACTCTCACCTTCTTATCCTTTCCTGGGAATGTTTGCATTATTCTGCCCAATGGCCTGTTAAAAACCGGTACATTATCCACCTTTAAAATCACCATAGTGCCAACTTGCACATTCTCTTAGGCGAACCTCCACTTTGATCTTTCTTGTATTGCACTTAAATAATTGTTAGACCAATGCTTCCAAAATATCTGAACTATCTTAGTTTATTTTTGTCATTGTTTTAATTTATTGTCATGTAAATTTAGGATGTTGGGTTCTGCAATTGCTGTGATAGGTCTGCCTATAAAAAATGGCCAGGTGTCAAGACATCATAATCATTTAAGTCAGATAATAGGGGATGCAATGGGCGGGAATTAAGAATTGCCTCAATGTGATCAATTACAGTTAAGAATTCCTCAAAGGTTTGTTTTAAATTGCCTACTACACGTTTAAGATGGTATTTCGCGGATTTGACACCCGCCTCCCAAAGTCCACCATAATTCGGGGATCTAAGGGGAATGAAAGTCCACTCAACCTTTTCTTTGGACAAATAATTACTCAAGTTTTCATCTGGACTGCTAACTAATTTACTCAATTTCTTTAATTCGAAGTTACTGCCAACAAAATTAGTAGCCTTATCAGAAAATATGTGGGTGCTTTTCCCTCTTCTGCTATAAAATCTCTTAAGTGTAGCTACAAAGGCATCACTAGAGAGGTCTGTTACTATCTCTAAATGACAAGCTTTGAAATTTTCATTCTTGGCAGTTTTTTAAATTGTATCCTTGTATCCAATTTTTTGATGAAAATTTTTTTTTGGAACCCTTGTTCTAGTTTTAAAAGTAAGTAATATATTCAATGGCAGATTGTGTTGCATTCGTTAGAAAAAATAACAGTGTTAAGAGTTGAATAAATTTCAATTTATCAATTTCAATGTATTGTTAATAATGCAGGTTTCAAATGATAGAAAAATGCTTGAGAATATTTTTTGATTACAAAATTATTAATCCAAAATTGTTTAAAATGTATACATTAATATTGTGTAATGTATATTTACATACATGCTCACACAAATGTGTTATTTTAGTTTTCTGCAGCACCTTAACAAGCTCTTAATTTAAATCAGTTTCACAGCATCTATAAATAAATAATTTAGTTCTTAATTTCTATGTATTCTCCTAATCTATTTCTAGTTAGCTCTCTGGCAACCAACCTGAACAACACTGTCTATGATGTTTTTCAGATTTGTGGAAATTTGCTCAATGAACATGTTAAAGCAAATAGCATGGATTTATATTTGGCTAACGCACAGAATGTTTTAACTTAAATTTAAACAATATCTACACTTGAATATTCAAAAATCTGATATTTCATTGATTTATAAATTTTAAGATTGAATCCATGATAAGATTAAACAGGGAAATTACCATAGATTGGTGATTTTACATCAAATTTGCTTAGTTACCAATGCCTCATATGTTTTTGATGTCTCAGTATGTATACTTATTAGCAAATAGCATTAAGAGATAATGGTACTGTTAATGTTTTCTGATATTGTTATTCGTCTTATCACTTAGTTTTTTTGAAAAAAACTACATTAATATATTGTTTATTACTTACTAACAGTACAATATACTGTTAGTAAGTAAAATGAATAACTAAAAAGTGCAATGTGTAAATTTTTTAATTCTGATGTTGTCAAAAAAGAAGGCATGCCTCTATGCAATATAAATTGCAAAGAAGCCAAACAGTGGTTATCTTTTAAAAACTTAAATGTTGGTTCAGCAGCTAGTAAATTGCTTATCTTCAAAAAAAGATTTCTGCTTAGTGTTCAAAGTACTTACATGATGACATACTTTTACTTACAAAAGAAATTGCTACTTTCAAATGCTTTTTTGCATGATGTATAGTATATTCATCCATCAAGAAAGGATGATAAACATTTTTAAAAAGTCTTTTATTCGACTTGCAAATCATATCCTAAAAGTAACAAAAAATGATGCATTTTGTGATAGTTGAAATTGAAGTGTATGTTTATGAAGACCTTAAACAATTGAAAATTCCATGAAGAAAAATCATATTTGCTATTTCTGGAATGAAATTTCTAAATTGAAAGATGTTTCAGGAAATTTTAAATATGTTCTCACAAAATTAGTTAAATCGTGTCTAAAATTATCACATGGAAATGCTATTCCTGAATGTGAGTTTTCTGTCAATAAAATTATTATAACTCAAGGTAGGTGTCAATTATCAGACCTTGGTTATTCGCTCATTAAGAATGTGTAAGTATTTTATAAGTAGGAATGAATGTGTTGTTAATTTAGTTATGAAATCAGTGATACAGTACTTTAAAAAATGCTCATTTTCAATATGCTTCTTACTTGGAACAACAAAATAAAGAAAAGAAGAGAGAGAAAATGCTGAATGGAACATGAATAAAGCAGATTAAAAAAATTGACTCTCATTGCTGAAGAAAATAGAAATGCTGTAAAAACTAATGATTTTCATGAAATAAAAGTTTTTCAAATAATGTTGGATTCT
Source organism: Latrodectus hesperus (assembly GCA_037975125.1). Classification (NCBI taxonomy): domain Eukaryota; kingdom Metazoa; phylum Arthropoda; class Arachnida; order Araneae; family Theridiidae; genus Latrodectus; species Latrodectus hesperus. The sequence continues at coordinate 13,126,791 of CM075855.1, forward strand.
ATCAATTATAAAATTAAATATGTTTCAGAAAAATTAGCTTTAACTTTACAAAAAATTGCAAAAATTAAAGAGAAACTAATTTTTTCTTATTTTGGAATTTGATATATTTTTATCGATGTAAAAATATTTATAGTTGTATGAATAAAATATTATTCATTAATATTTCTGTTAATAAAACGATATTGAATTTGACAAGTTTTTCAAACTTTTCATAATATTTAAGATATGTATGTTAGCAATTATTATTACTGAATAATCTTTAAGAAGTTTAGTTGATTAAAGGTTCAGAATTTATTACTTCTAAGCTTATTTGTGTGTGTGTAATGTTTTTTATTTTTGTTGACAAATGCAAAGTTAAAATACTATTCATTTTTTTCTTTTATTAAACTTTTTATTAACAATTTGATAAACTATTTATAAAATAAAATTGCCCAGAAAAATGCCCATAATTTAGAGAAAATTGTGTCTTGAATTTTTATTTTATCCATTACTATGCCTGTAAATGTATTATCATAATTTATTAATACAAAATTACTCATTTTGCTTTTTTCAGGCACTGAATGCCTTTGATAAATGCCATAATCCAGTATCTATTATTGATAACAGCGAAAAGAATGTTTCTAAAAAGAGCTTGTATGATAAAGATGAAGCTGGACGATTATGGGAGGCTTTTACCTCTGGTAATTCTGAGAGTACAGAAGAGGTGCCAAAGTCAGAAGTGGACCCAGAAAACAAAAATAAAGACACTTCAGATTCATCTACTCTCCTATGTGAGACAAGAGCTGCGCGTAGAAGAAGGAGCTTAAATGAACCATCACTGGAAAAACAAAGTAAATCAAATGTTTCCTGCACTGAGTCTTCTCCTGCAATGGAGTCTAATAATGGCAGGCCACAATGCACTGAAAATGAATTCAAAGAAATCAAATCTTCTGTAATGAATGTCTTCAGAGCAATGGAGTCTATTGATATAAAAAGTGATTTATTACCCTCCGTTATTGAAGAATATGAAAAGAATTTCGATTCTGCCCGAGATCTTATCAATGCACTTATGATAATTTATAAAATAATTAAGAATGATTTTAGTGTTTCATTACATCCAAATCAGATAGAAAGCCAAGAGATCAATGGCAGTGAAGTGGTAGTAAAGAATTGCAGAACATCAAATTCCTTAGGTGAAACTGAACGTCACTCGCAAGACAAATTGATGGAAAACTCATCTAAGAAAACATCTTTAAAATTGATTCCCAGCAAGACTGTCGAAACAATGACTGACATTCATGATTTTCCTGATATCAGTGTGGTAAGTCCGTCATTCTTGGCATCACCTGAATCAACAACAGAAGTAGCATCTATGAAACTCTTAATAAAGGTAAATTATAATATCATTCTATTTTTTGATTTGAAGATTTTTTTAAAATATTACCTTTAATACTAAGAAATTACCTTTTACCTTTTTTAAAAATTACCTTACCTTAAATTACCTTTAATACTATAATACTTAAGAAATTTTTATTTGCTATACAGTTTTGTCATGTCCAAAGCTTTTGAGTTTTTTTAGTTGACTTCTTTTGAAATTTTAAATTATTGTTTTAAATTACTTATTTACTGTGGAAAAGTAAAATAATTTGTTCTATTAAAAGTCAAAGAATAATTTTCCTATCTGTATAGAAACACTTTTTAATTATAATTCGAGTTGGAAATAGCTACATGGAATGGAATGTTATTTGTATCAGGATGTTTGTTTTCCAACTTAGCTATGAATCATTTCAAAACTTTATTTAAAAAACTTTATTTCAAAACTTTGTTTTCAATTTAAGCCATAATTAAAGCAAATTTGAATGTCCTGTAAAGTTGTTTATGCTATGATATGCACCATTCAAAAACTGCATGTTTCAGCAACAAAGGCCCCCTTTTTAATTGCTATCCCTTTTTAAAATTTTCAGTATGTAACTAATAAGTTTAAAGAGAAAATATGTATACTATTTCACATTTTTTCTAGATTTTTTATACATTTCCATAGTGTTTATTTTATTTTTTACATAAAGTTCTTTCTTTTGTTACAATTAAGATCCTGAATACGCCATTTTATTACGACTCTAATTGTTTTAAAATGTCCACGGCATCTGATAATGTTTAATTCATATCACATAGTATCGAGACTGTGTTGTAAATCCGATTAGTTGATGAATTTGATACCTGATTTCAAGCAGCTACTAACCAAGCGAAATTCACCTTTGAATGTCTGAGAATATTGTCGGAGTTCATTTTGTTGATAAAACCATTTCTTATATAAGGAGTAAAACATCAGTTTGAGAAGCCATTTTCCATTGCTAACACATTCGCTGCAATAAGCCAAAGGGAAAAAGTGGTAAATATTGCTATTTATATAAATATCAATATTTACTGTTTTCCCTCTAGCTTATTGCAGCTAATGTGTTTTTGCTTTTCCAAAGAAAAGGATTGGTAAACAGATAAAAGTAAACACTAGTATGTACTATATGATTAGAACTTGAAACTATTTTTATGAAATGAAAAGAATAAAATCATAGAATCTCGTAGAAAAATTTTCTAGAAGTTTTAAATGTTTAGAAATTGTGCGTAAAATATTTTCATTGCTTTTTTACCCTTCCTTTTAATCTACATAAGTTTCTTAATCATCTTGATAGCTAACTGTGTTAATGTTGCTGCAAACAAAATTTTCATTTTCTTAAGACAATTTCAAAAAATCAGTTGCTGCTGTGAGACAAATATTTTCTTGTTTTGAAAACTTCTGCTCTTTATTACATTTCAACTAATACAGTTCACTGATGTCTCTTTATGTATATTGATAAAGAGGTTTGCAGAATCATATGGAAGTTGTCACTGAATGAGAGCTTCACTTCTGTAGCATGAATAATTAGCCTCTAAATGAAAACATTTCGCCAATTTGGATCACTGTAGTCTAGTTTGTTAGAATTCATTATGGTTATTGAAAGGTAGTGAATTTGAATTCAGATCTAACAAAGATGTGTTATGTTAATAATTACGGCTTGTGCATGTAAAATATGCAGCTCCAATGTCCTCCATGTGAAATAATACCTTTGGGAGTGGCAAATCAGATTTGGAGGTGTTCAGTTTCTAAATTATGAAGATCAACATTTTCAGAACACTCTAGGTCAGTGGTTGGCAAACTTAATAGTCAAAGAGCCAAATATGAACATTACAACAATTTAAAAAAATTGGGAGCCAAATCTGCTTGTTTAGTAAACTTTTATTACACTAAATAAGTAGTACACTAAATAAAACTAAATTTCATACTCAATAAATGTTTATTAATGCAAACAATGTGCTTGCATCTCCTTGGAAAGTTTGAGTAAGTCAGGTTTGTATATTTTTTTAAATTTTAGGCATGATTTCAAGTTTTCATCAATAAGATAACTTCTCAGTTTACTCTTGATAATGTTCATGCTTTAAAAAGATTGTTCATATATATATGTAGAACCGAAAAGGGAAAGAACAGCAAACGTGAGCTTTTTCAGCTGATCGTAAGAGTCAGGAATACTATTCCAAGCGTTGAAAATGATCATGTCTTCCTTCTCCAGGTCATTCACAGTAAACAACAAAACAATATGTAATTCTTGCCAAGTTTTTTTTAAAGAATATATTTTTGCGCCTTTTGTCGATATGTGTGCCAGAGCCGCACTTAAGCAACCAGAGAACCACATGCAGCTCTGGAGCCTTTGCTGACCACTGCTCTAAGTGCTCCACTCCATCATTTCTGGTCCTTGTAGTGTTGAAAAGTGAAAATCTTGGTAGCTGGACATTCATTATATAAGAAAAAATAAAAGTTCAATAATTAAAAATTTTTTGTAATACCAGTTTCAGTTGTAAAAGAGAATCTTCCAAGTAAACGTTTCTTGTAAGCAATCTATAATATTGCATTGAAAGTAATTTTCTTTTAAAGAAAATATTGAAATAAAACATCTAGCTGTAAGAAACATGAAACTGTTTTTATGTTTGTTTCAGAAATATATAAAAGTTTTTTGTCTATTGCATAGTTATTTTATATAGCTAATTTGTCAAGTTTTTTTTTTGATTTTCTAATGTAATTTATATTCTTTATTTTTATTTACATTTTGATAAAGTAGAAGCTTAGTTAGCAGATGAATCGTTAACAACATGTGTAAAATATGACTATGAATTTCTTGTCAATGGGTGATTATCAAATCAAACCTGATATCAACCTGATATCAAATGAATCCAAATTGTGAATCTTTTTGTAATTAAACTTTCTTTTAATAATATAGTTATGTTCTTCATAAGTTGTAACTCTTTGCTAATATATAAAATCTAAGTGCGATTTTGATGAATTTGAGATTAAAATCAAAATTAATATTTTCTGAAACAAAACAATTTGAATTTAATGTTATTTCATTTATTTTTTGTTATCAATATTGAATTTTGAAATGACACTTTTCAATAAATTCTTTTATCTTCAGAAAATGAATAGGGAATTTGAAAAAAGTCGAAGAATGCAGGAAGAACGATTGACTAAAGCAGATGATGTTAAAGACAAATACATTCAAAAGTACATAAAAATTAAAGATGAAAATGAAAATTTGAAAAAAAGGTTTGTATAATTTATTAAAGGTTTTGATAGGTATATTCGTTTATTGAATGAATTTGGTAACATGTTATTCTAAACTCGATTTGAATTAATTTATTGTTGTAAATAGTTTCTATACATCAAGGAATATAGCTCATTTGAAAATAATAAAGTTAAATTATTCATGTGAATTTTTATAATTTTTAATCCAGCTATTATTGAACCAAAAATAATAAATATTATATCTATTTTTTTTCCAAATTTATCGAAATTGATGTTTTTAATATTGCTTATTATTAAAAAAAATTATATTATTTACTCCTGTATTTTCCTGTATATAATCTGAAGTATATTATTTGCAAATTCTTTTCTTCAAGAAAAAAAAAAAAATGTCGCATAAATTTGCAGCAATTTTTCCAAAGAAAATATATGCTGCTGATATAATGTTGGTATTACATATAATAAAAAAAATACACATGGTATGATTAAAAATATAATAAATTGTATAGAAAAAATGTTCATTATGAAAAAGATCTGTATAAGTCCACCTTCTTGCAAAGTGTAATAAACTGAGATGAAAGCACAATCTCAATCAAAAACAATATTTTGAGAAGATTCTAGTAAAACTTATCGATTTTTAGTTTACTTATCGACTTTTAAAACTTATCGACTTTTAAATCAAGATTTGACTTATTTTAATAATAAAATATATTTGTTTTGTTAACCTTTTCAGGACGGGGCACCTTTGCTTAAGACGCACGCTCAGGACGATGCTGAAGCGAAAGGAATGATCTTACAGGACGGGGGTTTTTCTCCGCTAGGCCTAACTTTAGAAAAAAATTCGTAAATAATAAAGTTAAAGTCTTATCGCCGTGATTTTTGGTAGCATTTTAGATTATCACATAATCTATATTATACCTTGAAACTAGACTTTAATAATGTTTTTTCTTCAATTTATATGAAAATATATAAATATAAAAGTTGCTTACTCTGAGAAATAATTTTCGACAGTGCAATTCTAGTTTTTCAAAAATTTTAATTGACAAAACACTTCAACATATTTGCAAATTAATAAAAACTATATAAGGGCTATTTACAAGAAAAAAATAACAAAATTTAAAATGAAGATTGAGTATGGAAAATCTCAAATCACGGAGAAATGCTATGTCCGACATTTCATGATTTGCAAGTATAAAATTTTTGTTGTGTTTTCTTTTCTTTCATTACAGTTTGTGAGCAAACAATGCACTTTCTGCGACTTTTTTCTCCCTTTTTGTTCAAATTAAGGGTAAGAAAATGCCAACCAGATAATCCTCGCCATAATAATCTGGAGTCGAGAATTTTCAAAATAACAAAAAAAGTGAGCAAATAAAACCGAAAGCAGTAAAAACTGTAACGAAACTAACGCTAAAACCCTATAAAAGACTTCCAATACTAGCGAAAACAAAATAAAAAAGTGTTCGGAGAGCTATCAGAAGCGAGAATCCTTAAATCACGTGGATAGTTGAAGAGCCGAGCTGTGTTTGTTTACATTGAGATTTCCTCTCTCCCCACCCACAGCTGAAATCAAAATACCAAAAAAAGCAAGAATATGAAAAAAATGAAGGTCAGAATACTAAAACTACGTTCAGTTTAAATGTAATGGATATATAGTGCCATCTAGTGATTATTAAAACTTGTTCCAGCTTAAAATGCATATATGCACCGCCCGTCCCTCACTTTCGTCCAAACGAAATGCATATATGCACCGCCCGTCGCGAAGAGGTTAATAAATAAATGAAAGAAATTTATTATTCTTTTGAACTGATCTTTGAATGCATTTTTTCTATTGTGCTTCATACACTTTGTTTTTCACAGTACTTCATGTATTTTATTTTATTTTTTTATTTGTCTTCCCTATAGACTTCCGTTTAAAATCTGCTGTGTGACTTTAAAGTTTTTGCTTCCTCATAACAGTATACAAATTTGAATATTTTCACATAAAACAGCCAGGGTCAAAACAAAATTCAAAGTAACGAAAGCCAATAGCAATTGTAATATCTTTCCAAGGAACCAAAATCATTCCTGAACATAATTGGACAAAGCTGATTACAGCTGAAATAAGTCACCCAAGTTGTGGTTTGCCATTTATTATTTATTTTATGATACATAAATGGAATTTCTTTCAATATTTTATTGTAAGCTTTTCTAAAGGAAACTGTTTTTTATCAGATTATCTGCAATGGCTTATAATATGCACAACGAAATTCGAAACTTTTTTAACACAAAATCAGCAGGTTACATATTGGAAAATAGTAAGAAATTTCTTACTCAATATACATAGGCATGTTTTTAATTATTTCAGACATGTTAACTTTTATGCATTGTGTATAAATTTTAAGCAAATTTATTTAATTTTGTGCTTTTATTGATGGAATGTTTTATGCATTTTAAAAATCAAAATCAAAAAGTTTAAAATTTAGAAAAAACATTTGTATTTGTTAAGAGTTTTGCTACAAGTATATAAGGTAATAATTTTCTTTGTGGAAAACCTGGGTATACGAAGTGGTAGGAAAATATTCTTTTTTCATTTTTTTGACAGGATTAGGACTGAACTGGGAGTTAATTAGTAAACAATTTGTTTATTACCTTCTGTTTTCTTAACAGTTGATGTTGTCATGTTTGTGTTAGAGAATCAAGTTTAATTACCAGTTGAAGACTTTGCTAAGTTAACCCCTTAACTGTGACATATATTTCAGAAAAATGGACCAAAAATGGAAAATTTTTTTGACTGTTTATTCTTTATATTGTTATAAAAGTTAGAAAATGCTTTTTTATTTCAAAAATAAAGCTTTATATACAATAATATATTTATAATTTTTACACATAAAATATTGATTACACATACATGTTATTAATATTGAGCAAATTAAATGAAATTTTGAAGCTAAATAACTAGTATAAACTAGAGAAATATAACTAGTATAAACTAGTATAATATAAAAACACAACAATATGATTTTCAATACATAAATTTTACAAATCTTTTACAGTATGGTATATCCCAAAACAAGCTACTGCTCAAAAGCCTATATATTGCACTTTTTACAATAAACTTTTGTCTCATGCCTTATTCACTTCCCTTGTTCATTGGTTTTACTACAGCATATAAAACACTGTCTGGTTGGAGTAGATTTTTTCCCCATTGATGGAATGTGTTCTGGAAAGTGTCGACCTGTGAGGGGCAGTAAGCTTACACTAGGACGCCCTGGTCCTGGTAGTTGAACATTTGGTTTATTTAGTTCAACAATTGATTTTCTGAAGTTCATATTTTTCGCACCTCCTGCTGAAGAATGCAAAATAAAGGAGTTATTTATATAATGTCTGGTGTAGGAGATGGAAAAATATTTTCTAGTAATAGTTTTACCTCCTTTTCTAGCAACCAGGAAGTCTGTAAGATGTTGATCGACTTTAACATCACCTCCCATAGTGTTGTTGTAGTCATGGACTACCTTCAGAACCAAAGTTGGAATTGGTAAAAAACTAGGACCACTTGTGTCATTTATTAGGAAAATAGGGAATTAAGTATCCTAAAGTAGAAACGAACTCAGCTTGGACTTCACAAAATAGAAACAATAATTTTTCTTCTGCCCGAACTGAGTTCGTACATCACAAATACTGCACGCAATAATTGCCAGAACACTGGCAAGGGGTTAAAAACTGAAAAATTAGATTTTTTTTCTGTTTTGAAATTAGTCAAATTGTGAAAGTTATGAATTTCAAATGAAATAGAATTCGTAAGCTCTTGTTGTCCTTGTTAGTGGGATCTAATAACAACACAAAAATAGGGAAAATTTAGTAAAAGAAAATTGAAATGAGTTTAAAAAATCAATATCTGATGATAATTGGAAAATTTCTTACTGTGCATTTATTAGAAAAGTATCAGTTATGACCCTAGACTTTTTGGGAGACTTGTTTATCTTTAACTTAGAGGTTTTATTTTATTAAATGTGAGTAGGCATATTAAATTGTCAATGTTTCTTATTTAACAATTAATTAATTTTCTTAATTAATTATTCTTGTTTAACAATTATTAAGAAACAGTTATATTAGCATGTAATTTAATCCAGTTTAGAATACTTAATTTTGTGGTATGCAATGGATCTTTAATACTCTGAAAGCAGGAATGATAGCATTTCTATGACAGCATTGTAAATTTTATGAATTTAATCCAGTTAAAGATCTAATTTATAAATTAATTATAAGTGTAAAATTGATTAAATATAAATTATTAAATTAGTTTTAAAAATATAATACAGCTATAATTTTACTATGTCAAAATTTTTACTCAAACAATTTTCTGAAATTTTATTTATATTTTTTTCTGACAGTGATCATGTCATGCCATTGATGTAATATGTCAATCCATTGATATAAAGTAAATGATTTCATTTACATTTATTTTACTGCTGCTGTTAACAGATTTAAAATTACTTTGTTATAATGTTGTATTTTTATTTAACTAATCCAAGGGACTTCTTTATTTTACAAGTAAAATTTTACATTTTCTTTTATTTATTTAATATTTAATACTTTTGATTTCCATGTGAAGTATTAGCCCTCTAGTTTTCAGTTTGATAGTTCATGTATCCAATTTCAGTCTTGGTCTTGGTTTAGTGTGCTGGTTCAGAATCCATACTAAACTGTAGGTATTGGTATAGATCCAGATCTTTCTGTTGTGGATCCTCATGCAAAAAGTAATCATAGGCTGACAAAAGTTTTGAATCAAATCTGTCTTTACTTTAGAAAACATTTCTTTTCATTTTAAATAAAACTCTTGTTACTCCCATTTGTTTTTGTCAATTATTGATGAACTTTCTGCCCTCTACTGCTTTTATTAATTTGAATGATGTTTATTGAATTAACTATGTGTAACAAAGAACTATCATTTTTATGCATTGCATACAGTGCATTAAATTCATTTAATTCACAACAGATTCAGTTATTCTGAAAATATAAGTAAATCATCTGTTATTAAAAAGAAGCTAACACCATGAAAGCAACAATGATAGACATCAGATAGTATTTAAATCACTTAATTCTTTTGTCTTTAATACTTGTAAACCAAAGTTTTCTGTAAGTGTGGTCAAACTGGCAGCTAAATGATAAAAACCTCTAACCTTCAGTTCCAAAAGTTTGTGGTATTGATTGCCTGCTTAGTTATGGGTATTGTTCAGAATCCATTTTAAGTACCTGTTCAGTTAACCTTTGGGTGAAAGTGACAAATTATCCAGTAAACAGATAGATTGATGTTTTAGACAATGGGCAAACAAAAAGAGTATTGTTTTTATTTGTGTATATCTTTATGAAAATAGGTTGTGATTCTGTTTTACAATTATTAATTGTGAGATTTTATTTAATGTATTAATTTATTACGAGATTTATTAAATATTTTATTGAAATTTAGTGTACTTTTATAACTATATATGAATCTAAATATATAATATTTTCATTTTATTTCAAAAGCATGGCTTCATATTTAAGATTTGTTATTATTTTTTATTTTCCTATTTCAGCATACAAGATCTTGAAAAGAAGATTGTTTTAAATGATAAACAAAGCATTCAGCCAAAGAAACCATGTGAAAAGTGTACTAGTTTAAATGAGAAGCTTAACTTGCATAGAAATGAGAGACGCCGCTTGTTAAATGTTATGGAGCAAATGAAACGTGAAGCAAAAGTGCAGGAACAGATGATTCTAAAATTAAAGGATAAGATAAAAAATCTAAATAATGTTGTAAGTCCATTCTATTTCTCTAATCTGCCCAAAATATGTATTATTTGATTCAACAAATCATTTTTCTGTGTTCTCGTTGTAATTTTTTAATTGTCAAATTTATTCAAAACGTGCTACATAGAAATAATTCTATGAAAATTGTAGTTCTGTTCAAGAAAATTGAAGTTCAACATATATGGAAACAATTCTAGATATTTTGGATTTATAGAATACCTGATTTTATAATTTGATTGTAAGTGCTTTATCATTTTAACTTATAAAATAGGTGAATTTTTATTTTTTTCTGATATGTTATATGAAAATGTTTATTAACTTTTTCATACCTATTTTAAGGCTATCTAAAGTATTATGAAAATAGGCAAACTTTAAGTACATGGAAAACAGAAGTAGAACTTTAATAGTTTTTTGCTACAGCATGTTAAAGTAGGCAACAAATTCACTTCTGACTGAAGTTTCAATTTAAACTTTAAAATTTTACTCATAAAAGAGTACAATGTTACAAAATAATGTAGTTAATGTGTCAAAATGTTGTTTCACATGAGAATTCTATTTATGTCAGCATACTAATGAGTATTTAAATTAAAAATAAATTGCAGAATATATATATATATATATATATATATATATATATATATATATATATATATATATATATATATATAATATATTGTAGTGGTCAGATTATATTTGGTTTTATATATTTCTGTTTTTCCATCATAATGAGTATAATTCATTTATTTTATTAAAATAAAGGCTCATGTTACACAATAATATTAAAAGTGTATAAATCGAAAGAAAGCAATATAAAAAAATTTTTCTTTGGTAAAATTTTAACAATTTAATTATACTCTCCGCATTTAAATTTCAATGTTTGTTAAGTAACATTTTCATAGTTATATATTATTCAAAAATTTTTTTATTTCTTTAAAAATTTATTCAGAGTTTTGTCTTATGATAAAATCCTAATAATGTCTTATGATGAGTCTTCTTGATAATCCAGTATTTCTCATACTATTGTATTAAAATTTGCTATACTTAAAAATACATGGATTATCCTCTTAAATTGTGATTTATTTTTGCCAATTCAAACATTAAAGTACTTATGTACACATATGTTAAAATAATCAAGATACATATTACTTTCCTGTAATATTTATTAATTATAGCTATATCAATTAAAAATAATTTGAGTATTTCAATTTGTAGCATTATTATTATGATCCCTTCTTTCTTTTATAATATTTCTAAGAAAATCATTTTTCATTTGCAGAATGAAAACTTAAAAATGAGTGTTGATAGATTAAAGTGTTGGAATAGCGGTAATTGGGCTTTGCCTTTGTTGAATGATTCTGAAAAGCTAAAGAAATCAATAGAGCTAGAAGCTTTGAAAAAGGAAAATGAAAAAAGTAAGCTTAGTTTTACATAGAATCAATATGGGAGGTTTAAAATAATTTAAGTTCTTTCAACTGTTTTTTCTGCTAAACTGTGGAATGTTACTTTTTTTAATGTATTAATGTTTTAATTTTATAATTGATAAAAAAATCATGAAATGCAAAGTCATCCTTGAATTTTGTAATTCATGCTTGAAAAAGACTCAATTTCAATCATCTCTTCATTATATATATATTTTCATTCAATATTTTCATTATTTAAAATATTCACTTGTCACAAGATAGATCCTTTCATTCTGAAAACTAGACAGGCATTTGGCAAAACTTGTCTTCTGCTTTTTCACTTAATACAGGAATTTTCACCCTTCCATAGACTTTGTAATAATTTTGATTTTCCTTTAGAATTAGAATGCTTTTCAAATATTTTTGACTTTTGAAATTATGTTAAAAATAATTGAGAATATTTGTCTTTTATTTGGAGACTGAATAAAGTATTTATTGAGTTGCATATTTTTTGTTTTCCCAAAGTTTCAGATTTTTAAATGTAAATTATAAAACATTTTTTTATAGGGATGATTTATATGAAAATTAAAATTTTTTAAAAATTTCGTTGTTTTACATCTCATTATTTGTTGGTAAGATCAAAATTTAATTTATTAATGTAAGTAACCAATATAAATTTAAATTTGAGTTGAACATTTTTAAAATTAAAAGCTGAAAGATGCTTCCAAGTATTAATATTTTGAAATGTTTCTAAATAAAAAATCAAAGTTAAATTAATTTGTGGATAATAATCAGTGCTCAAAATTTTATTTTAAAAAGATAATTTATAAGAATAATGAAAATATAATTTACCAAGAATTTTGAAGACATTTAGTTTTGATTTAGTAACGGCAAGTTTAGATTTCAGGGTCATAATTCAATACAAATTGTTGTAGTTGGCAGCTAAATTTGCACATGCTGTAATTTAAAATAATTCTATAAATCCTAACCTTGTTATTTGATGAAAAAAATATTTTATTAGTTTATTTCAAAATTAAGTACAATGAGTGTAACTAGGTTTTATGTATTTCAATTCCTCTAAACTTTTTCCAAAATAAAAGTACTTTGAAGAAATGAATGAATAAAGTCAAATTACATTAGCTATATCCAGAATGACAATTTAGACCTCAAAATTCAGGTTTACAACTGCAGGAAGTTAAAGGATCAGGCTCAGTCAGGAAAAACAGACCCATGTTGCAACTATCAAATTTTGCAATAAGCATGATGCAACCACTAAAGAAGCACTCCCTAAGCCTCTGACAAACCCAGCCTCCTTTATCGGAGTTGCACATTGTAAATAGAGATTCATCCTTTCTAAGCATATTTTTCCATGTTCCAATAAATGTGAACTTTATAACATTGCAATAGTATTTTCAGATTGTTGCTAATGGTGTTCAGCTTGTGAAAGATTGCATGATCATGGTACGACAAGCAAAGTATGGTAGGGTATTAAATTTGAACATCGAAGCGTCTTTAGTAACAATTTAAAACTTGTGTAATGAACAGTTTCATTGTATGTTGTTGTAATGTTTATTATTTTCATCATTTAAATTTTCCTCTGATAAGTTTTCATAGACATTGTCACAAGAGAAGAGGCCTAGAATGTTTAAGGCCCTGCTAGACCTCCGTTGGGGAAAATTGAATGTTATGATAATCCTATGGATAATATTTTAACGTGTCACAAGTGTTATTTTCATGATAGAAACTTCCGGTGTTTTGCAAATTACAAAAAGCTGAACTACTGCCAACTCTAGCAAATTTTATGTGTTTAAAATTTTTGCAAATATTTTTTAAATGTCAAAATATTTCCATCCAAGTAAATTTCAACCAAATTCTAATTTCATTGAAGTTGTAAAAATTTGGTTTAGCGATATTTCCTTTCTTTCTCCGTACAGTTACAAAATGAACATTTTTGTTTATTTTAAGCTAAAAGTATTATTGATTGCATCAATATTTCGATATGAATTTTGATTAGAAATCAAACTCATTCTTATTTCTTAAAATCAATCTCTGTACACAACGCCACCTATTAAGCTGAAATATTTTTAACGCCAAACTTGGCTTACTTTCAACTACAAAAACTGGAAAATTTCTGGGAAAAACTGCTCCCCATATGATTCCAGCTGTTTTACGATTCGTTAGGGAACAACTTCAAAATCGAGCTGAATAATTAGTTTTTCTCACTCAATGAAATAGAAAAGACGTGTGTAAACAATGCATGTTAGATTCTTGTTTTATGTATTTTTAAATCAACTTTGTTTATTTTCATTTAAATAAATTTTAAAAATGAAATATTGTAAACTGTTTTGTGTTCAATTATATTACTAAGATTTTGAAACAAGACTACCTTTGTATTAAAAATTTGAGGAACTTACTATAAAAAAATGTGCATTTTACAATATACATATTTCATTATAAACTAAAATATCCGACTAATAGTAAGAATGATAACATGTTTATCAGAATAATAGTTAGACAAATATTTTAATTTTATTTGAATTGATGTCTGCTGTGAAACTGGCAAATCATCTTTTAATATTATATTCATTTTTAAATCAGTTTTACGTGGCTGTTTAAGTGGTTTGTAATTTTTAATTAAATTCGTCACATTATCGCATAATTTTTGGTTAACAATATGAGCTAAATTTATATCCTCTCCCTCACTAATCGCCACAAAAATAAAAGACAAGAAATTATTTCCAACAAAACAAAAATCCTCCTTATTCAGTGAACTGAGTGAGCTGACGTCACTTGACCATAACATTTTTGCTAAATCCCTACTTTCTAGCAATTTCAAGTACAGAGGGGGGAAGATGCAGTCAACAATCAGTGAGTCACTGCTTCTAACTTCAGGTAATGAAAAGGCTGATGAACTTGCTAAGCAAGGATCATCTTTTGTTCCCATTGTTGCAGAACCTTTTTGTGGGATCAATTTGAAGACCGCAAAAACCAATGTTCTTAGATGGGAAAAATGGAAGATGTATGAAGCTTGGCTCAACATTCCTGGTCAAACCTATGCTAGAAGTATGATCTGTGGATCATCAGCAAGGATTGCCTCTGAAATTCTAAGATGCTCTAGGCAGGAGATACATTTAATCGTAGGCTTCATAACTGGGCACTACTATTTCAGAAAACACCTCCATAAAATGTGACTGTTTCAGCAAGACCCTATCTGCAGTAAATGTCATACGTAAGAGGAAACAGCAAATCATATCATTTACGAATGCGAGGCTCTTACCCTCCCTACATTAACTTCTTTAGGCATCACCCATACTAGAGAGTTACACCTAGACTCCATTAAAGGGTTATCGGACTTTATTAATAAAGTGGGTGACCCGAGCAACTGGAACTAGGAAACATTGGGTTTGGAGTTAATAGTACAAAATGCTGATAAAAGCAGAGGTGCCCAATGGCATACAAACCCAACTCTAAGAAGAACTCCACTTGGGGATTTTCGCCAATAGAAAAACAAAAAACGACATTTCGGTGAGAACTTTATGGCCGAAACAGCTTCAATAGTCTTTATAGATTACTTATGCGGAAAAAAAAGAACTCTAAACAATAATAAGCTCACTTTCTGAATCTTTTAAGCAACTAATTTTTTTGCCATCAATTAATAATTCTATAAATTCTAACTGATTTTCTATGCTGTTATCTGATTTAGTTTTCACTCCTGATACAGTTTTTTTTATGACTATCTTTTTAACTTTCATTTTTATTCTTGCGCTTAGGACAATCACGGGAATAATGAAAATTTTCCAACTTTTCCTTGCAAACATAATAACATTTTTTGGATTTAGTGTTCTGATATGCGGAGTTACGTATTTGTTCTCTTTTGATATTTTTATTGAAACTAGAACTTTTATTTTTATAGCTTTCGGTTTGCGAGCTATTTACTTCTAGTTTTGTTCTTGACAAAAAAAAAATAAATCGCATTCCCTTCCCAATTCATTTGGAGTGAACCAATTTGGACCTTCACGAATGCTAATATGTTCTCTAGTTTTAAAATCAAGAGTTTCATGTAATTTATCGGAAATCATAAGATCACACAATTTTTTAAAATCAAAGCCTCCCTTAGCCTACAACAATAATCAAAAGTTGCGATAAGTTGTGAAGTAAACTGTACATTTATTCTGTAGAAAATTTTTGCGCATTTTTAAAATAATGTAAGCACTCACGCGGTGTAGGCTGAAATTGTTTTAAAATTCTTTTAATTCATTATAATTAGAAATTTCTGCTTCAGTAGCATAAGCCAAAACAATGCTACATTTATCACCTAATAAATTAATCAATATTTCCGATTTGAATTTAAGTGAAACATTTTTCGTTCTATAAGCTTTTTCAAGAGATTGAAAAATTAAATGCAGAGCTTCTGACCTTTCGGGCAAAGATATGGTGAGAGTTTTAACACTTTTTATCAAATTGTCTTGGCTTGCTGAAGCTGATTCAAAATTGTTCTCTGAATGATTTACATTTTCACTAACTGATCGTAACTTTAAGTTTTGGATTTGAGCTAATTTAATCGTTGCTAACTGGATTTGAGATTGTTCATCTGATATTTTATTCTTTTGATCTTCTGTGATCAACTTAACTATACCTTTTACAAATTCAGGATCAGTTTTCAGAATATCAGAATTTTCAATAATAGTTTTAATCTCTATTACTTTAGCTTCCCCTGGAACATTTAAACCTTATTCTTCTGCCATAACTCTTAGCTCTTGTTTCCTTATATTATTAAGTAAATTACTCATTTTTCCTTAAGAAAAGAACAATGAATCATAATAAAAACAGATAAAAGTACTTTACTCAGTTGTTGCTGGTAACCTGAGGTTGTAGACTTCGTATTCGGATTTAATTCAATAAGTATGATCTTCACAGTTTATTTCTATCCACAGCTCCGTTAATGAATGAATTCAAATGAAATTTTTGTTAGAATGGTTTCTAAAGGTTAATATTAATTCATAGGTGATTTGTAAATCATGTTTACTAGTTCACTAATTTAGTCAAAGCATGTATCTATTTTGCTTAATCAAGTTTGTGACTGTTAAAAATCTGAAAATTAATAGATCTTAGTTTATTTTATAGTACAGAAATTTGTATGAAAAAATCTTACATCAATATGCGATTATTAAGATTAATATGATGTTGCAAATTTATCTTTTTAGGATTTGACGAAGATGAGTGGCAAGACTATCCAAAGTCTTTGAAGTAAGTCTTATCTATTAAAATAAGTATTTATTCTATTTATAATTACTTAAAATGAGTTTCATCATTTAAATTTTTTATAATTTATGATGTGCTGCAAAAGATTATTGCTGTATCCATTTTTAAATAATTTGAAATCATTTTAGTGTTTGGATTGGTGCTAATATAAATATTGTTTTAAAAAATGCGTTTTTATAATTTAAAATGAACGCTGAAATAAAATTTTCCTTGACTAAAATATGCTTTAAAAATCATAATTAAGTGCAACTGCATAATGGCATGTTGATGAATAAGAAAGATAAAATAAGTAATTATCAAATTGATCTAGTTCTACTTTCTATTTCAGGACCAATTCCATTTCAAAATATAAAAAAATATGTATCCCCTGATAAACAAGTGAAGAGAGATAATAAAAAATATTTATCCTGACAAGCATATATAAGTAAACAAAGGGATTCTATCATCATGTTATATAAAAATTAGTTAAAATTTATTACTGACCATTAAAAATATATTAGAACAAAATACAAAGAAGAAAATGACATTTACTTGACAAGCATAGTATACTGAATATAAGCAATTAAATATAAAAAATTGGAGTTACATATCTTAATATATCAATACTCAACAACCATTTCTAGTAACAATAATTGCATTCATGCTTTGAGTCAAACACAAGACTACTTGACATGTTAAGTTATAATCAGTTTTAGCTTCACAATGGTTATTGATCATAATAATATGCATGTGGTTTTTTAAACCAGTTGTTTCATGAAGATTTTTTTTGATGGTGAGCCTGAATTTTTTCATTAAAAATCCTTTGAAAGTTTTATAATTAATAAAGATTTTATTATATTTTTCTGTCGTAAATTTCCATTTTTTTCTCTTATAATTCTTTTTTTCTTCAATTCCTGTAATACATTTTCGCTTTCTATGCGATTAGAAATGGAAAATAACTTTTTCTCCTTTCTGGTTCTCCTTCAATCTGGAAATGAAATTGTCAAAGTTTTACCTCCCCCTGGTTATCAGCCATTGGCCATGAATATCTGACATCATAAAAATTTTTGTTTGAGTTTACTGAGAAAATTTTGATGATTCCGCCATAGCAAAATTTAAAATTATATGACAAAAAAGTCACATATATGATTAATTTTGTATTTACATTTCGTATTAGTCTGGCAAACTAGGAAAAATGCCATTTGTTACGGCGAATTTTATTTTTTAGGTTGTGCTAAAACTAATATTGTAAGAATTTTATTGAAGATTATGGTTTAAACTGATTGAGAAATTAATGTAGATATCAATGGATAGACTGAAAATTAATTCTGCAGTTTTAAAGCATAAACAGTGAGCTGAGTAAGCAAAGTCTACTGTTACTAATTGATTTGGATACTTATAGCTTACTCATGATCCAATGATCACTATGTAAGGCGATTGACAAAATTAATTGCTATGTTGATGGATTTGCTGTAGATATTATTAATTTTTCAAAGTATCTCTTATAAGGAGAGTAGATAACAATTTCTTACAATTGAAGATGTTTGAATAAACCTTAGCTAAACATAGATTCCTTCATTATGAGAGCTGATGGCTAACTTTGGAGTCTATTTCTGAGAGAATCATTGAGCAGTATAAAGTTTTACATTGAACATTGATAATATTTTTTACAATTGCTGGATTTTTTTACACGTGTTAAGATGTGACCTTGCTTGTTGTAAATGATTATGATAATGGCCAAAATATCTGCTAGTATTCAAAAGATTGTGGTTATACTAAATATCTTTCCATAGTTGTTAAAAAATGTCTGTCTTTATTGAATGTAAATTGACAATCAGTGAGAGATTTTTTGACAAACAATTCTGTTATGAGAAAGGAGTACTTATTTACAGAGAATTTACAGTTCAATGTTTATGTTCTTGTATTGATATCATTAAAATTTATGGTAATTTTATTTCCTCCATTCCTTTTTCCTAAGAAATTTTGCATTGTTTTCAGAAATCTCATGCAGAATATGCATCATATATGGAAAAATTAAAAAATGCAACACTACCTGGTAAGAAAAAGAAAGGCTAAAGAAGACATAGCAGCTGCTTATAAAAAAAATTTAAACAATCACACCTGTTAGAAAAGATAAATGAAATTGAGAAGGAAAAGAAAACTTTACTTAATAATCAGTGTGTAGCTGTAAAGCTTTTGGATAATGCAATTAAGAAAATAGCATGTGCTGTTAATTATAATATGAGGGATATTATATAAAATTGAACAAATGATGTTGTTTGCCATAATGCAGTGATTGTATCTGTCTATGATTAGTTAAAAAGTGTCATATTATCAGAATAAAGTGCTGATGCTTCCAGTTCAAAAAGAACGTTACTACATGAATCTACTATTTTTTGAATCAGTTATCATAAAACTTATTTAATATAAAAAATTTTCAATATATTAATTTCTCTATCATTTTTCATATTGTTTGTTACTTATAAAATTCTGAGTCTTGTAATTTTTAAAAATTTTTTGGATAGTAATATTGGTTTCTAAACAATATTGTTTTCTAAATAGTGTGGTATTCATAATACAGAAATTAATTTGTAATTATGTAATAGTAATGTTGATTTTGTTTAATTATTGAAAAATGTCCCTATATTTCTTGAAAACATTGTCCTGTACTACTACCCCCTGATGTGACCTTTTTTTAATCAATTAATTCCATATATTGCAGAGAGCCATTAGGATCTCAACTGGTCTTACCTACAAAATTGTAATCTGATAAATAGCATAGTGATAGATGCTTGGTTACAATTGGAATTTTAAGAAAATCTGTAATGTACTGGTACTCTTTTTTACACAGGCCTTCGCAACAACTTTTACAGTAATTTTCTTCAAAGCACTAACATTCTATACAATTTTTTCATTCAAACAAGTGTTGTTACTACTGCTGATTCTAAAGAAATTTGTTGAATGGCTAATCATTTGCATACCAATTTAAATTTCATATGCATGGCATGTCTCTTTTTTGATGTAGCAATTTTAATGGTCAAATTGTAATAAAAAAAGTGTTATTAATTATAATGTGCTCATCTTTTTATGAGTTTTATATTTCTGATATTGCAAACCTATGTATTAATTCATTGATTTATACTTGTTTTAGTCAAATTTTGAATCCACAGTTTGAAGATGTTCAATATAGTTATGTCTCGTCTCTTAAATGCTGCCGAGACAGTAATAAGTGCTTAAGTGGTAAGTTCTTCATTAAATTAAGTTATCAAATTCTCATATATCCTTTGTGTTTATATTATTCATGGCAAGTGCTTTTAGATAATTTATAAGCATTCATTTTATGGTCTAACTCTCATTTATATATAAAAATATCTTCTAG
Organism: Latrodectus hesperus; assembly: GCA_037975125.1. Taxonomy (NCBI): domain Eukaryota; kingdom Metazoa; phylum Arthropoda; class Arachnida; order Araneae; family Theridiidae; genus Latrodectus; species Latrodectus hesperus. Next base: position 13,147,165 of record CM075855.1, read on the forward strand.
ATTTTAAAAACGTTTTGATTGTATAATTAACCTCATTAATACTCCTTGAAATTCAGGAAACTTATTTTTTGAGATCCTAATATTAAAAAGGAAGGAACTTGTGATTTTCCCTATTAATTAGATCATCCTTTTCAAAATCATAAGAATGAAATACAATTCTCATAGACATTTCTACCATTTTTAAATTTTACCAATTTTGAAAGTTATTTAATTGAACGAAAAGAATCTTATGTCCTCGGCTGGCAGATAGGGGAATGTCTCAATTTGGTAGTTGCGAAGAAATAAAATACTCTCTGCAGACCAACAAGCAGAATTGTATACCTCACTGAGACAGAACCTGTCGCCCAAAAAAAAGTGAAATATGACCACACAGTCAAAGAGCTCACAACCTCAACTCCAGGCTTAGATTTAGATTTAAAATTAGGGTGGTTCCAAAAGAACCTAGCACTGCGACCATAGGTCTATTGTACCATACCCTTCAGAAAGCCCTATTTGAAGAGACCAGTGGCTGAAGCAAAGTTCAGCAGACATTTTACAGGAATTTCCTACAACATCCAAGGTTCAATCAAGTGCTGACTCAGGTGTTCAAATCTATGTGCAGAAAAGGTTTCACATTCACATAAGATGTGTATTGAAGTTTCTTCCATATAATGACAACCTCTACTAGTGTGATCATCTGAAACTCCCATTATGGTGAGATGTCTTTTAAGGTGGCAGTGTTCTGTAAGTAGTCCCACTGTTTTCCTTAGACAGCCTCTATTGAGTTTTAATAATTCTTTTTGCCTTTTGCTAGGGCACATGCTACTTAATAGCCTTGCTTGTCTTTGATCATTGGCATTGTACCAGTTCATAAACTGTTGTTTTCTGAAGAGATCAAAGACATTCTTTCTGATCAATTCTTTTGAAATACCTAGCACTGGTTCAGGACCAAAAAAGTCAGTTGTTGATCCAGTCCTTGCTAGCTCATCAGCTAATTCATTGCCAGGAACACCAGAGTGCCCAGGCACCTACATTAAATTGGTGGGGTTATTATTAGCTAATTTACAGAGTGAGATAACATTCCCAGACAAGAACAGAAGTTACAGTAGACTTTTGTAAAGCTTGTAATGCAGCTTGACTGTCAGAGCAGATGATTATTCTTTTATGAGAATAGTTTTTGTCCAAGCATATTCTACTGCACATAAGAATGGCAAAGACTTCTGTTTGAAATACAGTTGTGTATATTTACCCAAAGGGAATGATAACTTTGTGCCATCAGCTGGACAACAAATACCAGCCCCAGTATTGGAATTCATTTTTGAGCCATCAGTATACCAGCAAATACAGCTTTCATTGATAGCAACATTATTCCATTCTTTTTTCAAGGGAAATTTAATTCTATAAGGCTTATCAAAAGCATACTTATAAAAGCATGACTAGTTATGTCAGCATTGAGGTTTCCCCAGGATAAAAATCAAGAGTAGTCCTTCCACTGACCTGTATTTTTAAGCCTCTTCATGCCAAGTATTGCTTCTGCTTCAATACGCATATAAAGAGGATGCATACTAAGCAGAAGCTCCAGTGTAGATGTGGGAGTTGTACGAATACACCCAGAGATAGCTACACAAAGCATCCTTTGAAATTTTGTTAATTCTGCTTTAGCAGTTCCGTTTTTCATTTTAGACCACCAGACCACTGAGCCATAAGTAATAATGGGACAAATAATCATAGTGTAAATCCAATGAATAACTTTGGGATTTAAGCCCCAAGTTCTTCCAAATGCATTTCTACATGACCAGTAAGCTGTTTTGCTCTTTCAATACAAAAGCTTAAGTGCTTGTTCCAACTTAAATTCATGTCAAAAAATACTTTTAAGAATTTAACTTCTTTGGAGCAAGTTAATTCTTGTGTGTGTGTGACCAAAAAAAGTTATCTTTTACAGATTAAGATTCTTTTTCTTTGTGAAGGCTACCATAGTGGTTTTTTGAGGATTTACAGAAAAGCCTTTTTTACACCAAGCCTCAACTTGTTTGAAGGTGCTGGTCATGATGCTGGAGATTTATAACTAAATCATCTGCATATCCAATGGTGGTTATGCCTGGTTTTTTTTTTAACACCTCTGAAAGGGAGTCTATAACATAGCACCATAAGATGGGTGAAGAACCCCTCCCTGTGGACAACCAGTTTTGTCTTGGATTATCATGTTTTCAACTAAAAATGAGGCACTGAAAAATCTGTTATTGAGCAGATTTTTTCTATCCAAGAACAGATTGTGTCATTTACTCCCTTTCTAGCAAGAGATTGTAAAATAGTTTCAATGGGTACCTTATCAAAGGCACCTTCTATATCTAAGAAAACAGCTAAAGAAAGTTTTTTAGCTTTAGCTGTTCTTCTCCAAAATGAAGGATAGGTTGTAGATAGCACTATCAGTGGATCTACCAGGTTGATATGCATATTGAGAGTCAGAAAGTGGTTTTTCCACTAAGTATACTTCTCTAATATATTTGTCTATCAGAAAGGGTGTTAAGCTGATAGGTCTAAAAGATTTAGCTTCATAGTAATTATCTTTCCCTATATTAGGAATAAAAATTACTTTTGTATGCCTCCAGGCAATAGGTATATGCCCAAAGGCTATGCTTGCCCTAAAAATTCTACAGAGAATTGGAGCAATGCACTGGACTCCCTCAATAAGCAGAGCCGGTACAATTCCATCCATTCCCAGTGATTTAAAAGGTTTAAAGGACATTGCCCATTTTGTTCTATCACAAGTTATGATTCTTTTGGCAACATCCCACTTCTACCACAATTTGATGTAGGAGTACCATTTATTTCGTTGGAACTTGGAAAGTGAACTCTGAACTTTTCAGCCAGTGTCTCTCTCCCGATTCTGAAAACTTACCATTTGGCAATTTAAGAGTGTTAAGACAGCAGTTCCTGTTCTTTAGACATTATTTTAACGAGTCTTGCAGTAGCAGACACAGTTCTAATGTCAGTGCAATAATTTCGCCAAGAATTCTTTTTAGAATTGTGGTAAGTGCCAATTTATATTTCTGCCACTCACCAGTCTTTTTGGCTCTATTAAAGAGCTTTCTACATTGTCTTCGCAATTTACTAAACTCTTTAGACCACCAAGGAACTAACCTTGGAGAGCAAGTATTGCTGACATCACAATTTTGATAGTATGCTTGGAGAATGGCATGTTGCATATGATCAATGGCCAACTCCAAATCTGCTACCGAAGATAACTTACCGAAGTCGCCTTCCTTGATAAGATCTTCTAGATCTTTTTGCAGGAACCCCAGTTGGTATTTTTTGGGTTCCTACCTATCGCCTCTAGTCTGTTTGCCCCTAAAACAGAAAAGCTAATGTATTGGTGGTCAGATAAGCTTATTTCATCAAACACTTTCCAATCTTTAATAAAGTCAGCACACTTACTGTTACATAAAGTGATTTCAATGACTTCTCTTCTATTTATAGTAATAAAGGTGGGTTCATAACTCTATTAAGAATAAATAGATTATAATACAAAATGTATTCTAAAAGATCCTCACCACGTCTGTTGCAATCACAACTTCCCCACATAGTGTGGGGAGCATTTGCATCACATCCTATGATGAGTTTCTTACTCAAATTGTTATAATCTAAAAAACTGACAATTTGCTCATTAAATGTGGCTTTATCATCGAAAGGAAGATATGAAGACATAAAGATAATTTCGTCTTTGATTCCTTGCAATAAACAGGATACTTTTACTGCAGCATTAGCCCCATTTAGGTAATTAACCAGAATGAGGGCATTTAATTTGTTGCTAATAGCAATACGTGCTCTTGGTCTCAAACAACATTTATCATAAAATATGTTAAAACCCTGAGCATGTAGGCCCAAAACAGAACCATTGCAAGTCCATGGCTCTTGAAATAAAACACTGTCAACCTCCCCTCTAGTCATCTTCTTGCTGAAAATAGCTGAAGCTGATCGACTATGATGGAGGTTGATCTGTGCTACTTTGATGATACTTACCATTGTGGCACTCAAAGAAGCTAAGAAGAAGCACTGCTTCCCAAGTCTCCAGAAGTAGGAGACTTACTTACTTGAGTTTCCTGCAAAACCTTTTCTATCTCACTCTCAGATAGAGGAGAGCTGGGTTGTAGGGTTATATCAGAACCAGAATCTAAATCTAGTTCTTTAATGTTAGGTAATTCGCTTTCCTTACTAGAAGTAGGAGAGGATTTACTTACTTAAGAGGAAGTTGCACCTTCTTGTACAACTTCCATCTCTTCAATGCTCTGTACATCCTTCTGGTTTGGGTTCCGGAGAATTTTGAAGGTTCCCCAATCGAAACCTGTATAGGCACCATTATTTGCCTTTTTAATGGCTTCTGAGGCTTCCATATCAACCTCGAAGATCCATCTAATAGAATATGTCTCTACAGATTTCTGCAGAGTACGCAATTCTAAAGACTTCAACTCTGGATTGAGTCTATTTAGCCGTTTCAGAAATATGGCAGGATCTTTGGTATGAGTATCCCTTGTCTTAGAGGCCACCTTTACCGGTTTAGGTAGATCACTGGGATCCAGAACACTGAGCCCCTCACCACCAAACAGACTCTTGTTACCATGGAAGGATTTTTTAATCCATTCCACAGTTTCAAGGTCGTCACATAGGATAATTAGTGCCTCAGACACTAAGCTTAAGCCTCAAACACTAGGCAGATGATTTCCTATGAAGACCTCATCTGTCCTGGTCAGAATCTCCAGCTGTATGGAGCCAACATCCTCCTTGTTAAGTTTGATGGTTGGGAAACCATCCTTCACAATAGCTGCTTTATGGCTTTTAACAGCCTGAGCAAAAGTCCCAGGTTGATGATCATCCCTTGGCTTTTTGGAGGCAGTGTTAATGGGAGAAGAGGTTGAAACCTCAGACCTAAGTCTTTTGGTACCATCCACCTTCTGAATAGTCTCCACTTACTCCTTTGCTTTATTACGACACCTTAGATTCCGTCTTTGTGATTTTGTGAGAACTTCTGATTTTCCAACTGTGGTACCTGTGTGCTGCCTTGTGGCAACTCCACTTCCTCCAGCAGCCAGATTGCCAGTATTCTCCTTTTTGCCGGGATTCTGTTCCTTAGGAACCGTTTCGCCAGCTGATTGGATAACACAAGGAGATGTATCCAATCCTTTTTTATCATTTTTATTTTTTATTTTTGTCATCCATAAGTGACCTAGGAACTGGGAGGAAAAAATGCGATCACCACCTGCATAGCTTCCTTGTACAGGTGGAAGGCAAACATACAACGAGGTTTTGCCTAGTTCCTCGAGGGGCCTGTTAGCGACACCATAACCCTGGTGCCATTCATCAATCGGCACAGAGCCTAACACCTTGGATTGGGTTACCTTTCTATATTAGCCAGGTGTATTAGCACAGCCTTCTCACCATGGGTGACCCTACCAGGAACCTAAACCAAGTTAAGGTTCCAGACGTACATCACCTGTGCTACCTGTGTACACCCTCACACTACTTTATGGTTACAGAATAGGATTTGTGAGGGAACTCCAAGCAATCACCTATAAGGTTGGCTCCTCCAACTCGAATCTCAATAGAGGTGGAGTCCTCTTTTTCGGCCCAGATTGTGAGCAGGAGCACCGCTGTATTTCTGTTGGGAAATTATAATAGCCAGGCTTAGAAGAAAATACTTGAAAGGCATGAGAATTCCTACAGATGGGCAAAGGAGTTACACCAGGCTTTGTCCTCACTAACTAGATAACTCCCAATTGTCTACACAACACATCTTTAGCTGTCCAGCAACGCTAACCAAGCTTTTTAACGTCAGCATAGAGGATCCTTTGTAAAGCTGTTGAGATCGCCAGTGCTGTCTTCGGCAGCTTCGGGGACATTCGGGATTTTTGCACATACTCATTGGACACGATATCATCATCATCTAACTTAACATATATTTTCATTAGATTTTGTACTTGCAAATAGTACATATTGCTTTTACATTCGTTTTGCAAAGTGAGAATATTGATGTTTATATTACTTTAAATGAATATATGTAATATATATAGTGTGTGTGTGTATACATTATATGTATAGCTTCTAGTTTTTATTGTGGAAAAGTATTAAGAAAATAAAACAATTTTATAAAAAAATACCTTTTGTGTTACTGCTTGAAAAATAACAATTAAAGTTTTTTAATGTGTAACAATTATTTTTAAACAAATTTCATTCATCTTTAATAAAATAAAGATTCATTTTTCCATGTAAAAATAATTGAGGAAGTCAACACTGTATTTAAAGAAAAAAATTTATTTTGAGATCTTGTAAATGTTTCTTTCAAACAGAAGAAAATTTTATATTTTTGCATTACATGTGATTGTGTTACATCATGGTTACCAACTGAGAGGAATTTATAATTTTCAAGAGCTCTTGTACCAAGTCTTATTCTTAACTCTCAACTCTTTCATGATTTAGAAAAATTTTATCCCCATTTTTGCATGTTTAATTCTGTTGTTCTGTGTATACAGATTAGACTAGTGTTTTCCCCCAGCCTTATTTGTGCCATGCCCCACCTAAGCCTTTCTAAAATTCTCATGCCCCCTATGTAACATATACATATTTTATAATATTAAAAAATTGAATTGTTCACTTAGGAAATTTAAATGATAAGTTTTAGGAAGAAATCACTTGGAAATTGTTAACGAAACACAGCAAATAAATTTTGAAACATAATGAAAAACAAAAATTCAAATTAGATTGAATTTTAATAAAGATTTTTCTATGATAATTTAATATTTTAATTTAGTGAGATAGTTGTGCTTGATGCTTGCTCCATAGGGACTTTATGTTAGGTTCCAATTTTGTTAGCTTCAGTCTCAAGTCTCCCCGTTGTGTTATATGCAGACGATTTTTTTATCAATAAATCATTTACAGCACTAAGTCTACATTGAACTAAATATGTGGAATTTTTTTTGCATATTTGGTTGAATTTGTATATTTGATTTCTGTCTCCTCACAAAGCCATACTATCGCTCCTTTTATATTATATAAAGTTTAAACTGGCTCATAATTTTGGATTTCTGCGAGTTCTTGATACTGCATATTTGATATACATTGGTAGCCACCGTAAATGCAACACTCTGAAGGAAGCATGCAAATAACATGAAATTTACATTATGCATCATCGCAAGTGAGATGCAAATCAGTAGAATTTCAGTGCGTACACATATCAAGTGCACCTGTTGCACCACTTTAAAGCTAAGAGATTTCAACAATTTTAAGTTTGGCAATTGTGTTTTTCTTCTGATTTTTTTACAAAAAAAGATCAATTAGGCATTGTTGAAAACAGCAATAATTTTATGATGAAGTATCTGAGTTTGACAGATGAAGGATAGAGGCCTACCAAGATTGTGGATTAGCTTTCAGGGAAATAGTAGTCATGTTGGACGAAACCAAACAACTGTAATGCGAATATGTGATTGTTTATGCAGGAGGGAACGACAAACCTACGTGTTTGATCACATTCACCTCAGTGCACCACTTCTCATGAAGACAAGCAAATTGCGCACATGGTAGTGGCGGATCGCTCAGCCAAATCATGAACCATAGCACAGCACATTCAGTCTGTAACACATCATCCAGTGTCTGCGTGTACCATGCGAAGTTGCTTATAGCTGAGTGGTCTGTCTGCAAGACATTCATTGCTATTTCTACCCTTGACGCTGAACCACAGACGTCACTGCTGCCAATGGTGCAATTAAAGAAGGATGTGGATGGCAGAATAGAATGAAATTGTCTTTACTGAACAAGTCACGCTTCTGCTGCAACACCACAATTTTCGCATTCGAGTCTGGAGACACCGTGGAGAGAAGAGGCTGAACAGCTGCATTAATGCTACACTGGTCCTGTACCGGGTATTGGATATCACTCTTGCACTCCTCTAGTACGCATTGCTGGTACTTTAAACAGCCAGTGCTACATCTCCGAGGTTTTGGAGCCAGTTGTCCTTCCTTGCCTTCAAGGCTTGCCCACAGCCATATTTCAACAAGATAATGCAGGACCACACGTGATACACATTATCCAATGGTTCTTTGTCAGTCGACAGATTGAATTGCTTTCCTGGCCAGCTCACTCTCTGGATCTTTTGGTGATAGAAAACATGTGGTCCATGGTTGCTCAAAGATTGACCCAGATTACATCCCCAGCTGCCACATCAGATAAACTTTGGCAATGTGTAGAATCTGCTTGGTCTGCTGTACCCCTAGAACACATTCAAATTCTCTTTGAATCAATGCTAAGGTGTGTGCCAGTGGTGATCTCCATGAATGGCAGCTATTCTAGCTACTGATTTTGGCAAGAGCCGCTCTTCACAGTAGTCTATGAATTTAATCATTTGATACTTGGTCAACATACTATTTACAAAATAAATTTTGTTGTAAATCTCTTGCCTTTCTTGGTGTTGCAATTTGGATGGGCAGCAGTGTAATTCAAATATAGATTAATATGAGCATATCATTGTTTTTCATTTAAATGCGCCTCAAGACTACCTCGTTTCATTGATTTGTTGGCCAAGTATTGTCGGCATAAAAGACAAAATCATGGACAGCAGGTATGAACCAAAATTTTAAATATTCCACCAAATAATGACCATTTTTTTGCACCACTTATTCATGAGCTGAAAGAAATAAGTTCAATTAAAAACTAAAACTAAATTATGTGTTGAGATTAATATGACTTAGTGTATACTAAAATAAACACATTTTTTATTAAATGTATAAAGTACATTTACCACACCATTGCCGAAAAATAGCATTTTTTTCCATTCGGAAAATTTTTCAGGATTATACTTCTAAAATTAAATTAAACAAAATCAAATATTTATCAATTATATCTATATGATGTATATATTTTTTATATCAATAAGAATTTTGCAAAAGTTTTTATGGAAGCCTATTTCAAATTAACACCAATTGAATATGAAACATTACAGAAGCTGTGACGGGCCATTCAGATGCGAACAGATATGTTGTTTAGAGAAATTTTAAAGCATCTGGGATTGCAAGCGGAGCCTGTTGTTTGCCGCAGGGAGTTTAATTTGACGATACCAAAAACCCAATTTGTATTTTATTCTCTTCAAACGAATTGATAATATTTATTGGCCAAAATTATTTAAGAATTTGCTTTTTTCTTTGAAATTTATCAACAAAATCTAGCATTGCATTTAAATAGCCTGGAGTGAAAGGATTGAACGTGTGCCAATTTCATTTTTGAATTGCCCCCCTGTGGGACATGGGCCCCACGTTGGGGAACACTGGATTAGACTTAAATACACCTATCATCAATTATAAAATATTGAAAAGTGCTTCCTTTAAGTATGAAAGGGTTAAATTTCTAAGATTTTTACATATTTCTGCTAGTCTTTATTTCACTATTATGCACTGCAAATGAAAAAAGTTAATTTTTTCTTAAAAGTTCAAAAAATTTTAATAAAGTAAATTCTAAAATTTAACCTGACAGCTTTTTTTAGTTAATTTACTTGATATATTTTATACTTAAATTCATAATTATTAATCATATTGTCGATATTTTTATTCTTTTTATGTAAGGTTGCTCATGATAATTTTTAATGGGCTATATTTCTTTAACTGTTTTCGTAATTGATAAAAAAAATTAGAAGAAATGTTTGATTACATGGGGAGGGGGGGGAATGATTAAGAATTTTTAATTCTAGAATGTTGCATAAAGCAAATCTTTACTTATCAAAGAAATTTTTGAATAATTAACTATTATTTTTTTATAGAAGACTGGATATATATATTTATCTAATATGAATGAAAATAAAATGTAAAAAATAGATAATTTACTTCATCAAATAACTTGTAAGTCACTTCAACACACTAAACATCTATATATCATGTATATATTAAGAAATGTATATGTGTAATTAGTTTTTAATGTTTATCAAAAAAGTATTTTTTATGATAAAATGTGGATATTCAAAAAAGTAATTATCAACTATATGTGTAATATATTTAATTGATTTCGAATAGTTTAATAATATATTATTACTTCTTCAAATGCAGCCTTTTGCTTTCCTGCAGACGAAGCGGATATTCCAAGTGAAAGGAGTGTTTCTGAGTTTTGCCCAAAAGGACGAATGACTGAAATTCAGTACCGAAACTCTTGTGTATTACCTCATTTGAAATCTTCCTACCCTGTAGAGCTTAACACAACACCAACAATTAGTAAATACACTGAAACTCCCAAAGAAAAGATGTGTCAGCCTTCTAAGCAATCATCTACATCAGTGCATTATTCAAACAAAGCTGACAAATTGAGACGACTTTCATATAAAGGGGTATGCAAACTGTATTTGCTTTTTTGTTTAATAGAACAAGTATATGTAGGATGTTTAAAATGTAATAAATATTTATTGAAGTGGACCATAACTGATGTGGGCTTTAAAATGGCCTTACTATATTGTCTATACTATCTTGTTAAATTAGAACATTAATAATATTGTAGCAATTAAGTAACATATATTCTTGCTAAATGTATCACATTATCAGTTTTAAGATCCATAACTTTCAAAATCAGCCTTGAAAATTCATCATAAAGTATGAAAAAACAAACTAATACTTTTGAAATATAATAGATTTGGACTAAAAAATTATAATTGAAAATGAACAATGTCAATTATCGCAACTTGACTGAATTATTCAGTAATTTACGATTTGTTTCAGTTAACTATTTCCAAAAGAGGAATTTCATATTAAATTAGAAAACTTCGTATCATTTTCTTATAATTTGTTTTAGAAAACTTCTTATAATTCGTTTTAAAATTGAAACTTTATTGCATCCATGAAAAATGCATTATATGTTTTCTTCTTAATTTTGGAAAATGACTTCTGTGAAATAATTAACATTTGCATTTAATAAAAAGATGTTGAATGTAATGATATGGAATCACTAAGTTTTGAATCATTTTAATGATTTGATGAGTTTACCAATCATTTTAATAGTAATTAAAAGTTTAATTGTATGTGTGTATGACTTTTTAATAAAATATTTTTACTACATTCTTAATAATAATAATAATTGTGTTATTTATATCCCAATTTTTTGTGATAATTAAATGATATTTTAAGCACATCTGAAAACATTTGTGCTTATAATCTTAATTTTAATTTTTTTTATTTATCAAATTCATTTCTGTTCTGTGTGCCATCTGTATTTTCTATTATCAAATATTTTATAGAATTTTTCTGTACAAATATGTCAATCTTTAAAAAAAAAAAAAAAAAAAAAAAAAAAAAGAGAGAGAGAGAGAGAGAGAAACTTAACGAATTTCAGCTACATGAATTTTATGTTTTGTATAGTGAATCATTTCACTTCCCTCGAAGAAGTGTATTATTTAATCACTTGTTATGCAAAAATTTAAAGAATTAAAATATCAACTTGTGTGCATTAAAGGAGAAATAAGAGGCTAAATTTGAAAATTATTTCTCCGATTGTGAAAATATTTTGCTAGAAAAATCGCTAATTTGTTTTAAAAAAAGGCAAATATAATCAAGATTAAATATTTTATCATCATAGCTGCTGTCCTTTTTATCTTATATGCTTTATATATGTGTGGTAAATGAGAAACTAAGTAAAATTAAACTTATATTAAAATGTCATTATTTTAATATTAAAGTCACCAATACTATATATTTACAAGAAGTAATTTATTCAAAATATATTTAAAAATGCAGATTTTTTAATTCACATAAATTGTTCAGTTTGTGCTATCTTCACTGTTACTATTGTTGGAACAACATATTTTTATGACATACTTTATGCTGAACATCTTGAAATTCCAGTCAAGTGTAAGACACAAAGCTCTTTATTTCAATTCTGAAATGAATAAAACTAAATTAAACCATGATGAGATTCATGGTTCATTGCCTAAAATTAAGCTATGTGATCAAAAATGTATTCAAATCTTTTTCCTGTGATAAGTCTGTCTTAGTTATCTTAAAAAGTAAGTAGTGATGTTATGTATTCTTTTCTGATATTAACTATATATTTAATTAGCATTCCTCACCAAAGAAGCATGTTAAACGTCCTCTTCATAATATGACATCTACATCCAATTCATCGATATTTAAAACTGGTGCTGTTGATTCAGATGATGTTGATAAACATTCAGTTAAAAAAGTAAGATGCTCTTTTTATCTTATTGTTAATATGTTAATCAGTGTAATTTTGATACTTATATTATTATGATATCTAAATATATAATTATTAATCAGATCTAAATTACAATATGTAGTTCATTGGTTATTGTTTCAGGTAATTTAGATGTTTTGTTAATTCGTTAAAATGTCACAACTTATGTTTTGCAAATAAAAACTTTGTTTTTCAAAGTGCTATTTTTTCATTCATTTTTAATTTTTTTTCCTCCCCAACTTGTTTTCAAAGATTCCCTTTTTTTTGCTATGCAAATTCATGAACACAATAATTTTCAGCATTATTATTTACAGTTTAGGCAATCAGTTTATCTAAAAAAAGAATTTAGAAAACTAGATTTTATATTCTCCAATGAAACAAAATCTGTTGTCAAATTTAAAATATAGTTGCATGAACAGTATTTCTCTCTTTCTTTTTTTAAATATATTTTTCTGATCAAGGCAAAAAATGATATGGCGTGGTTTGCAAGAAATTACAGTAAAACAGGTTTCTTAAAAAAACAAGATCCAAAACGTTTGAATTCTGTGCTTCCTGTAAATTTAAATGTATTTCTTATTTGTTAAGAACAAATTCGAAGTTGTTGAAATGTACAAAATTGTTGAGAAGGTATAAATTTTATCTACAAGTTATTGTGAAAGTGTTTCTCGAAACAATCTACACTTGGAAAAATCTTGAATATTCAAGGTACCTTATTTTATAAGGAATCGTAGAAGTGTTTTAATTTTAGGATTAATTAAAAGAGACACAGTTTTTATTTAAGTTTTCAATATGATGTAATACAACATAATTTTTTTATTATTATCTTTCAGCGAAAAATTATCAAAGCTGCTCATTCAAGTCATTCTGTTCATTATTCACAGTCAGATCAAAGAACTCCAAAACAAAATTCTATTACTCAAAAAATATTCAAGACTCCTCAGAGTTATTATCGAATGATGAACCGAATAAAAAGACGTTAAGAAAATTTTGTGTTTTCCTGTTATTTACCGATGCTAAACATTGAAATGTTACGTCACTTGTTATAAACTGTTGTGGATATTTTAATGTGAATGTTCCTACAAGTATATGTGATTGGCATTGCAGTAATTTTAAATTTGTTTCTGTATTCAATATCATACAATTTTTTCATTTGACGTTGTTGAAATGTTTTCATAAGTGCTTGCAATATAAGAAATGTTTGATATCCGTAAACAAGATCATGATTTTTAAAAATATTGTACCATACTTTGTACACCATTTAATATTATTATGTGGAATAATTAATGCTGTAGTTAACAATTGTTTTAACTTGCATTCTTTGCATTTAGTTTTTAAATGTGCATTATATTACATGTTTTGTGGCCATGTATTTTGTGTTTGTGTATTGAAACTGAAATTCATTGTAAAATGTCCTTAGCATCAAAATGTTTAACTATCATAAATGTAAGGTTATGTATTTCAATAAACAATGTGATGTGACAGTTTTTTACTTTCTTTTATACTTATTTACAGCAAAATAAAATGTAAGTAGACAGGAAAAGTTAGAAATAGTTATAAAATTTACATTGAATTTCACTGAATTCATTTGAAAGATAATTTGACTTCATTTGGCAGAAAATTGTACTGCAAAATTGAGGTGCTGACTTTATTTTATCATGATTTATGATTTTTTAAAATTTCTCAACCATTCAGTTATATTGGTTAAAACAAAATCAATCATATTATAATGAAGTTAGAAACAGTTTAAAAAACAAATCTTCAAATTAATATAATTTTGAATTCTGTCCATCTATATTTTTAATATTTTATCTCATTTCTTATGACTAATTACTGTATTGTTTTCAATAATCATTTTTCTAATTTTTATTTAACTTTCAAGTTGTCCTTTGTAGTTGCATTAATTTTTTTTAAACTTTAAACTTTTTTTAATACAAGCCATGGAAAATTTAGCACTGCTAATTAAGTCAATGATTTCTGAAAATTGTTTTTCTACTTCTAGCATGCTAGCCTATAATTAATTATACTAAATTTCCTTTTTCTTATTGCATGTGGAAGGTTATAATTCATAATGGTCTCAGAGATATAAATTTCACTCTCATACAGGGTTTATAAAATTCCTGTTCGTAATTTTTTTATCGATCTTAAAAAACAACTAGAAATTTTAAGTTCATTTTAGAAAAAAAATTCTTCAGAGTTTTAATTCTTTTTGACACTTTTGTTGATGTCGTGTCCATGGAGTACGTGAAAAAACCCTGAATGTCCCTGAAGGTGTCGAAGACAGCCCTTGTGATCTCTACAGAGCATTATCTATAAAAAGAAGCTCCACAGGATCCTCTATGCTGATGTTAAAAAGATTTGCCAGTATTGCTGACAGCAGAAGATGTGTTGTGGAGACAGTTGGGTGTTATCCAGGTCAGATTTTATTGAGACGGCTTCGTAAATCCGACTTTTCGACGAATTTTGCTGCTTGCCTTTCATCGTATTCTTCCAGCGCCAGCAAACAAGGCGAAGATCCCCATCAGATGTCTGACTGTCATCGGCGATGAGAAAAATATCCATTCATGATTTTTACGTATAATAGAGAAGTATTTTTCAGTTAAAAAATTTTCCGTTTTTAAAAGTATTAGAAATTTGGAAAATTGCCTGTTTTAAATAATTAACTTTCAAATCTTTAGCGATATTGCTTCCAAAATTGTACACTTCGAAAATAGAACAGATGAGAAAACGAAATGACAGTAAATGTGAAGAAAACATTGATTTTATAATTAGTTTAAATCGGCAAAAACGATTTAAATTTTTAATTATTTATTAGCAATGAATGAACCAAATAGGATTAAAGAATTGATTTTTGTCCCAACTTGTTAATTTGGCTTTGGATCAAAATCCTCCAGATGGACATCATTGTCAAATTAGATTGAAAATAAAACAGCATACTATAGCGAATTCTTCATCTCCGATTTTTTTTAATGTAATTTATCAATCATACGAAATAGATTCATATACATAGCAAGAGAGAAGGAAGTGGTTGGTGTGTCCTTAGTAGTTAAACTTTATTTTTCATAGAAGCAATTAAAGTTGAAGCGTGACTGTCTAATTTCATTAAAAACGAAATTATGAATAGAAAATTCAAGACTTCGGGCTACTATTGTAGAATTATTATTAAAACATCAAAAGAATCGCTTACAATAAATTAAAGAATTAAGTAACTTGTGTATAAATGCAGCTGCGAAGTGTTGCTCAACAAAAGCAGTGGAGTCCCCAAATACTCTAATCCTTCGATCTGTTGGTATTGCTTGCTTACTGGACATAACTGCAATGGGTGATCGCTTAACGATCAAATATTCGGATTCTGATGAACATTTCCTCGTCTCTCGGAGCATAATGTGCAGGGATGTCAAACCCAAAAAGATTAAAAATCCCATTTCCTCTTTTGAATTATGTTGCACGCCTACTGAACTTTTTAAGTTCTATATTGGAAAAAGAAACTTTTTCTTCTCAATAGAATATTTATAGCCAAAGTAACGTCCCCAGGTGGGGAATGCCTCCAACGTTTCTGTAATGGGTGTGCGTGATTGAATTGGAAAAAAAAAATATATATATATATACCTTCCACTGTCCAACCTCTCCGCTTATTTTTCCTCGAGAAGTGGATTATTACCAGGACTACTTACTTCCAGACTTAGAGCCCAACACTTCTGTGAAATGACTGTTAATACCGATGGATCTTACAAATCGTGGAAAAGCTCACCGCGGAGCATATTTTTACTGCCCAGCCATCATGAGAAGTTTAAAGGCTATTGACGAATTTCCCTTTCAAGAAAGTCTATAAAAATAAAATTGTATACATTGACAAGGCCGTGGTTTTGGCACTTGGAGTAATTTGACTTGACTTCAAATAGACACGACACCAACCACAGCCAATGTAGACCGTCATTTTCGGTTTTGATTTTATGGTGTAAGTTAGTTGATGTTTAACTTCTTCAGAAGGCAATTTTTACAATTGATTGCAGACAACACTAGCTACTTATGAACAAAGAAATTTAGGAGGACTGAAACAGCGCGTCCTCTAAGCTTGAGATTTAGAGAGCAAGTGTTCTGTGTTTGGTTCAGATCTCGCCGAGAGAATGTATAAACCGCGCCTACAAAGTGTGCAGATTGGTTGGGTAAAATTCATGAAGTTAATACCATTGGCACAGAAATTTGATAGGCAAATTTTTAGTTTCACTTCGCAATTTTCACTTTTCATTCGCGAATTCAAGTCTTTTGTAAAAGGTCAAGAGTTTCTCAGAAAAGATGTGATGAGTCACCACAATTTCTTAGAGAAGTCGAGATGAGGTTTTCTTTTTGAGAGAAGTCCTCGGGCTAGACATGGTAGTGTCTAGCCCGAGGATCGAACCTGTGTCTCGGGAGCATGAAGTACTATCGCTGAGCTACCGGGATTCCAATAAATCGTCTACAGATAAATAAAATAAAATTCATGCTTACTTAAAAATTATTTTTAATTACTCGTTTTGCAGTTTAAATTAAAAAGAAGCAAATAAAAATTAAATTTCATATATATTTTACAGAAATGATTTTATTCAAGAGTTTAAGTGTGATTGTCTTTAACTTAGGGCTATAACGAACAGGCATTTTTATTGGCATTCTACAATATTGAAAGAAATGTTTTTCTCTGTAAGATAAATAAATTACATCAATGAACCAAATTTCTTCCACTTCAGGGATTTGGCAATGTATTCTTAAAGAAGAAAGGAAACTTGAAAATTTTTATTTTGAATCATAAGCTCAAATTATATAACACACATCAAATTTAAAACAACCCATTTTGAAGGAAAATATCACTGTCATATCTCGGTTGTCTGTGGTTTGGATTAAAGAAGAAATTAGTTTTTTAAAGAAATGAAAATTTTATTGGGCTTTAAATGTAAAGTTATTTGCTGCAGTTATAAGAAAAACGTTAAAAAAATCTAAATTACAAATATCCAGCATTAGTTAAGTTTATATAAAATGTAAACTTGTGCGAGGAAACAGTATACCATAAAATTTAAATCTACTTTAAAAATATCAATTGCTCTTAGATTTTCTTATTAGTTTTATATAATAAAAATTTCGGCACCAATGCCGTATAATCCAGGATGTCATTTTCTGAGTTTGGTGATTCTTTTTGACAGATTTTCTTGTGTCTGGCAACCTGGTTTTTATTTCGTCATAGATAAGGAGACTTATAAGAATTATGGCTAACATTCTATTTCGTCAACTCTAGTATTTATGACATTACGCCATCACAATATGTCATCTTGGGAACATTTCATCGCCAAAATAACTCAGAATTTGACATCCTGGATTCTACGGCATCTGTGCTAAAATTTCCGAATTTTATTCTTAAATATTTTATGGTTTATCATATGAAACAAAACTATGTTGTGCCATAGAAATCGACCGATAGTAAATGCAAATGTGAAAAAAACATTGCTGAGTTTAATTATATATATATATATATATATATATATATATATATATATATATATATATATATATATATATATATATATAAATCTAATGGAAGTGTACCCTTCGAAATTGAATCTAACTTTTGATGTAAATATATATGGACTTATAAAATATTTTCACCGCATAAACTGCATAATTTCTAAGTTTATTTTATTTTTAGTACAAAAATTCATAGAATGCTTTAATTCTCTTAATTATGAAGGATGATATTAATACAAAAGCTGCCAAATTACGATATTAAATTCTTTTATTAAAGTCCGATGAGATCATCATGTTAATCAAGAATGAGGGAATTTCTGATCAATGTGCTCTGATTGTTATAGCATTGTCAGATATGTAAATGAGATATTTAAACAGAATGCATATCCAGCTGTTGTTCCCACTTCGCTAGAGTATGGGAAAGCACAATCCAAAAAGTACACTAGATGCAACTATTGGCAGAATCATGCCAAACAGATTAATGAATGGTTGTCACTCTGTCCTTGCTTTATAGTGCTTACAAATCCAGGTTGAAATAACTGTGGGTTTAAGTTGAATGAGCTTTTGTTCTCGCATGTAAAAATTCAAACAATTAATTGACAATTTAAGTCACTGTTATTACGTATAGTAAGCTCTCTTCTATTTTTAATAAAAATAGAAATTAATAAAGAAAATCTTGTAAAGCACCGAAAATAATACGATCCTCGTGACATTTTCCCAGCGACACACGAAAATTCCAGAGCTGGAATTCCTAACCCGAAAACATTTAGTTTTCGATACATAATTGTTGTTGCTGTCTTGTGCCAGCTAGGCTGACAATATGGCGTACTCTGTTCCACTTTTCCAACTGAACCCTATTTTGGTGTGGAGTCCGACTTCCTCTGTTCACACATACCTACCCATTCATACAAGGAACGGACAAAGATAGGAGAGAGAAAGTGCATCCAAGCCCCAACCGGGATTCGAAACCAGGACCTCTCTATCCACAGTCAGACACGCTGACCACTAGAAAGAGTGGGTAGGTGGCGGTACATAATATTAAATAAAATCCTGTGTTTTGGATAATCAATCAGGCTTAAAAGTTTATAAACATACACAATTTAAATATGCATCACAAAAGAGTTTCTGGGGAAAGAAAACACTACATTAAATTTTAAACAAAGAAAAAGACGCTGGCAGTATTAATTATTTTAATCAAGTGAATGAATTCACTGATGTCATATGCTACTGAAGATGTTTATTCTACTTCATTCCCTCGCATTGTTTTCGTGGCGTATGCGGGAAAGAAGATCACCGCATTCCACGAGAGGGAGGAGGATCCCCACCCCCAGCAGCGACGACCCTCCTCCAAAGTTCCGCTCAGAGGTGAAACTTGCATCAGGCCAGCAGGAGAAAATAAAATAAGGCGCTTCTAAACTCTTCACAATTTAAGAGCTTAGAACGAAAACACCTTAAGAGTTTAAGAGGAAAATCAACTACAGATAAATGCACCCTCTGAATCATTATATTTACGGAATTTATGCGCACTGTTACGGAGGAGGGTCTTCACGGCAACTCTTTCTTCGTCTTGTTCGGACGTTGAAGTTCTCGTGCAACCAACATGGCCTGGAAAGGATAAGTAAATAATGTGCAAAAATATTAATAAATATATAATAGTAATAATAAGGCGCATAGACACCTTATAATCCAGCATGCCAAATTCTGAGTTTGTTGATTTTTTTTTTTTTGGCAGATTTTCTTGCGCATTTGGTAACCTGATGCTTATTACGTCATAAAGATGGAGACCTATAAGAATTTCGCAGAAAATTCCATTTTGATAATCCTAGTATTTACATCATCGCGCACGTCAAAATACGTCATCGTATTCATCACCAAAAGAATTCAGAATTTTCATGCTGGATTATACGGCAACTGTGCCTACAATTTCTACACTATTGGCCATTAAAATTGCTACAGCAGGAAAGCGGCACACCACACACGAGATATTTGCATGACAGGTAGAACTTGCTGTGATATGCAAATGATTAGATTTTCAGAGCATTCATACAAAGCAGGCGACAATAGCGACATCTAAAATGTGTATAAAACCAGAGATTTGATAGCAGTTTTCTCATACTCAATTTCCGTTTCAACGTTGTTTTCGGCAAAGAAAGTTGTTGTAATGCCTCGTGTAAGAAGAAGAAATGCCTATCAGCACGTGTCTGACTTTGATCGAGGAAGGATTGTAGCCTACCGGGATAGAGGTTTATCGTACCACAATATTGCTGCTCGCGTCGGTCGAGACCCCATGACTGTTAGAAGAAGATGGAATCGATGGGTTCAGGACAATCATACGGAACGTCATGCAGGATCTCAGCAACCCCCCATCACTAACAGCAGAGAAGACAGACATCTTATCCGCATGGTCACAAGGGATCGTACAGCCACGTCACGAACCCTGAGTCGAGAAATGGAGTCATTTGCAAGGCAACAAGTTTCTGCTCGAACAGTTCGAGGACGTTTGCAGCAGTATGAATTGTCTGCACGGCAACCATGGCATCGGCTACCATTGACATTGCTTCACAGACAGAAATGGCATGACGTCATCTTTACAGATGAATCTCGGTTCTGTATACAGGACCATGATGGTCCTGTATACAGAACCGAGATTCATCTGTAAGATTCATCCATGTTTGGAGGCATCGTGGAGAACGCGCATTGTCGGCTTGCATTGGACATCGACATACTGGCCCATCTGCTGGAGTGATCGTATGGGGTGCCATTGGATACACGTCTCGATTACCGCTTGTTCGTATTACCGGCACTTTGAACTGCAACCGTTACATTTCCGATGTGTTAAGGCCCGTGGCTCTGCCCTATCTTCGAGGCCTCCCTAATGCTTTGTTTCAAGAGGATAATGCAAGACCGCATGTTGCCCGTACTGTTCTGAACTTCCTTGATACAGCACAGGTTCGACTGTTACCCTGGCCAGCACGTTCTCCTGATCTGTCACCAATTGAGAACGTGTGGTCAATGGTTGCCGAGCGATTGGCACGCCATCACTCACCATCCACTACTGTGGATGAACTGTGGCATAGTGTTGAAGCTGCATGGACTGAGATCCCCGTACATGCCATAAAATCTCTGTTTCACTCCATGCCTAGGCGGATAAATGCTGTTTTTGCAGCTAGAGGTGGCTGCTCTGGGTACTGATTTCTCATGATCTATACATCCTAATTTCCTGTAAATCTAATCACTTGTTCTTTCCACTATAATGTATGTGTCCAATAAATATCGTTCTGTTATTTGCATTCCTTCTTGGTGTAGCAATTTCAATGGCCAGTAGTGTACTACTAATATATATATGTATATATATGATAGACGCTCATTTTTATAAGCTAATGGTTAGTCTCTACCCTGACACTGTAAACACAATGATAATTTTAACTCCCATTTACGAACTAAAATTCTGAAGTCTCTTTTTTTGAACACATTTCTGACAAATAGTTTTTTTTTTTTTTCGATTTTTTAATTTCTTTCATTTTTATGATGTGATATTTTTTTTAAAAAAAAATTCCTTCTTATAGGACGTTTGAGAACTTAATTCATTCTTGAACAACTCAACAGCATGTGCAGGCATTCCAGACATTTGTGGCAGCAATTTACGAAGACACGTGGTTGATATCAGACATATGGTGGGAAATAAGGGTACGGAATTCGATTCCCCCCTCCCCGCACGTAGGAGCATTGAAAGGGGTAAAATCTCTTCTCTCCTCCCCGTACTTTAGTACCGCTTTGCTAACTAAAGTTTGTTTCGAGAAGTTTTCGAATTAAGTCAGAATAATTTGGGTAATCGAATCATTATAGACCTATCTCTGTTTGTTCGGATCGAACCCTTCTTGAACCGGGTGATCACTGGGGGATGAAAAGTGGATTGCCTACGGAAGCATCGTAGGGATTATTGTGCAGTAAACCTGTCTCTTGCAACTCTAAAACAAATTTGACTCTGAATAACCGAATTTTGTGCATATGAAGAGGCATTTGAGGACCAGTACATTATCAATGAACGAAAAGCTCAATCCGGAAAAGTATGGTTAGAAACAGGATAATTTAACGGGAGCAATCCATGATAAGACGCCGGTGATGTTCCAGGATTCTTCCTATTTGTTATTTTTCAGCATTATATAAACTTTCGTAAGTGTTTATATAATGTGTTTATCGAAAAAAAGTGTGAATGAATGAATTCTATTGAACTCATATTCATGAAATGTTTATAATATTTGAAATTTCTGATTAATTGATGATGTTTAATAATATAAAAATGTGTTTTAAAATTTTATATTTTATTTTAAATTCTATTTTCTACCAAAATTAAATTTATTATTAATGAAAATTAAATTATAATGAATGAATATTTAAATTCTTTTGCTTTCGAAACTGCGTGAATAAGAC
Organism: Latrodectus hesperus; assembly: GCA_037975125.1. Lineage (NCBI taxonomy): Eukaryota > Metazoa > Arthropoda > Arachnida > Araneae > Theridiidae > Latrodectus > Latrodectus hesperus. The sequence continues at coordinate 13,169,272 of CM075855.1, forward strand.
TATTAATTTTCTCGTTGATTTAAATATCCACAAAATGTATATTATAGAAATATCATTTAATATCGTTTATTGTACTGAATTGAAAGTGCAATTAATTTAAAATACAACATTTTACCAATCAATAAGAATAAATTTTTTCATAAATAAAATTCGAAGCTTTTTAATTTAAATGTTAATACAATATAAAGCATATATTAACCTATAGAATATTACTTGACAGTATGTTTTATATTATTAAATTATCTCTGACAATGCGTACTTTATTTATTAAAATTTCACTGACAATTTTTGATTTTATTGTTACTAAGTAAAAGCATTCGTAGAAAAAACGAAAACAAAATTGTATGTATCAAAACCTACGATTAATTTGTATAATATTTTAGAATTTCCAACCAAAAATTTTATCTATGGAAATATAATTAATATTCGTATTTTATGGTAGTCATTGTCATCAGCGGAGAAAAAAAAATAAAAAATAAAATTAGCAAAAGCAAATCTGAAACATGTAGTTCTTTTGAAGATGATGAAATGCAATATAAGTAAGAAATGGCTGATCAGGTATATTCTGTATAATGTGTAATCAAAATAAGTTTTATACAGACTGAGAAAATGTTAAACAAGTATTAATTTCTTTTGCTTGTAAAGGTTATTTAAAAGTTTGAAGTAATATTCTATGTTTAATGTAAGAACGTGGTAACTTAATTAAAGGACATGAAAATTCCAATCAATATTTTCAGTTAAAATTTCTTATTAAAGCTTTTGGCTTTTAAAGTTGATTTTAAAATAATGAAAGGTAATTATTCATTGAACTATACATTAAATTCTTATTTCTTGGTAATTAGCTTAAGAAATTTTAATAATGTTTTTAAATCTATTTTGAATTAAAGTGTTGTTTGTTTTTACTGCTAAAACCAAATTCTTATTAACTTTATAATAAATTTATAATTCACTTAAAATTTTCTTTTCATTTAAAATTAAAAATTTTTATTTGAATTTAATAGTTTCAAAAAATAAATATCCAGTAATTATTCACTTGACCATAGCTAGTTTTTACATGTATGATATTATTGAGTAAACACATACGTGTATATGTATTATGGATTTTTCCTTTCAGATAAAATGAGTACAATTTGAAATACCTAATGAAATTCCTCGTGAAAAAGTATTTGAACTTGTGAAGAAAATGCTTAAAACAAAAATTTTGTGATGAAAAATAGATCATCTATTGTTCTATAACAAAATTTATTTCTCTAAGTATCCAAAATAGGCTGCTTTCAATGAAACATTTTGGTAGTATAAAACCTGTATTTTTTGCATATTGGAGGACGAATTTTTAAATATTCTTGAAGGTACTAAACTTTTATATCAACATATTTTCTAACAATGCCACAATGACCTAGGCACACCAACATTTACAATTCCTTACATTATTTGTATATCTGGATTTTTAATGGTAGAATATGAAATATGCTGTGCATGCATTTCCAAGTTTTTTTTTATTGTATGTCAATAAGGTGTTTTAAATTATTTTAATACCAAAAACATTTAGTTGTAATTTTGCCGAGAAAGGATTTTCTTATTTAAAATGGAAAATGGATGGAGAGAAAGGATTTTCTTATTTTTAATGATTGCATGATACAAAAGAAAGTAATTAAAATCTAAATTTTACAAAATATGCAGTATTGCTTATGTCTTTTATTATATTGTAGTTTTCTATCTTGTATTTTTAAAAATCATTTTACTTGCAATGGATATGAATATTAGCATATGTGATACGAAAGCATAGTTTCAAAATTTTTTTGTCGTAATTTGTAAAAAAAAAAAATTATTCATTTATATACTTTCACCTGTTTTTCAATTCTATTTCATTGATTCAAATATGCTTTAACATTAAAAATATATTTATGTATGCATTTTTTTTATTTAATGTTTAACATATCATTTTGTAAATAATGATAGGGGCTGTATCTATTTCATATTAGAGAAAAAATCCAAAATTATTTAGTATTTGTTTCATTGTGTATCAATAATTTATCACATTCTTATAAAAAATTTCAAAAACTACTAGATAATCATTAATTTACAAACTTCAGTTACTAGGCTTTAATTAATTAGTTAATGAGAATACAATTTTTTTTAACAAATTATACTTGCTTTAAATTACAATAAAAAGTTCTATTATAATTTAATATAAAGGATCATTCTCTTTATTACAGATAGATTTGGAGTTTGATATCCAGAGGCTGACTGTTTCCCCAGTAAATATCCTGCATTCTATGCTCCTAGAATATTCTCATATTTTCAAAAACTTGTCCTATAATATGGAATAAATATGTGAGAATTCCGGATGCTATTATTTTTTAGGCTGAGAATAATTTTAGTAAAGAATATAATTAATTAGATATTTGATTCCTTCCAGCTTTACTTTTTTATTAAATAAAGCTTTATATTTTTGAAGTATTATTCTTAAGAAATTTTGTTATTAAAGTTTATATAGACATTAAAGAGAGAGTACAAATATTATTGAAATTTTAGTTATTATGTTTTTTTCGAATTAGGTGAAGAGGTCTTTAGAAGAAGAACAACGCTCAAAACTTTGCTGTGGTCATAAGCAAGACCTGAATATGAAATATTTTTATCTATGGATAGTGGATTTATTGATGTCGGATATTCAATATTAAAAAGTGATCAATTATTTATTTAAAAGTCATCATGTTTTTAATGTTAAGTACGATGATAAACTTATTGTACAGTGGGTATTAGCACATTTTTAGAACGATTTCGATTAAGAATTTTAAAAATTAAATGTTTTGAAATAAAATTTTTTGGCAACAGCTTATTATTTGAAATGAGAAATATCGTCTCCTACTTTTAAATTTATTGTTTTTTCAAAATATAGCATGTAAACAAGCTAAGGATTGAGGGATATGTTTTTGCGGTTTCCTAAGAAAAATATTCTTATTCCAGGATTAAAAAATGTTGTGAAATGCATGGTATTAAAAATTTCTAAGTTCTAAATTAGCAGCATTATTAATCGGACAGGTAAAAAACGTCCAGCATTATTTCTTAATGGAAAGAAGACTCCAAACGAATATCTGAAAGAGGTACGTACTGTTTCAAATGTTTCTAAAGTGAAATCGCTGGTTACCAGAGAAAATCCGTCAACACAGAAATCAATTGCAAAGTCTTTAGATACATCTGTATCAACAATAAATAAAATAATAAATCAAGATTTACAACTTATAAAAAAGCTAAAAAGATAATATTCACCAGCTTTTGCCGAGACATGTGGCTCAACGCATGATATTTTATAAAATCCTATATGAAAACCATTTAGCAGGAGATAAATGGAAATACATTGTGACCTTTGATGAATTATGGGTTAACATAAATGACTTCAACAAAAAAGTTCTATTTACTAGAGGAAACGAGGAGTAAAAAATGTACAAACCTGGTTATGTCAATGTAAAGAAATTTTCAGTAAAGGGTTTTTGATAGTCACAGACTTCTCCTACAATGGGAAATTATAAATAAAAAGAGTAGAAAAAATGTCAAAATCAACTCATCATACTATCAGTAGAAGATTTTACATCCAATGTTTACAGAAGAATATCCGAGTGTCACTTCTTTCAATTTGTCGAGAGTGAAACTTCATTAAGACAAAGCTACAAGTCACACTTCGAAAACTACTACTGGATTCCTTGAAAAAATGAAGACGAATACAGGTACTGCATATATACCTTTTCAACATATTCCTGTTAAGTCCCCTGACGTTTCACCTATGGACTACTGTGCCAGAGCTGGTCATATTCATACAACAACACAGAAGAAAGGACACAGAGAACAGAGAAGGAAAGAAATTTCCATGCCCAAACCGGGATTCGAAACCAGGACCAACAGCTCAGGAGTCAGGAACGATAACCACTCAGCCAATCGGTCAACAATACAAAAAATATAATTTAGGAGAAAAATGAGTTTTTGTATAGGGCGTCCATACGGTACGTGAAAATTTTGATTCCCTTTAAGTTTGATTTCCAAATTCCAATATATCTTAAGAAATACCAAATGAACATAATAATAAATGATTTCATTTAGTAGTAAATCACATTTTTAGACTAACTGTGGTATTCATTTTACTTCAAAAAAAATAATAATTTAGGAGAAAAATGAGTTTTTGAATTGTGCGTCCATAAAGTAAGTGAAACTTTTGATTCCCTCAAAATTTCATTTCGAAATTCCAGTATATTTTAAGACATACCCAATGGATCTAAAAATTAATGTCTTCATTTATCATTAAATCACATAATTACACGAACTGTGGTATTCATTTTATTCAAAAAATATAATTTAGGAGAAAAATGAGTTTTTGCATTGTGCGCCCATATGGTACGTTAAACGTCTGACACTCGCTAAATTTGATTTCAAAATTCCAGTATATCTTAAGAAATACCCAATGGACATACAAATTAATGTTTTCATTCAGTAGTAAATAACATTGAATGAATAACTAGGGTATTCATTTTATTACAAAAAATATAATTTAGCATAAAAATGAGTTCTTGTATAGTGCTCCCATATGCTTCTGATTCCCGCTATGTTTGATTTCAAAATTCCGTTATACCTTAAGAAATATCCAATGGACATACAAATAAATGGTTTCATTTAGTAATAAGTCACATTCTTAGACTAACTGTGCTATTTATTTTATTACAAAAATATAATTGAGAAGAAAAATGAGTTTTTGTATAGTGCGTCCATATCGTACCTACGACTTCTGATTCCCGCTAAGTTTGATTCCAAAATTCCGGTATATCTTAAGAAATACACAATGAACATACAAATTAATGGTTTCATTTAGTAGTAAATCACATTTTTAGACTAACTGTTCCTTCATTTTATTACAAAAAATATAATTTTGAATAATAATGAGTTTTTTGTATACTACGTCCAAATGGTACGTGAAACTTACGATTTTTTCTAAGTTTGATTTCAAAATTCAAGTATATCTTAAGAAATACCCAATGGACATACAAATTAATGGTTTCATTTAATAGTAAATAACATTTTTAGACTAACTGTGGTATTGATTTTATTTCAAAAAATACAATTTAGGAGAAAAATGAGTTCTTGTATAGTGCTCTCATATGTTACGTGAAACTTGATTCACTCAAAATTTGATTTCTAAATTCCATTTTTTTATGAAATAACCAATGAACACACTAATTAATGGTTTCATTTAGTAGTAAGTTTCATTCTTAGACTAACTGTGGTATTAATTTTATTACAAAAAATATAATTCAGAAGAAAAATGAGTGTATGTATAGTGCTCCCATATGCTACGTGAAACTTTTGATTCCCGCTCAGTTTGATTTAAATATTCCAGTAAATCTTAAGAAATACCCAACGGAGATACAAATAAATGGTTTCATTTAGTAGTTAATCACATACTTAGACTAACAGTATTATTCATTTTATTACAAAAAAAATAATTTAAGAGAAAAATGAGTTTTTGTATAGTGTGCCTATGTGATACGTGAAACGTCTAATTCCCACTAAATTTGATTTCACTATTCCAGTATATATTAAGAAATAACCGATGGACATATAAATTAATGCTTTCATTTAGTATAGTTAATCACATTCTTAGATTAACTGTGGTATTCTTTTTATTACAAAAAATACAATTTAGCAGAAAAATGAGTTCTTGTATAGTACTCCGATATGTTACGTGAAACTTCTGATTCCCGCTATGTTTTATTTCAAAATTTCATTATATCTCAAGAAATATCCAATGGACATACAAATAAATGGTTTCATTTAGTAGTAAATCACATTCTTAGACTAACTGTCATATTTATTTTATTACAAAAAAAAAATAATTTAGGAGAAAATTGAGTTTTTGTATAGTGCTTTCAAATGGTACGTGAAACTTCTGGTTCCCGTTAAAATTGATTTCAAAATTCCAGTATATCTTCAGAAATACCCAATGGAAATAAAAATAAATGATTTCATTTAGTAGTTAATCACATACTTAGGCTAACAGTGGTATTTATTTTATTACAAAAAATATAATTTAGGAGAAAAATGAGTTTTTGTATTGTGCGCCTATATGATACCTGAAGAAACGTCTAATTCCCAATAAATTTGATTTCAATATTCCAGTATACCTTAAGAAATAACCAATGGACATATAAATTAATGGTTTCATTTAGTAGTTAATCACATTCTTACAATAACTGTGGTATTCATTTTATTACAAAAAATATAATTTAGGAGAAAAATGAGTTCTTGTATAGTGGTCCCATATGCTCCTCGAAACTTCTGATTCCTGCTAAGTTTGATTCCAAAATTCCGGTATATCTTAAGAAATACCCAATGAACATACAAATTAATGGTTTCATTTAATATTAATTCCCATTCTTAGACTAACTGTGGTATTTATTTTAGTACAAAAAATATAGTTTAGAAGAAAAATGAGTTTTTGTATAGTGCGTCCATAGGGTACGTGAAACTTTTTATTCCCTCTAACTTTGATATCAAAATTTCATTATATTTTAAGAAATATCCATTGGACAGACAAATAAACGATTTCGTTTATTAGTAAATCACATTCTTAAACTAACTGTGGTATTTATTTTATTACAAAAAATATAATTTAGGGGAAAAATGAGTTTTTGTATAGTGCGCCTACATGGTATGTGAAACGTCTGATTCCCGCTATGTTTGATTTCAAAGTTCCAGTATAACTTAAGAAATAACCAATGGAAATAGAAATTGATAGTTTCATTTAGTTGTAAATCACATTCTTAGACTAACTATGGTTTTCATTTTATTACAAAAAATATAATTGAGAAGAAAAATGAGTTTTTGTATAGTGCGTCCATATGGTACGTACGACTTCTGATTCCCGCTAAGTTTGATTTCAAAATAATATTATATCTTAAGAAATATCCAATGGACATACAAATAAATAATTTCATTCAGTAGTGAATCACATTCTTAGACTAACTGTGTTATTTATTTTATCGCAGCAAAAAATATAATTTATTAGAAAAAAGAGTTTCTGTATAGTGCACCCATATGCTCCTCGAAACTTCTGATTGCCACTAAGTTTGATTTCAAAATTTCCCAGTATATATTAAGAAATAACATATGAACATACGAATTAATAGTTTCATTTAGTAGTAAATCATATTGTTAGACCAATTGTGATATTCAGTTTATTACAAAAAATATAATTGAGAAGAAAAATGAGTTTTTGTATAGTGCGTCCATATGGTACGTACGACTTCTGATTCCCGCTAAGTTTGATTTCAAAATTCCATTATATCTTAAGAAATATCCAATGGACATACAAATAAATGGTTTCATTCAGTAGTGAATCACATTCTTAGACTAACTGTGTTATTTATTTTATCGCAGCAAAAAATATAATTTAGGAGAAAAAAGAGTTTCTGTATAGTGCACCCATATGCTCCTCGAAACTTCTGATTGCCACTAAGTTTGATTTCAAAATTTCCCAGTATATATTAAGAAATAACATATGAACATACGAATTAATAGTTTCATTTAGTAGTAAATCATATTGTTTAGACCAATTGTGATATTCAGTTTATTACAAAAAATATAATTGAGATAGAAAAATGAGTTTTTGTATAGTGCGTCCATATGGTACGTACGACTTCTGATTCCCGCTAAGTTTGATTTCAAAATTCCATTATATCTTAAGAAATATCCAATGGACATACAAATAAATGGTTTCATTCAGTAGTGAATCACATTCTTAGACTAACTGTGTTATTTATTTTATCGCAGCAAAAAATATAATTTAGGAGAAAAAAGAGTTTCTGTATAGTGCACCCATATGCTCCTCGAAACTTCTGATTGCCACTAAGTTTGATTTCAAAATTTCCCAGTATATATTAAGAAGTAACATATGAACATACGAATTAATAGTTTCATTTAGTAGTAAATCATATTGTTAGACCAATTGTGATATTCAGTTTATTACAAAAAATATAATTGAGAAGAAAAATGAGTTTTTGTATAGTGCGTCCATATGGTACGTACGACTTCTGATTCCCGCTAAGTTTGATTTCAAAATTCCATTATATCTTAAGAAATATCCAATGGACATACAAATAAATGGTTTCATTCAGTAGTGAATCACATTCTTAGACTAACTGTGTTATTTATTTTATCGCAGCAAAAAATATAATTTAGGAGAAAAAAGAGTTTCTGTATAGTGCACCCATATGCTCCTCGAAACTTCTGATTGCCACTAAGTTTGATTTCAAAATTTCCCAGTATATATTAAGAAGTAACATATGAACATACGAATTAATAGTTTCATTTAGTAGTAAATCATATTGTTAGACCAATTGTGATATTCAGTTTATTACAAAAAATATAATTGAGAAGAAAAATGAGTTTTTGTATAGTGCGTCCATATGGTACGTACGACTTCTGATTCCCGCTAAGTTTGATTTCAAAATTCCATTATATCTTAAGAAATATCCAATGGACATACAAATAAATGGTTTCATTCAGTAGTGAATCACATTCTTAGACTAACTGTGTTATTTATTTTATCGCAGCAAAAAATATAATTTAGGAGAAAAAAGAGTTTCTGTATAGTGCACCCATATGCTCCTCGAAACTTCTGATTGCCACTAAGTTTGATTTCAAAATTTCCCAGTATATATTAAGAAGTAACATATGAACATACGAATTAATAGTTTCATTTAGTAGTAAATCATATTGTTAGACCAATTGTGATATTCAGTTTATTACAAAAAATATAATTGAGAGGAAAAATGAGTTTTTGTATAGTGCGTCCATATGGTACGTACGAGTTCTGATTCCCGCTAAGTTTGATTTCAAAATTCCATTATATCTTAAGAAATATCCAATGGACATACAAATAAATGGTTTCATTCAGTAGTGAATCACATTCTTAGACTAACTGTGTTATTTATTTTATCGCAGCAAAAAATATAATTTAGGAGAAAAAAGAGTTTCTGTATAGTGCACCCATATGCTCCTCGAAACTTCTGATTGCCACTAAGTTTGATTTCAAAATTTCCCAGTATATATTAAGAAATAACATATGAACATACGAATTAATAGTTTCATTTAGTAGTAAATCATATTGTTAGACCAATTGTGATATTCAGTTTATTACAAAAAATATAATTTAGAAGAAAAATGAGTTTTTGTATAGTGCGTCCACATGGTACGTACGACTTCTGATTCCCGCTAAATTTGATTTCAAAATTCCCCAGTATATATTAAGAAATAACAAATGAACATACGAATTAATAGTTTCATTTAGTAGTAAATCATATTGTTAGACCAATTGTGATATTCAGTTTATTACAAAAAATATAATTTAGAAGAAAAATGAGTTTTTGTATAGTGCGTCCATATGGTACGTACGACTTCTGATTCCCGCTAAATTTGATTTCAAAATTATAGTATATCTTAAGAAATACCTTATGGAAATAAAAAAAATGGTTTCAGTTATTAGTAAATCAGATTATTTGACTAACTGTGGTATTCATTTTATTACAAAAAATATAATTGAGGAGAAATTTGAGTTTTTGTATAGTGCGCCTATATGGTACGTGAAACTTTTGATTCCCTCTAAGTTTGATTTCAAAATTCCAGTTTATCTTAAGAAATAACCTATGGATATACAAATAAATGATTTCATTTAGTAATTAATCACATACTTAGACTAACAGTGGTATTATTTTATTACAAAAATATAATTTAGGAGAAAAATGAGTTTTTTTTATAGTAAACTCATATGCTACGTGAAACTTCTGTTAACTCTTAGTTTGATTTCAAAATTAAAGTTTATCTTAAGAAATAGCCAATGGACATACAAATAAATGGTTTCATTCAGTAGTAAATGACATTCTTAGACTAACTGTGTTATTTATTTTTTAGCAAAAAATATAATTTAGGAGAAAAAAGAGTTTTTGTATAGTGCGCCCATATGCTACGTGAAACTTCTGATTCCTACTTAGTTTGATTTCAAAACATTAGTTTCATAAACTTTGAGCAAAGTATGAAGCTTAAAAAGGAAAGGATCAAAAGAATCAAAACCCATAATCTAACTGATTAAGAAACGAATATCAAAAGTATAGATAAAAGAACACAATTTTTAAGAGTAACTAAACCATGCAAAATTATTAATAATAAGAGTTAGAGTTTTGCTTATGGCAAGCTCTTGTAGCTGTTCCTCATTTTTCATTAACAACCTCTTCTCTTTTTCAAATCTTTTATTTATTTATTGTTTTGAACATGATACAATAATTATGAAACGTAAAATTTATTTCTCCAAATAAAATTGATATTACAATAAAACTAAAATTGAAATTTTCTGACAAATTTTGTTAATCTTTGAAATAATTTGGCGTCCCTCTGTAAACTTCGCCCGGGGCCTGATAGCCCCTTTACCCTATTCCTCTGAAAATGAAGCAAACATGTGGTGTGAAAGAGAAATCGAAAGGTAGTGCTCGCTCAGATTTGAATGTGCACATTTATTTATCTGAAATTTGTTGAAAAATTAATTCCTGTGATAAAAATATGAAAAAAATTGATAGTTTTTTTTTTTTTTTTTTTTTTTTTTTGCTTTTGGAAGCAAAAAAAGGCTGCAACAAAATTTATTATATAGTTCGTGTAACATTAGAATTAATTAAGTCTTTTCTAATTTGTCTTTAATTAACTCCAAATTAGAAATAGAAGCTTTATCTAAAGATGAAATATCAGGTTCAGACATACTATCCCCTGATAGCAAATGAAGAGTATATATATAAATTAAATATTCATTTATTTTTAATTATATAATATAGTTTGTATGAAAAAAATAATCAATTGTGTTCAGCATACTAACAAAAAGTAGTTCAAGTTTTGAAATAAGAAATCATACCCTTGCGCTAACTCTCCTCATTGTACTGAATCTATTAATGTTTTGATAGGGGTAGATTACTGTTACAAAACATTGTGACTCGTAAAATCAAACATTTGAACAAAAATTTCGTAGCCGTTGAAAGTATTTTTGGTTGGTTGGAAAGTACATGACCGATAAACTGATAATTTTACTTCTCTTCTATTTAATGTAGCAATTTAATTTACAGACTAATAAAAAAATTACAGACTAATAAAAAAATTTTGCCATTTCCAAAACTGTGTATTATTTGATAAAAGTAAGGAAGATAATTCTTAATAAAATGAAAATTTTTCCGATTTTAACTCACATATCAAATATGAATCAGAGATAAACAGTTCGATTGCCCTGGAATTAGATAAACAAAATTTACATAACAATAGAGAAAATTGTTGAAGCAAAACATAACCAAATAAGAAAATTGTTTAGATATTCCAAACTATTTGAAGAAAACAGAGAAGAATTATATATATATATATATATATATATATATATATATATATATATATATATATATATATATATATATATATATATATATAACAAGGAATTATTCAGCTAGTCCCCCCAACCCAAATGAAACTGAAAACGTTACATTTACGTCTACCGTGTAGAGAAATCATTCGGGAAGATCGTGTGACCAATAAATTACGTTTCGTCTTTGATGCTTCTATTAAATCTTGTAATTCTCTTTTCTTGAATAACTGTTTGCCTGTTGGTCCAAATCTGTATCAAGAAATTTTTGATAAATTTTTTTAAAATTTAAACTTAATAACTTTTACGACCGACCCGCGACAAGCTGTTGTGCTACCGGTAGACTGATTGATTAGGGTGTTGCTCTCATTATCGGAAGGTAGTGAGTTCGAGTCCCTGCTTAAACGAAGTTCCATCGTGTTCGTTAACGCACGTGGGACACGTTGAAACTGGGTGTGGTAGCAATGTCCTCCAAGTGAAATGATACCTCTGGGGATAGCAGGCGAAGTATTTGGGGTCTTCTGCTCGATCCCTGCTTCAAAATCACAAAGACTCCACTCGACTGCTTCTATCTAACTGGTAGAGCCCAACTTCGGGCTAAGTACAGGAAAGCATTCTGGTACAACAACAACAAGCCTTTTGAATAATTACTCCACGAAGAAGATAGAAACGTAAAACGCGATATTTTTTTACCAAAGACCCAATGGGCAATTGTAAACCACCAATAGCTTACAGATTCACTGTAATTTTCTTCCGGATAAAAAGCAGCCCTTTCTGAGTGGCGGAGACGAGTAAATATCACTTAGGCAAGTGTGTTGAATAGTGTCCTGAAACTGTTTCGTTCTTAAAAGATAATATCTGCTCTGACGATGTAATTAGAAGTCATGAAACTTTAAGACAAGCTTTATCCATTATAAAAGAATCCAAAGAAATTTTCAATGAAGCAAGTTTACAGTGTGGATCTTCAGAACTAATTCTGAAGATTTATAAAAATTATGGAAAATAAAACAATATAATTTCATTTGAAGATTCCGAAAGCATAGGGAGAAAATCTTCCTTACAAAGTTTTGGGCATAATCTAATATATCTTAATTTTTATTCTCAGCGGTAAAACTAGGAATGAAGAATCGAATACTCTCACATAGGATTTGTTGCTTTATGTAGCCTGTTTATGAGAAGACTTTCACGCATGTTTTAAAACAAAATTAAACACTGAAAATATTAAAGAAATGTGTGTAATCATATTAACTATCGCATTTTTTAGGGAATATTCATATCTACGCGTTGTTTTATTTACTCTATTATTTATACTTACAAAAATTTAACTAAAAATAAAAGTGTTTAAATAAAACATATTTTTCCCTAATAAGGAAATACATATATATATATATATATATATATATATATATATATATATATATATATATATATATATATATATATATATATATATATATATATATTAATGCATTTTAAATAGGAATATAAAAAGAAATTTACTAAGTAACAAGCAATTAAAAATTCATACTTGTAAATTAATTAATTATTATTATATGTTATTTTAAATTTCAGTTTGCATTATCTACAGCATTTAAATTTTGAAACAAATAAATTCGTTAAAAACTACAATTATAAATGTATTTTCTCCTTGAGATAAAACGTTGGTATGCTTTTCTGATATAAATAGTAAGAGTTCTTTTTATTTAAAAATTTCAAAAAACATTTTTCTTAGATATAATAAAAAATTTTATTTGGTGATAAAGTAGGTTTAATTAGGTTTAGGTATGCATTAAATGAGCTACATCTTACAAGAAATAATCATTTTTAGAAATAAATTCTGTGAAAAAGCCATTAAATACTGAAAATATTGAACAAGAAAAATGAGTAAGGGTATTAACTGTTACGTATTTTAAAATAAGATTTTGTCTACAAAGTCATCACTCCGAGCATCAAATTTAGTGTACTTGAGTCAAATAAGTATCCAGAATGCAAAATTCTACTGTTTATCAAGATTTTATTCCGTGCATTTCCTTTCATCTGAAGCAACAGAAACGCTTGAATGCGATCTCGGATCATAAATAGACTCGGTTTCGTCTTTGAATTGCAACAACAGGTGAGCTGCATTTTCAGTGTGGTATTCCTCGTGTACATAAGCTCAGAAAATCCAATCTAATTCAAATCTAACACTTATTTGAAAATGCAGTTGTTTAGGTTTAGAAAAAAAAAATACGAGAAAAAACTTTGAAAGAAAATGAAATTTTCTGACACTTAATCCAAGAACTATATATTCAGAAAGCTAAAATCATTTTTTTAAAATCCTTTGCCACCCAACAATAATCAATCAAGTTATCCGATGCTCTTTAAAGAGGTTGGTTGGTTGGGTCTTATGGCGCAAAGCACAAACATGGAAATGCGCGTGCGCAGCGCCAAAAGATTTATTTATTTTTTTTTCTCTAAGAAACCCAAAAATTAAAATTTTAAAAAACAAAAATAAATGTAAATTTTAAGATTAAAACCTATGTAAATAAATTTTTTTAAAACATCAACAAAAGACTTTTTTACAAAACTTAAGATTTAAATTAAATAAAATATACTATTGCTCTTAAATAAGCAAATAAATTTCGATGGGGTGGCTCCCCCAGCAAATCAAACATAGTTGAAAGATCTGTTCTGAAAATTTTAAATCGATTAAGGTTAAAATTGAAGCATGAAATTAAAATATGATGCACAGTATAAGGTTAATCACACGCTTCACACCATGGATTCACTTCGCTCAGAAACAAATGTCTGTGTGAGTGTCCGATACGAAGGCGACTCAAACGAACATCAGCACTCCGTACCGGTAAAACTGCTAATGAGTTGATGTATGGAAATATGGCACGCAATTTATTAGTAACCTGCATGTTCCACGACTCCTGCCAAAGAGAATAGATTAGCATTTTAATATTTCTTCTCACATCAGACAAAGGAACTGATGGAAGAGATGGGCCAGGTGCAGATTTAGCAGCTGCATCAGCCCTCTCATTGCCATCAAGACCTACACGACTTGGGATCCAACAGAAAATAATGTCATATCCCTTGCCAGCAAAAGAATCAAATGCTCAGGCTCTTTAAAGAGGATTTCCCATTTAAAAACAATTTTCATTGCAAACAGAATTGTATCAGTCATGAGAAAGGCAATACAATAATGTTTATATGTTTTTTCAAGATCTTTGAAAAGTGAATTATAATTAAAGTACTAACTGTGAGATTTTAGAAAATTTCATTCAGATTGAATGTATTTCTAAAAGCCTTGAGCTTTCAGTTTGAATAAGATTATATATAACATGAATTTTTGTGTATGGATTTGATTTTTTGCTTAGATTTTTAGATTTTACCGATAATTTTAAAATTTTCATTTATAATTTCGACATACAACTAGAAGTTACAATACACTAATCTGAATTTCACATTTTATTGTAATAAAATGTTATTTCATATCAAAGTCTTCATTCTTTCAAATAAATAAATTTAAAACAGTTTTAGCGTGTAGAATTTAATTTAAAAAAACATTCAAGTATTTTGTAATATATTTTTAAATTTATTATAGTTTGCAATTAACTGAATATTTTTACAACTAACACGATTTTAAAAGAAAAAAATTCTTTTACAATTTTTAGATTCTTAAATTTATAAGATTAAATATTTTTCATTCGTTTCTTTCATATATATTAAAATAAGCTCAATTTTTCAATCAAACTAAAATTTCTTTAACTCTTTTTTTATAGAATTTGATTATTCGTAAGTTATATTTCAACGAAAAAGCTGCAAAATGTTTTTAAGAACATTTTAAATCTCCCTAAATTGAAAAATTATGTAAGTAATGTTGAAGAAGCCCAGTGCCTTAGTGCTAGCGTCTAAGATACAGGTCGGAGGTTCGATCCTCGGGGTGGTAAGGTTGACTCAGCCTTTCAATCTTTTCAACATATCTTTTAATAAATTTCTAATATCAACAAGCCATCATACCACAAAATAATAATACATTCTTAAAGGATGGAGTATTTGTATTTTTAATCGTTATTGCTATATTAGAATGTAATCAAGACTTAACGGATAGCAAAAATTTTTTTAAACATACCTCATACGTAAAACATTTTAGTTTTTAAGTAGTGTTCATATTTAAAAAAATTCAACAATAGATATTTATTCATTTAAAATGTAAAAACAATGAATAAGTGATTATTTCTTATTCAACATAGAATTTGATATTAATTGTTAAAGATAGTTAAGCAATGCACAAATACTGGTGTGTGAGAATATATTTATAATGATTTATTTCTTCTAAATAATATTAAAATTAAGGTTTTTCAAAATTCAACAAAAAGAAAGTAATTGGAAAAGCTTCCGAATTTTATATAGTTGCAAAATCATCTAATACTGATAAATCGCGAATTCAAAATTGAAAAAAAATGGAGAAAATAAGTATTTTTTAATATTCATGTTACAATGCTGCCCTTACATTTATATGATACAGGTAAAAACGATAATTTGTATAACTCAGTATAATTTATTATTTAAATAATGCTTTGAGGAAGTATTTATGTATTTATATTTAAGTCGATTTTTTAAGCTTACTTTCGTTTAAATTTTACGAGCATCCCTTTTCCTGATAATTTAATAAAAATATTTCGAATTAAATACTCATTATTTAATTCGATTTTATTTAATTAAATGTTTTTTAAGACACAAATTTCCTACCTTAATATTTAAGCTTAATGCTAGAATGTTATAATATTTCGTAATTATTTTAGAATCCAAGTAAAAGATATTTTCCCCTTTAAAAGTGCATGTATTTTATTACCAGTAATAAAGTATTTTAAACAACTGACTTTTAGATAATATTTTAATATCATAATAAATTAAAATCTAAATATATCTTAACTTTCTTTGGGGAAAACATATACACTACTGGACATTAAAATTGCTACATCAAGAAGGAAAGCAAATAACAGAACGATATTTATTGGACACATACATTATAGTGGAAAAAACAAGTGATTAGATTTACAGGAAATTAGGATGTATAGATCTTGAGAAATCAGTACCCAGAGCAGCCACCTCTGGCTGCAATAACAGCATTTATCCGCCTAGGTATGAAGTCATACAGAGATTGTATGGCATGTACGGGGATCTCAGTCCATGCAGCTTCAACACTATGCCACAGTTCATCGACAGTAGTGGATGGTGAGTGATGGCGTGCCAATCGCTCGGCAACCATTGACCACACGTTCTCAATTGGTGACAGGTCAGGAGAACGTGCTGGCCAGGGTAATAGTCGAACCTATTCTGTACCAAGGAAGTTCAGAACAGTACAGGCAACATGCGGTCGAGCATTATCCTATTGAAACAAAGCATTAGGGAGGCCTCGAAGATAGGGCAGAGCCACGGGCCTTAACGCATCGGAAATGAAACGGTTGCTGTTCAAAGTGCCGGTAATGCGAACAAGAGGTGATCGAGAAGTGTATCCAATGGCACCCCATACCATCACTCCAGCAGATGGGCCAGTATGTCGATGTCCAATGCAAGTCGACAATGCGCGTTCTCCACGATGCCTCCAAACATGGATGAATCTTACAGATGAATCTCGGTTCTGTATACAGGACCATCATGGTCCTGTATACAGAACCGAGATTCATCTGTAAAGATGACGTCATGCCTTTTCTGTCTGTGAAGCAATGTCAATGGTAGCCGATGCCATGGTTGCCGTGCAGACAATTCATACTGCTGCAAACGTCCTCGAACTGTTCGAGCAGAAACTTGTTGCCTTGCAAATGACTCCATTTCTCGACTCAGGGTTCGTGACGTGGCTGTACGATCCCTTGTGACCATGCGGATGAGATGTCTGTCTTCTCTGCTGTTAGTGATAGGGGGTCGCTGAGATCCTGCATGACGTTCCGTATGATTGTCCTGAAACCATCGATTCCATATTCTGCTAACAGTCATGGGGTCTCGACCGACGCGAGCAGCAATATTGCGGTTCGATAAACCGCAATCCCGGTAGGCTGTAATCCTTCCTCGATCAAAGTCAGACACGTGCTGTTAGGCATTTCTTCTTACACGAGGCATTTACAACAACTTTCTTTGCCGAAAACAACGTTGAAACGGAAATTGAGTATGAGAAACTGCTGTCAAATCTCTGGTTTTATACACATTGTAGATGTCGCTACTGTCGCCTGCTTTGTATGAATGCGCTGATAATCTAATCATTTGCATATCACAGCAAGTTCTACCTGTCATGCAAATTTTACGTGTGTGGTGTGCCGCTTTCCTGGTGTAGCAATTTTAATTGCCAGTAGTGTATTATTAAAAAATTAGTATATTACATTTGCATCTTAGAATCAAAAAGATTAAATAATAAGTGCCTAAATAAAGTTCTAGAATACGACAGGCATTTTAGTTTTAAAATCTCAATTTTTAAGAATGAGAAAAATTGAGCATAAACACTACTAGAAGACATTTTCAAACTGTTCGAACTAAAATTTCTTACATTAATTTTATAGAAATTTAATTTATTAAAAAATTTAAATTTATCTGGAATATTTTAAATCCTTCTATGTATTTATGTAGCAAAAATTTTTATAAGCGTTTATTATATTAACTTTCTTTCTTTTTCTAGCATCTAGGATTGAGGGAGGTCTGTAGTCTTCCGGCCATGTTCCTCATTCTCTAATGAATTAGAGTCCTTGGATAGTTTTGGCCTGGTGATTAACAAATCAGAAATAAGAGATACAATAATGAATAGTACAAAGATATTGTGGTAAGTGCTCCCCCTGGATGCACTCTGCAGGACTTGTGTTTACTTTAAACTAAGTAATTGAGTAATTCTAGTAATAAACACTTAGATGATGACCATAATTCTTGGTACACACAAATTCCGTTAAAATTATTTACAATAGAAAAGATAAGGAGAATACATAGGATGATTAAAATATTTACAAACCCCATTATTTCTGTCCTAACCTCAAGAGTTTCCCAGGAGACTCTGTCAAGGAGATTAATTTCCCAAATGGTCCCAGAGTAAAATCATAAGTAGTGGTAATGGCAAAATATTACTCAAGAAAGGTTCGTCAGTAGGAAATCGGAATCTCATTAACAAAATATGAAAAAAATTAACGAAAAATATCATTTGTACTAAAGTTATTTTCTATAAACTGTAATAAAACATTTGTTTAAATAAAATTTATATTTAATTTTTTATTAACTCTACGTGTACTTACAGGCATAATTTGTTACTTGCTTACGTTTTTACAACAGCATCATCAGTTTTTTTTCCGAAGATTATTTTGTTCAACTGACTAGATGGTGGTGGGTGGTGGTGATACTGATCCCCATCTGGTCTAGTTCCACTAGACCAGATCCATGAGATCAAAGACAGCCAAAAAGTCCAAAAGCAGATGTGGAGTTTTCACAGCCTCCTCACGAGAAAACCCCAAGCACTTCAAGATGTGTTGCGGGCAAAACGGAGCATTGTCGCACTTGGGACATGTTGGGTATTTTCTTTCACCGTCCTCAAAGATCATACACTTCAAGTGGCCAGTAGAAAGTCGAGACAGTGTCGTCTGATGTACTCCGGAGCCCTTAAATGTTGTGGCGGTTCCAGGATGTCTTTGGAAGTACCAAGGATGAGCAGGAGGGTCAGCCCAGGTTTTAGAAGTAAGTTGTTTAGTAATGTAAGAGATCTTTGATGGTGTTAGTGCCATGCGATCTTCCGGGTTCAAAGGATTACTGGCGGCAGCCTTTGCAAGGTCGTCGGCTACTTCATTCCCAGGCAGACCAACATGCGAGGGGACCCACTGAAGGTGGATTGGATGTTGAACTGAAAGGCTTTTCAACAAGAGTAGAATACTTCTACTAGTACTGTCGCCAATGGATTGCCAATTGAAAAGGTGCTGGATCGAGGATCGACTGTCTGTTAGGATCCATATCTCCGAGAAATCATTTTGTATATTGTTAGCTAACAAAGAAAGTCCACTCATGATGGCGATGAGTTACGTTCTGAAGATGGACGTGTGGTCAGCAGTTCTTTTTTCAAGCTTGATAGAATGGTTGGGGAGTGGCCAGTTGCATTATTCCGCTGCCAGTTGCATTGGTCTCCAATTTGCTTCCATCAGTATAAACCCTGGCTGTTCCGATAGGAATCTTGTCAATTGTCTCTAGAGCCAGTTGCTTTAGTAAGTATGGGTGGTCCGACTTTTTACTTGCATCGAGCGTTAGGTTGGGATGGAAAGTGACTCCCTGGAGGCAAACGCAGGGTTAATCAAAGGTGTCAAGCAGAAGGGCTCAACATAAAAATACAGGAAGTTCTGTAAATGTGCTTGGGAGAATGGACTATTACGTTTTAATCTTTGGTTATTACTCCAATTAATTGAATATTGTGATGTTCTCCAAAGCTGATCAGTGTATTGAAGTACTTGGTTAAGCAAAACTTCCTTCTGCTATGTAATGGTTTAAGTTCGCACTCGTACAGAGCTAAATTGTTTGGGCAGCTGTTGTGAAGTCCTCCAATGATCCTGCCAGCTTTCTGCTGAATTCTTTCAAGCTTTTGAAGGTTAGAATCAGCGGCACAAAAATAAATGGCTGAACCAAATTCTAACAAAAGTCTAATTATAGGTAATTTTCAGAGTAGAGGCATCAGCACCCTAATCCTGCCCAGAGATGTATTTTAATATATTTAGGCGTTTTCTGCTTCTTGTGACTAGATCTTCAATACGTCGATTACAAAGAATCTCTTGATCCAAGGTAAATCCCAGATATTTGGGATGTTTTGAATATGGCAGTTCATGGCCTTTCATGAATACTTTTGGCTTAAAATTATAAAGGTGTTTATTGGTGGTGAAAAAGCTGACCACTGACTTCGTGAGATTGAATGACAATTTGTGGTCTATAGCAAAATCGCTAACTCTGCTCAAAGACTGTGAAAGGTTATCTTCAATAGATGAAACGCCGTTGCCTGAGCACCAAAGGATGCTGACTAGAAAAGAAGCTTAGTAAAAGTATTAGATTGATTGAAGTAAATGCTAGTTAGACTGAAGCGTTTATATGGATACATAACTAACATACAATGTTTCTAGCTAACTCAAAACGTCTAGATTCTTTTGTATTTACAATCAAAACTTTTTGAAAGTTAGCTAAAATATTACAAGTTTATCTGTATTTATGTGTTGAGTTTCTTTACGATTGATGATAAAAATTCCTAGAAATTTCAGAAAGAATGAATATCAACATTTTTTAAAATTTTCAAAAATATCGTTATTTTACTTGACACAAAAATTCTTAAGAAATTAAATTATATCCACTTTAACTTCGGATTTTTATAATGTGTTTATAAGATAATAAATAATAATTAAGAATTATCACTATCTTCACATTTTCGAATATAAGAGAATTAAAATGTACTTTCTCCTTTTTTCTTTTTTATAATTAATAAAGGTTCTCTTAAAAAATTCCTGGAATTTTTTAATAATATTGTTTGTTATTTCCTGAAATTATAAATTACATATTTTGTGTTCAAGAATAAAATAGTTAAATCTGTATTTCTATTCTTATACCTTGTATCATTTATGTTATGTTAATCATTATACAAGTAATCTAACATTAATTTATTCCTATTTTTTAAAATTTTTTAAACTTTTTTTGAACGTTAATTTTTGCAAATTGTGAAGGAATGCCTCATTCATTTTCGCATATTATAGACAATATGCTAACATATCGAATCACTTACATATGTGGTATTACATTCTTTATATATATATTTAACAATCATTAAAGATTGAGGTATTTTCAAGGGAATAGAAAGAACTTATGGAACATATGGATTCTATATCAAGTATTGTTTCGTTCTCTTTATGGTTGACATTTAAACTGTAACTGAAAAATGAATAGAAACCATCCTTTCCTTATAAAATATCTTTTACACACGTGTCACTCGTCCCTCTGACACTCCTCAGTTAACGACCACATGGCCTGAGGCTGACGCGGGGGCTGATCTTTCCAGCAGTGTATGAGGATGTTGAGTTCAAGATCAAGACCTCGCTTCTTTTAAGAAATCCTCAAAGATAAGGCGGAATATAGCGTTGTTACTCCCCCGTCCCCCACAAACATGCACACAAACTTGTGAAAGGAACCCGACTTGAGAAAAGGATTAAAGAGAATGTAAAAAGTAATCAAGTGCTGGAAGTCCTTCTGCTTATCCCCACAGCGCAGAGGGTGGCATCTTGCAGGTGGACAATTCACAAGTCTTTTAAAATTGTCAGATCTGCCTCTTTGTCAGATCCCAGATGCGATAGGGAGGGGATTCTTCTCTCCCCGCAAGGCATGTTGAGTCATTAGGACACAAACTACAAAATCAGAAATATTGGAAGCTGAACAAAACAAGCTTCTGTAAGACTGTTTCTAACTCAAAATATTATTTTAGAAATGAGCATATTAGAACGAACTCGGGGATGACTACTATCACCCCCTACATAAAATTTTTGACCTTCAATTTCCTTAATAAAGTATGCGAAATAAATAACATTGAAGTAATGGTATTTGAACCATACAACCCCTACCTTGTCGGGTCCTTTATTTGATAAGGACAGGGCTCAAGTGAAAAAACTTATAATCAAAATCATTAGAATTTTTTATGCAACATTAATTATTTATATTGAGTATTATTCTTTAAAATGAAGTTCCTACAGATTCACTATACCATCCAGATTTATCTTCACTGAAGCCCAAAGCTATGTCGCGAATTTATATATATATATATATATATATATATATATATATATATATATATATATATATATATATATATATATATATATATATATATATATATATATTGTATTTATATATATAATAATATATTTAAATGCCTATTATATTATTCTCTGATTTTATTGAACACAGCCATGCTAGTATAAGGAACTTAATTTTGGAGCTTCGCAAAAGAATAAACTCTGAGATATAGTTTATTTACTTGACAAAATTTTTGGTACTATAATTCCCTTATCATATAATTGTTGTCTATTCAAAATTTCAGTGATAAGATTATGGCGTAACTTATATATTCATAATAATAATTGTATTATGAAAGTAAATTATTAAGAATTTAGAAATGAAATACTTTACACACATCCATTATTTTATTTGAAATGAAATTTTTTGTAGGTTTTATACTTTTCCCATTGATTACTAAAAAATGCAAATTTTAAGAAACTTTAAAGAAAAATTTTCATTTGTGTTTTAATTATAGTTTGAAAAGTTTTTATTAATAATATTTCAGTTTTATAAAATTTCGTTTTTAGAGAGTGATTTTTTATTTTAACCAAAATGAGATTAAAACTTAACATTTTTATTTATAAGAGAAAATATTGTTTACTAAATAAAATGTTTTATTACAACAATAAAAAACTAATATCAAGTGAAATAATATTTTAGAACATCAAAACTTCTACAAAATTATTTTGAATTCCTAAATGATAAATAACATCATGCGAGTTCCTAATGATGTATTTGTTAGTCGAGGCAAAATTCATTAGATATCTTGTTTTCTTGTATTTTTAGCATAAAAGATTTATTTGCTTAATCAATGTTACGATTTTTCATAGGTATGCAACTTGATTGAGACACCTTGTAAAAAATTAGAATTCTAAAATACATGGTGAATCTTGTTGCATTCATTACTTCAAATCAGTTACAGGTTAGATCATGAGCTTACCTTTTGGAATATCCCTAAATTATTGATTCGTAAATCAAGAGATATAACATCAACAGATATTGTTTGGTAAATAAGTTGAAACTAAAAACTCATCAAATGCATAAAAAGGAAGCTAACCAATGTGATTTATATTTCAGAATTTTTATCAGAAAAAAATTTACAATATTTCCGTCATTACATGTACAAGGTTGGTTGGTTGGGTTTTATGGCGCAAGGTCCAAAAACGGACATGCTGCGCCAAGAATAAAGTTTAGAAGTAGATGTTTTATTTTATTTTATTTATTTATTTATTCTTATTATTTTATTTCATTTATTAATTTATTTTGAAAACCCAAGCAACATTAAAATTTTTAAAAAACAAAAATCATTGTATACATATAATAAAATCCAATTACACATAAAAGGAAAATCAAAATATATATACTTTTAAAATTTAAAAAATGTAAATTAAATATAATGTATAAAACCTATTGCCCTCAAAAAGGCAAATAGGTTCCTGTGGGGTGGTTCCCCAAGCAAATCATATAATGTTAAAATATCACAATTAAAAAAGAGTAAACGATATTGGTTAAAATATGAACATGAAATTAAAATATGATAAATAGTGAATGGTTCATCACACGTTTCACACCAAGGATTTGATTCGTTTAGAAACAAATGTCTATGTGTGAAACGTGTGTGTCCGATACGAAGGCGAGTCAGACGAACATCAGCGCTTCGTAACGGTAAAACTGTTAATGTAGTGATGTATGGAAATATGGCACGCAATTTATTATTGACCTGCATGTTCCATGACTCCTGCCAAAGAGAATAGATTAATATTTTAACATATCTTCTCACGTCAGACAAAGGAACTGATGGAAGACATGGGCCAGATGCAGATTTAGCAGCTGCATCAGCCCTGTGAAAACTGGTGTGTACGTGGCGTGCTGACAGCAATGTGAGGCATATAGCTGCTGGAAAACAGTAGTTGCTGTGTCTGATTTTCTATAACGAGCAAAATCATCAAAGATTTTAATCTGTGGATCATACCAAGGTGGGTGTAGAAGAAGGTCCGTTTTGTCAAAACGGACATCACATAGGTCTGAATATAATAAGTTGGACTTTGTCCGAGTGAGAAAAGGTGGAATGCTGTATGAACGTGCGTCATACAGTCTTATTAATGCAGGAGTAGCAGTCATGGAACGTAGTGGATGATGAGGGTCAGACATGATTTTTGCATAATAATTGAGAGACAGCTGCATTCGTCTCAGGTCTAAAGGCAGTTGTTGGCAGATTGCATATAGACTCTGAACGGGTGATGTGCGGAATGCGCCTGAGCATATTCTCAATGCAGAGTGATGTATTGTATCCAGTCTGCGTAGAACAGAAGACCTAGCAGATCCATACACAACACATCCATAGTCCACACGAGATAAAATTATTGATTGGTAGACACGAAGTAGTGCCATGCGATCAGCACCCCAAGATGTATTAGAAAGCACCTTGAGGATATTAAGCGATCACTTGCACTTCTTCCGCAAATGAAGAACATGCAGAAGAAAATTTAACTTTCGGTCAAATGTTATACCCAAAAATTTTATCTCGTTGACAACAGGAATAGGTGTATTGTTTAGGAAGATAGTAGGATCATTATGTAGGCTAGTCTTCCTGCAGAAATGGACACAATTACTCTTGCTAGGAGACAGCGTGTGGCCATTCTCAGCACACCATGCAGCAAGTTTGTTGACAGTTGTTTGTAGTTGTCTCTCAATTAAATGCATGTTAGAAACCTCACATGATATTTGCAGGTCATCAACATATAGCATGCCATAAACAGGAGGTGAGATTTGATGTAGGATGCAACTGATGTAAAGGTTAAAAAGTGTGGAACTTAAAATAGAGCCTTGGGGTACACCCTTGGCTTGAATAAAAGTATTGGAAAAAGCTTTTTCCAATACGTACTTTAAAAAACGGGAGCGTAGAAAATTTTTTAGGAATATCGGAAAATTACCCCTAAAGCCAAAATCATATAATATACGGAGAATTCCGTATCGCCATGTTCGGTCATATGCCTTCTCGATGTCAAAGAAAATGGAAACCAGATGGTTCCTCCGCACAAAAGCGTTGCGGATTTGGGTTTCCAAGTAAGTAATATTATCAAGAGTGGATCTTCCTTTACGGAAGCCACTCTGATTGATATGAATACTTTTATTTGTTTCTAGGACATATACGAGACGGGCGTTGACCATACGTTCGAGAGTCTTACAAAAGCAACTCGTCAGAGCTATTGGTCGGTAGTGTGAAGGAACAGAAGGATCCTTACCACCAGCCTTAAGGATCGGAATCACTATAGCTTCGCTCCAAAGTGATGGAAATTTGTTACATGTACAAGATTTACCATACAAAATAATGATAATGGACCACAAATCTTGAGCAAACTATAAAAAATAATGGAAAACGTGATTAAAAGAACACACTTTTTTTTTTACAAACTAAAATATACTAAATTATTAATATGGAAATATAAAAATAGGAACAATTTCACATTTATGGCAAGCTCTTCAACAGGAGAAAATAATTATTAAATTTAAAATATATTTCTCCGAATAAAATTGATATTTCACACAACTAAAAAGAAATAAAATTTTTCTGAAACAATTTTCGCAACTGCTATTTGATGCCCCTCTCAAAGTGGCACGATAGACCCCTTTCCCCCCCCCTTCACTACGCCACTGCTGACTGATGTTTCAACTATATCATACACTAATTTGCATACTTATTCTCACTTCATTCAATGGCAACATGAAAACGGCAAATACTTTCTTGTTTGCCCTATAATTAACGGACTTTTTCATTCATTGTAATATTGTATCAGGTTCATAATTAATCTTTGTTTTTTAATGCCGATTCTCCGATAATTTTTACTACTTTGGGATTATGTGCTTATGAAGTTGACTTTTATTGTATCAGGGGCAATTTATGTAATCATTTTTATAAGTACGAAGCCTTGGACTTACCTTACAGTGATTGTCATGGAGATAGCTAAAATAAAGGTGATAAACAATTATAAGCAAAATGATAAACAAAAATAAAAATGAAATCATGACGTATAATATAATTTCTTTTCCTAAAAGAAAATAAGTTATAAGGAAAATACGAAGAGCACAGATTAGAAAATACTAATTGTTTGATATGATTTAATTATTTATTTCATAATTATATGATAAAATTACTATGCTTTACACCCTTAAGTATTCCACATAATTGCGATTTAAAGAATCAGAATTCCAGACTTCTTACAAAACAGATATATTAATTAAGCAGATTATTAAATAGAAAAATTAGAGAATTGTGTTTTTAAAGTCTGGAAAAAATATATGTATTTTCAAAATACAGTAACTGTAACTACGCGATAAATGTTTTTGAAAAATAATAAACAATTTACATTTTTATAAAATTCTCCAAAGAAGCTAAGAGAAAAATGCAAATAAAAAAATTTTATGTTATAAAACAATAAACATTATTTACAAAACTGGAGAAAAAATTTCAAAAAGTTTGTCAAAAATCCCGACCAAATGAATGATGTCAAAATTTAAATTTGGATGATTCTATTGAATGATAACTGTCACTTTTAGACTTCTTACACTTAAAATAATAATTATGTCAGCATAATTGATGTCCTCAAGAAAACAAAAGTCTGTTTTGATTACTTTGAAGAATTTCTGGAATTGCTTTACGTCACACACAAGGATGGAATTATTTTGATTTATCTGCAGGTCGAGAATAAAAAATAATTTCGAGTTAAATATTTCATTTTTATTTTAGATATTTTTAAAAATTAGAAAGTGGTAATTTTATTCGGGAAATTAATTGGACTGTTACAATTACAGTTGTTGAAATGTTACTTTGATACATGTTTTAATTTAGAAATTTTGATTTAGCCTTGTTTGAAACAAGGAATATTCTTGATGAATTGATCCATTGATCTAGAATATTCCGTGTTACAAACAAAGCTGAAAAATTGTTAATGAATGAAAATCAGATAGGGCTTAATTCTTTTAATAACATAAAAATTAATATTTGTTTATTTACCCCAAACGGCCAAAAAATTGGCTATGTCGCCATTAGTTCTCTGACCTTCCAATACTTCTGAAATATTAAAAATAGAAGTGCAGGGCAGGAATTAAGATGGTCAGTGACAAAAATTTGAACTTGTTTACACAAAGGACACAATGGAGAACCCTAAAGTTTGAACCAATACAAATACGCCTGCAAACAATCGGGGCTTGTTGAAAGTGGAAAAAGTGCTAAGCGTGCACTTTTACGAAAATCAGGAATAGCTTTTGATCCCCTTAATCTGGAAACTGAATAATGAAAGAATAAATAAAAAAAGAACATTAATAATTAATTGACTATATTACACCGAGTAACCCAAAAGTATTATTAATACACTTATTAAAAATGATTTTCAATGAATAAAATAAATACATACTGTTTAAGAAAAATTCTTTGGTGTTACATTTTATATCAGTGTAAACATTATTGCCCCTATTAATAAAATAATTATTTTAAATTTTTAAAGGATTTTAATAAATGCTTTTTAAAAACACAGTTAAAATTTTAAAGTTTAGTTTTAGGATAACTATTAATTTAAATTACTGTAACTGCACACATTGTTTATGCCATATTTTTCACACTGGCCGTGAACACATGTTCTCCAGTCACAAATATCTACAAAGTTAAAAAAAAAATCATTAACATAACTGGGAATACAACATCGAATAAAATATCAAGTGAAATAATAGTAACATAGAATAAATTTTATTTTCAGAGAAGAGTAGCTCTTTTGTCAAACGTTTTGAAATTATATATATATATATATATATATATATATATATATATATATATATATATATATATATATATATATATATATATATATATATATATATATATATATATATATATATATATATATATATATATATATATATATATATATATATATATATATATATATATATATATATATATATATATATATATATATATATATATAATATATATATATATATATATATATATATATATATATATATATATATATATATATATATATATATATATATATATATATATATATATATATATGTATTAATACTTACATTTATCGTACTTGCCAACGTATGAGACGCACTCCATTTTAAGTATTTATGCTGCAAATATATTATGATGATCGATCAAACTTTAGTGCTTATAATTATAACAAATTTGCAGTAAAAATACGAAATATGTACAGAATAAATTGTCCGTTGTACAGCATAAATTTTCCGATGCATTACTAACACCCTACTTCTTAAATGATGTAACCGCTGTCTCAATTATAGATATGAGGTTGGGGAATAAATTTGTGGCATTTTTACCAAGGACTTTTATTTAAACAAAATACAATAATTATATCAATAAGTTAATCAATTATATATTCGCCGTTGCTGTTTACAACCTCTTTCCCACCTCTCGACCCATTTGTTGATGCCGTTCCACCAAAAATTGCCTAGTCTTGTATCAAAGAAATTGTTGAGCCAGTTTTTAAGGACCTCTTGGTGCACTGGGAAATGCTCGAAAAGAATGCCACAGTCAACAAGGAGCTCTACATTGACCAGCGTTCATGAGGCTATTCCAATTCGACTGAGAAGACCTGATTGACATAGTCAAACCGTACTCCTTCTCTCAAGGCTCCATGTTTCACAAGTCGTCAAGAGCTCGAATGAGGTCCTTATGCATCCGCCGTATTCACCGGACCTTGCACCGATTGATTACCATCTTTTCCGATCCTTGTCAAACCATATGAAGGGCGTTACCTTTGATAACAAAGAGGTCCTTAAAAAATTGGCTCAACAACTTCTTTGACATCAGACCAGACGATTTTTGGCTGAACGGCATCAACAAATGGATCGAGAGGTGGGAAAAGGTTGTAAACAGCAACGGCGAATATATAATTGGTTAACTCATTGATATAATTATTTTTCTGTTTAAATAAAAATCTGTTAAAAACCCTATGAACTTATTTCCCAACCTAATAGATCCCGTAGGTTATGTTTACCGTCAGCTTCTTTTTTTAAAATTCCGCCAGTTTCTTATTATTTCTTCAATTGGAGCCAGTCAGCTTTTCTGCAGCCCTGAGTACATGATCTTCAGGACGTAATTTGTGAATTTTATAGCAACGCTGACATCGTTTTTGAGCAACAACTTACCAACAAATTTAAGAAAATTAAACAGCTAAAATTCCACATAAGTCTTTCACAAAAATTCAAAGTTCAAGCGATTCAATCATAAATGTAGATGACATCCGTTGGTCCACAAGATGCTGATGAGGTGTTCAGCTCGCGCCATTCACTTCTTTTAGAGTGAAATGAGTCAGCACATGATTGACAATACAAATTGTCTGTTATTGGGTGGTTATAATGGATAATGCAATTTAATAGAAATATAACACAGAAACTACTACCATGTATAATTTGCATGGTAATAATCTTAAAATTAATGCACTCCTATATATATTAGTAATGTGTTTAAATAATAATTAAATAATTTTTTTAAAATTCTCTAATTATATATGAGAAATTATTGTTGTTGATGTCGCGTGCCAACCATGCTGGCAAAATGGTGTGCGCTGCTCCACATTTCCAACTGAACCATATTTATGTGTGGAGTCCGACTTCCTCAGTACACACATGCTATAGATACCCTTTTCTAGGGTAGGCAGCCATTCACAACCCATTCATGCAAAGAGTGGACAAAGACAGGATACATAGATAGAGAGAGAGAACACACATGCCCGAAACGGTTGGTGATTTGAACCTAGGATCCACAGTCAGGCACGCTGATCACTAAACAAGTTGAGCAGCGGAAGTAATTGTTAGTTATATATTATAAAAATGTTAATTATTTACACTATTAATATTTCTTGTGTAAATATAATTCTTGGTCAGTATATGAGTAATGAGATAGGCAGTTAACACAATTTTTAGTTGCAAATATTAAAGCAGGAAAAAATTCGTAGAGCCGGCCATCATCTTTCTGCAAAAGCAGCCAGACTTCCAATGCTTATTTTAAAGTGGAAATTGTTTCCGCTTTCCCAGTAAAGGAAATAATTTTCATTTCATTGCTTTTTGAAAAAGCTAGTCTTATGGAAATAAAAGCAATTTTTTCTATCATTTGAAATAAATAAATTAAATGCATGAAATAAATCTTTGAAATGTCACTCGTCAAATATTACGTAAAATTTTCTCCCGTTTCACCATTGTGTATACTTAGTATTAATTCTATTTCACATATAAATTATTAAAAAATGAAACAGTAATTGAACAATATGGACTTAAAAAGGATGCCCTCAAATAATATGTCTACATTTCTTAATTCATAAATTTTTGTCATGCCCTATTATTTTCAATTTTTACATTCAACAACCTCTTCACAAAAATGTTTTTATCAAAACAGCTGGAAAACCCCAGGTGTCATCTTCATATTTGAAATTCATCCTATATAAGTCCCATTGGGTAAAACATTCAAAGAAGTATCGATTCATCAGGAGGATAATGCGAATACTTCTAATGGAATCCTGTTTATGGCTGTGGTAGCTTAATCAGGAGAACGACGTTCTCGTGACCCAAAGGGGGTGAGTTCGATCCTGGGATCGCTTAAAGATGACCGTGTTCAGTAATGGTGACTTCTTCTTCTTCATTGGCCTAACAGCCCAGGGTGGGCCTTTGCCTTCCTCAGAAGTGCATACCAGGACCCCCTATTTTTGTGTGGATAAGGTCATCCAGTTTGTCACTTTTAGTGTTTTTAGGTCGTTTTCAAGGCAGTCACGCCATCGGAGTTTCGGTCGTTCTCTTCTTCTAGTGCCAATGGGGCGAGCCAAGAAAATATTTTTCGTCAACAGATTGTCGTTCATCCGGCTCAAATGTCCTGCCCATTTTAATCTCTGTATTGAGATAAATTTAACAATATCTGGTTCTTTATATAGTTTATAGAGCTCAGAATTAGTTCTTCTTCGCCATGTATTCTCACATTTTATTCCACCAAAGATGCTTCTTAAAGTTTTTCTTTCGAAAATGGAGATGTTTTCTTTGTCCTTCTCGTCAATGTCCACGTTTCAGATGAGTAAGTGAGAATTGGCCGAATCAAGCAATTAGTAATGGTGATTGGGACACGTTAAATATGTCGTGGTCACAAAGTTACTTCAATTTCCTACCAAATTCCCGACCTCTAGTGAAAACAAAAAATCCACTTCTAATTTTAGTGCTGCCATCTGGTGTCTGCTATAAGAGAGAGAAATGAACTCTTCGAACTTGAGATGGAGCTGCACTCGTTGTCAGGCGGAATCAAACGCCAGGATGGAAATTGATTAGATTTGAGCTTGGTACAAAATGCTAAATAAATAGCAGTAGAGGTGTCTTAGTCTCTAAATACCTGTGTACTAAGGCAAGACAAGACCAAAAAATTAATTACTGATCATTATCCCTTTATTTTATTTCCTTTTTTAAACTAAAAAAATTTTTTCTAGAAATGCAGCTTTTTCTGTAAATACGTAAGCATGAGCTGTGTGAAAAGATTATAAATTTGTGAAGAGGATTAATACATAACAAGTTGAAATGGTTAAGATAGATAATATTAAGTAATTATTATTTCTTAAATAATTAATTAATCTGGATTTAAAGATTTCTTTGAAACGTCATAATTTTCAGATTTTAATCAAAATCTTAGGATACTTAACGATAACTAATTTAGAATGCAGAGTAGCATGAAGTTTCGTATTTTAGCCACATTTTTTATTGTAATTTATATAAAAAAATTGCCACACTACATATAGGAAAAAATATAAACTTTTTAAAAAAATAAAAATGTTGGATTTTTATCTAATATTTATTTACTGCTCCAAGCAAAGCTGGTTACTAACAAAAATTTAATATTATTTTCATTTCTGTATATAATTATTGATTTTATTTTATGCATAAATATATATGATACTTTCCTGCCAAATTTTGTGTCAATCAGAGCAGTATTTGTTGATTTTTCTGCATTTTACATTTTCGTGATTAATTTTTGGAAGTGAGTGTACATAAATTCGGATTTTCAATATTAATAAATATAAAAACGAAAAAAAGAACGAAAGCATTGTCATTTTTATGATTGAATATAAATGAAATTATCAATGATTATCAAACTAAAACTTATCATTAAATGCCTTCTTTTTATTATCACTTGTATATATATATATATATATATATATATATATATATATATATATATATATATATATATATATATATATATATATATATATATATATATATATATATATATATATATATATATATATATATATATATATATATATATATATATATATATATATATATATATTGATCCTATTATAAAACATACTGTTGCGAGTGTTTGTTTTTGTAGTACATTTTACGTTACTTTTTTTTTACTTTACATTGAAAATTAGTTAGCAAACACAACTTTCAAATTATTTTTATTTTGTACGTCTTCACAAATTGGCTAAAAATCATTGGGCTAAAGTTTTTAAGTATATCCATTACGCGTCATTTAACAAGTACAATATGACGAGGCCAATCCCTGAGTTCTTTCAAAAAGAATTCTTTCCCCCTTTATAGGACAAATGAAAAAAAAGTACAAAACACTCATATTTAATAGTAATACACATGCTCTTATGTTGTGTGAGAGAAATAAAGACACCACGCCAAAAGAAAAGTTCACTATAACTAAAAAATAATACAAGTACAATTTCTTTTTTTATGCATTATTTTAATTTTTTAAATATCTTATTTTCAATTTTTAAATACATTTACAGTTAACAATTTCGCCTTAAGATTATTTTATAAATTCCTCAAGCTTTTTTAAATATGGCAAAAATAAAGTAAAAATTTCATTACTGTAAAGTAAAACAAAATATTTAAATATTTTTATAAATTAAATATAGACCAACTTAACTATTGAATTCAATAGCATGATGATTAAGATAAAGCTCATTATGTTATATGCATAATTTACTACAATGCTACGTCAACAGATTCATTCATTTCTTCAATGAATACTGCTGAAGAGTTCCAAAGATTATGTAATCCTGAAATGATAAACTCTTAATTAATAACAGATAATTGTATAAAAAAATTAGAACAAATAGGATTAGAAATGAATCCTTATAAATAGCACATGTTTATATTTATTTTTAGCAATAAAAATATTCCCAATCGTATTTATATGAAGGTGAAAAACTCATTTGTATGCTTTTAAGGCTCCAAAATTTCTTACGCCGAGCTGGCAGCCGAATGGTTAGCGCTCTTGCTTTCGGTTCAACAGTTCGTGGGTTCGAATCCCACTTTGGGCATGAATGTTTGTAGTGGTTCGGAATCCACTTTAAAGCGTAGGTCCCGGTCTAATTAGCCCTCGTGTGCAAAAAATGTCCGTTGAGCGACAAACAAACAAACAAGCAAAGCAATAATAATGTTACGACAATTAAATGAATTAATCTTTGAAAAAACGACATTTATGGAGTTCAGTCAAAGACAATTTTAAACACAGGAAAATATTAATTGGATAATGGTCGAAATTTCTTCGAAGTAAAATGATACTTATGATGGTGGCAAGTCACAAGTATTGAGATTCTTCTGCTCACTCCCTGTGTCTAAATTATGAAGACTCCCACGCAGCAGCTTCCATCAAACTGGTTGAGCCAGACTCAGATCTAAAAGCGGGAAAGTATTCCTGTGCGCACACCCAATATGTGCACATCCATTACTTCTAAATGCTAATCACAAAACATGAGATACTTTTTTATAAAATAAACAGAAGGCATTCTATAGTTGCAATCTAAAGTTATTCATCTCATTTTTACATTACTTTAAAATTGAAAATGAGTAAAAATGTAAATTTGTGGAATCAACACTAATCAACATTCAAATTACAAAATTTTCACTAATCAACATTCAAGTGTTTTCAAAATTGGTTACATTCACAAACTGGAAAATCACAATTTTATGAGATGATTGGGTTCATAAAATAAGAACTGTGAGACTGAATGGTGTTGTTGCTTCCCTGTACCAATCCCTGAGTTGAGTTCTACCAAAGACAGAAGCAGCCGGGTGGAGTCTTCGTGATTTTGAAGTAAGGACCAAGCAGAAGGCCATCAATGCTTGGCCTGCCACCCGCAGAGGTATCATTTCACTTGGAATATATTGCGAAACGTCCAGTTTTAACGTGTCCAACGCACTGTAAGCGAACACTATGGATCTTAGGTTAAACCGGGACTAGAACTAAATACCTTCCAATAAGGAGAGCGACACCCTAACCAACCAGACCACCACAGATCTATTGAATGATTGATGTCATAGCCACTTTCAGTGGCTGAGATAGTTGAAATGTTGTATCACCAGCATGCTTCATATGTACCTCTCTACGAGTTGGGCTCTACCAGTTAGATAAAAGCAGCCTGTTGAAGTCTTCGTGATTTTAAAGAAGAGACCAAGCAGAAGACACCCAATACTGGGCTCGCCACCCCTATATCTATCATTTTACTTGGAGGACATTGTAACCACGACCTATTTAACGTATTACATTCGCCCTTAACGAAGATGACGGATCTTTGGTTAAGCCGGGATTCGAACTCACTACCTTCCGATAAGGAGAGAGATAGCCAAACCAACCGGGCCTCCGCAGACAAACAGTTAAAACGTAAGACCCACTTCATGAGGGCCTTTATACTCTGAACTTCACTCGGAACATGCTTAAATTCCACAGCTAGACATTTATTTTTCTTGTGTGACCACAATTCATCTAAGCCCTTGGACATTTTATGATTTAAACTGCAGCAAATCTAATCCTTAAATCTGATTACGCGACACACAAAATACCTTCTCTTAAAAGTTAAATGACTTAATCTAATTTAAATGTTAATAATCAAGGAATGCAAAAAATGACCATATTCTTTTTTAAAATGGCATTTCGAATGAGTACTTGAGATTTTATACTTGTTCCAATGAAAACACTCAAGGAGTAAAACTAAAAAACTTATTTTGATAATCAAAACATTGATTTATGAGATTGTTATCCATCCTTTTGACCATTCTTCAAGTGACAGGGTTGTACATTTCCAAAAATATATCTGAAATGTTAAAAATTGGAAGGGCACAATCATTGTTTTTTTAACTGTTGAACAAGACAAATTTTACATCTCAAATATATATACATATGTGATATTTAAGTGCAATATAAACAAGAAAGTTCAAGCCGTTTTCACGTTGCCACTGAATGAAGTCAGAATAAGTATGCAAACTAATGTATGGTGTGGTTGTGTTCCCGTCAGTCGAGAGTAAAAATATCAGTAGTTGTAAAACCAAGTCCACTGCGCACTTCCATCAATCGCAACTCGTACAGTAGTGAAGAGAAAAAAATGTGTCGAAAGACTTCATTCGGTGTTGTTTGCTTTATGATTTCAAAGTGGACTTATCAGCTGCTGCATCAAGCCACCGAATATGTCAAGCGTTTGGGAATAGTGATGTGAACGAACGTACTACAAGATATTGGTCTCACAAATTCAGATCGGCAGGTTTGTCCCTCTTTGATCAAGCTGGTGCCTGGTGGTTTAGTCATCAAGGCATTGACCCATATGACTTGATGACTAAACCACCAGACACCAGATTGTTCACAGCTCATCAAGTCATATGAGCTACTACCAAGGACAAAACGATAACTGCGTACCTGTACTCGCAGCAATTGTAACATATGCAACATGTATTGAAACAGATGAAGCCTACACTGGTTAATCGGAATGTTCTTGGCCGATAAAGTGATGCAGGATGTGGTGCGGGTGGCCAGGAATACCATGCAGTGGCTTGGTTGGGAGATTTTGTGCCATCCTCCTTACTCAGTTGACCTTGTATCATCTGCTTTTTCATCACTGACTATCATCTTCGTGGAATATCCTTCACCAATGAAGCAGACTTGCGTCAAGTATTCACGAGCTGATTCGCGTCCAAAATCCCCGAGTTTTACCTCAAGGGGATTGCATGACGGTGGCATGCGAATGCCGACGGTGATTACTTCGAGGGCAAACAATAGGCCACACTTTCTTTTGGATCATTATAAACGCCAAGAGCTTTCTCGTTTACCTTGTAGAATGAAAGAAATTTTAAAACAGTAGAATTTTTTCAGAATAAAAGAAAATGATTAACAAAACGTAATATCCAGGAAGTGATCAACCATAGAAAGTACATCGAACCAGATCAAATTAAATAAGAAAGCTCGAGAAATAAACATGACACAGCTATAAAAATCCAAAACCACAGCAAAAAGATTGAGTAAATCGAAGATTGAAGAGAACTAAAAATAAAATTTTTACACTATGTTTGTCTACGGTTTCAAAGCAGGGAAAAGCATATTTTAAATATAAGTCCCATTGATATCAAAACAAAAATGTGTTTATAGATTGAGAAAATATTCATCCGGATAAACTAAGCACAAGAAAATAATTTAAAGTTCATTGCTAAATGATTTTAGCATCAGCAGCTTGGGTACAATTCTTTGATTTAATGAAATACCGTAAAACACCGATTATCCGAATAACTTTTAGGATTTCAGAAAAATATATTAAACTAACGAAGAGAATGAAAAAAAAAGGAAAGGTAAGAGAAAATGAGGATAACATGTCATTTGATGAATTTATAAATTTTGTTTTTGAAATTTTTAATGGATGTTCTGAAGTTAATACTAAAAACATTGGAGAATGAAATCTAGGATCACACTCGTAATCCAAATTGTAAATGATGGTAAATTGAATGGAAGTGTCGAGGAAGAGAAAATGACCTTAATGTCCAATTTGAAGTAAACACGAGATCATCATCTAGAGATGTCTTTGACGGCTTTGAAGTGGATAAAGCTTTACCTTAAGTGTGACCACAGGTCAATTCTTACTTTCAATCGGATGTGCGACTTGGCTGTCCGAAAATGGATGAACGCAGCGAAACAGTTTACAGTGACTGAGATGTTCAGCAAGCTTTAATTTACAGCGTTGTACTGTATTAACGTACAGCACCTGTAGGTAGGTACCTTAACATGTAAAAGTATTGCCTTCGAATTGAATTTATTATAAGTTTCTTTACATTTAAAAATTTGTATAATATTGTTGGCAATAAATCTTGATTTTACTTAGTGTAAACTACCGAAAATAAATGAAGATTAATGATAATACTCTGGTAACATGGACATTTTTTTAAATAAGATATGATCCCCATGATCGACTCTCTGTATTATGGATTGGTCTCATAACATTTTCCTTTCATTATCTCATGCAACTAGGAAAACAATCACAAGAACTTGCAAAAATGCAACTATTGTTTATAATGCCCTATCACTGGGAGTTTCACTTTTTAGTCACTACAAGGAGTGGAAGTGATAGTTCTTCTAATGTAGTGGGTGCCCAGAAAGGGTGCCATTGATATCCCAAAAGTGGGTCTTCATTCTAAAAGCAGGGATCAAGCAAATGTCCCCTAAGACTTGGCCTGTCATTCCCAGAAGTATCATTTCACTTGAAGGATATTGCGACCATGACAGGTTTCACGCGTCTCAGCATTAGTGAATGCGGTGGATCTTCGGTTGAGTCAGGACTTGAACTTATTACCTTCCGATAACTCTAGCGTTCAAAATCCTTTCACTGGTGTGGCGTTCATGTGGGGAGGTGAGTGCCAGCTCAGATGGGACCTTGTCACCTGACCGTGGTTCAAAATTATGAAGCACTTGGGGATGGGCGAGAATTCCAAACCCTTAACCTTAAGATACTGACCGTGTCCCGCCTACACAACAATGTATCTTCCGATAACGCAAGTGACGCTTTAATCAAAATCAGGCTCCCGTAACTTGCACGTAAAATATCTATTATTATAATTATATTTGAATCTTATTCACCATAAACGAAACATAAACGAGATTCTTATTTTTTAAGAAACAATTATGTCATTAGAATAATGAGAATAGCTACATTTCTCGCAAAGTTGCCCATAATAGAAAATCGGACAGCTACAGTTGAGGAATTCACCATCAGTTTTGCAGGTTCGACCATTTTTGCAGGCATTATTCCAACATGCATCTGAAAATAATCTGATTGATTAGGTTAGAGCTCAAATTATTTTAGATGCATTTTAGGTAGAATGCAGTGAATGCAAAGGGGTTAAACGTTGATATTAAATCTGCTGTAGGATTATGATGTTAAAGACACTTTGTATTAATGCCTTTTCTACGAACATCATATTTTCTTTAATGCTAATCGTAGATAATAAGTATTCGTGATGTAATTCGTATGTAGCATAATTGCAATAAAGGCAGTAACATAGTAAGATTAACTTAGCAATACTTTGTGAAATATGCGCTATAAATAGGAAATATGATTTCTGTTTAGCAACGAGCAGGAAACTAAAGCAAACAATTATTTTAGAACAGAAACAATTCTGTAATTAGCAGAGGCCGCGGTGTCATAGCTGGTTAGGGCGTCCTTATCGGAAAGTAATGACTTCAAATCTCGGTTTAGAGAAGATCTACCGGGTTTACTAAAGGCGTCTGGGGCACGTTAAAAATGGACGTGGTTGCAATGTCTTCCAAGTGAAATGATACACTTGGAGGTGCTAGGCGGAGTATTGGGGGATTTTTGCTTGGTCCTTGTTTCAAAATCGTCCATTATGAAAAAAACAATTTTATGTTTTTAAATATTGATTGTAATCCACAGTCAAATTTGTGTACTTCTGTTATTGATGAAACTCTAATTATAAAAGGTTTCATTAAAAATGTGCAAACAAAGTAAGTATTCTTTACAATTTCAAATTAATATTATTTATATTAGCAATACAGTATACAAAATATCAGGTAAATAAAATTAAATGAAAATTATGAGGATTATGAAACACATTTGTATGATTTAATTGATAATATTTTTTTAAAAAAATACTGTAAATAAAATGCAGAGAGGCATTTTATATTTTGTAAAGAAAGGAACAAATTTCATTCTTAAAATCTTATATTACTCGTCGTCGATTCAGTCCCAATTTTTTAATTTTATATACCTTATTACAATCTTTTTTTACCTCATGCATACAGGTGTTTTATAGAATTGTTCTTATTTAAATTTACCGCTAACAAATA
Source organism: Latrodectus hesperus (assembly GCA_037975125.1). Classification (NCBI taxonomy): domain Eukaryota; kingdom Metazoa; phylum Arthropoda; class Arachnida; order Araneae; family Theridiidae; genus Latrodectus; species Latrodectus hesperus. The sequence goes on from CM075855.1 coordinate 13,208,646, forward strand.
CAAAAGCGATTAAGTTCAAATTATAATTTAAATCCACAAACTGAGCAAACAGGTAAAAACGTGCTCCCTATTAAAGATAAATATTTATTTCTGGAAAAAAAGATTTAAAGTTGTGTTATTAATGGATGAGATCCATATAAAGCCATATTTAGATTGCAAAGACGGTCCTCCATTAGGTACATCTAATAATATTTTGATTGGACAACAACTGGATATGTATTTAGGGTGGAAAGGTATATACATGAGACGCACATTTTTCCAATCGTAAAATAACAGCTGAAGTTTTATTTTAAACATACTGCTGAAGAAGTAAAATTGTTCATACTCATATTATGTATAAATATGTTTCTTAAAAATTATTGTAAAAAAATCAATGACTCAAGTGATTAATACTCAATCTAGGCAAAAAGTTCATGCGTTACATGAATCTTAAAAAAAAATTTTTTAATGTAATTTGAATCAGAAATTGTATCTAATATCTTTATTTCCTTTTAAAAAACTCAAGTAATTTTGAAAATAAGTTTAAGTATAATCAAATAGTTTATTTTTATCCATTATTATGAATGTATTAAAATAAATTGAATAAGAATGTAGTAATTATATAATTTAACTTTGGTCTAATATATACTAATAATTTTTAATGTATATTATACAGGGTGGCGCGTGGCAGGCGGATGCATTTGAAAAGGCCATTGCTCGCTTTCTAACCATTGGCGCTGCTGATTGAAGGAATCGTGGTTCGAAAGAGTGAGATCGGAAATTTGTCTCCATATCAAGGTCAGTTCACAAGATAGAATGGTCAGTAGTGCAGCGTGTTTTGCGTGGAAGCTATTTTTCAAACAGCCGTTCGATTGTCCGTGCGCAGCGCGCTTTCCGTTCAGAATTTCGCATTGCCCCTCGCGGTCTCTAGATTTGGCCCCCTGTAAGTTTTTCTTTTGGGCTACCTAAAATCCCTCGTCTACAACGACCGTCCTAGGTCCCTGGAATCCCTTATAGGCAACATTCAGACCAGCATCCAACAGGTTCCTGTAAAAATGCTGGAAAGAGTCCATGAAAATTTTAGGAAAAGGCTTATGCAATATGGGGAGTGTGAGGACCGCCATTTAGGCGATATTGCGATATTTTATTTAAAACTATCTAAACTCTGATTTCCCTTGTCAGTATATATGAAAAAATTAAAAACATTGTTGTTCTTTAATATTTTGTATTTTATTGACTTTTGATATCCATCCGTCTGCTGTGTGCCACCCTGTATTATCCACATATATATATATAAAAACTATAAAAATTAACTATTATAGATATATGTATCTAATGTAATAAATAATAATTTAGCTTTTGTGTTCTAATATGCAAAATTATATGTCAAATCTTGTTACACACACACAATATTTATCTGTGGTTATTATTAATATTTAAAATCTACATAAAAAATTATTTATCACACTTTGCTAATAAAAAAATTTTATATGTAGATTTTATATATTAATAATAACCTCAGATAAATATGTCCTTTGAAAATACACAAATGAGAAAAACTTAAAATACAATATTTAATAAAACTTCATCGACTTGATCTTAATACAGAGTAGAAAATTTGTTATTCACAATAAAATCTATACTTGAATATTGCAATATATATATATATATATACATTACATATAGTTGCTATTAATTTTTTAATATTCTTCGTGGAACATAATATTAAAATTAATTTAAAAGCATTAAATTGAAAGATAGGAATTTTTTTAAACAACAAAATCAATTCCATCGAAGTGTTTTGCTCTTGAACGAACAGTTGATTTCAGTCACCGCCTGATGACGTCACTATAAAGTGGTCTGGCATTTTTAGCTACAGAGGGTGATGGTTGTGAATGTGGTTCCATACTCAATAAACGGGTACCTGTTGCACATGTGAATACTGAGGAAGTCGGACTTCGCACTAGGGATGGAATCACAGACCAATATTTATAAGACGTACATCTTGCCGAAAATAACGGCACGCCAAAATTTTAATTGCCGCTAGGCGGCGTGACCTATGCACGATACCACTATCGAGTGAGAAATGCATTGTTGTCTATAGAAATAAAAATCTTTAAAAATTAATTAATTGAAACTGAAAATAATGTGAAATAGTTGAATTTACATGATAAATATATTGAATATTAATCTGTCATTGATTATAGTAAAACAAATGATAATGGAAATACAAAATCTGACATTTTATTGTTAGGTGTTATGCAGAATAGAACCAATTTTACTTTCGTTTTTGTGGATAGAGTAATATTTATTTTAAAAAGTTCATTGTATCTATTATCAATATTATTTGAATAGTTATATTTAATTATTGATGTTTTCCCTTGATTATTTATTTTTATTTTCTCTGATTTTAACCATTTAATAGATAGTTTATAAAGTTGAAAGATATTTTGATAGATACATTATTTTAATGCATTTTACCATTAATTGTAATTTTAGAAATTGAATTTCAAATTATTTATAATAATTAATTAAAATTCAATATATTTTAATAGGAAATCAAATTCTATTCAATTATTTTTAAATATAAATATAGTTATTATATTAAAATTAATATCTTATTTGAATCAAATATAAGTTTTACATTTCAATTTAATTATTCTAGTGATTTTTATAGAAAATAATTTTAATATTAATTTTTTTGTTATTCTAATTTTATAAATTCTTTTATTCCTCGTTAAAGCTTTTAATATATTTTGCTATGATGTTGCACATTTTATTGTAATTCATTTTTTACACAATTAAAAATTAAATATTTCTCAAATTCATTATAGCCAATAACTATGTTATGTAATTAAATAATTATTTAAATATAACATTTCTTAAAATTATAGGTAGGAACTACTTAAATTTAGTTACAAATCATCAACTACAATAGGCTTACTTATTTTTCATTATTTTTCCTGAATAATATAATAAAAATCTAAATTTACATTTCTTTAAAAAGAAAGCAATAACAAAAAGTGCAAATTAAACTAAATCTTTTTGCTTCATTTAATATGAATTACAAACCAAATATCCTACTTCACTGAGTCACTTTTTTAAAAATAATAGTAACTCATGAAAAATAGAGTATTTAGTTAAATGGGATATAGGGTTCAATGCATCCAACAATGTCAGTCAAGTATGAATATTTGTGTCATGGAAATTTCACTAACTTTGTATTGTGTATCTAACTTCTGCTTGACAATGAGTTGGGTTTTGCTAAAAGAAAATAATAACTTTATTAAATATCAAAAAAATACATAGTAATACATAAAACTGAGAAATAGCATAAAAAAGGAATAATTTGAAAATTTAGTGAATTTAATTTAAAGTAAAATTAGCAAGATCAAATTCAATGCAAATACAAAAAGAATACAGGTATATGTTAAGTTTATTACTCAAGATCAAATTAAAAATGATATAAATATGGTAGAAATAAAAATTATAGTAAACATTTCCTTAAATAAATCATGCAAATATTTGAAATTGTTTTAAATTTTTAGCACTTATAAACACAAAAATATAAATACTTCAAATTACAATAGTTATCAAATTATAAAATAAAATATTCAATATTTTTTGTGCATATGTTTCATCTAACATCCCTGTAAAGTTGTAAAAATTTATTTATTATTATGAACACATGGAAAATAATTACGTACTTATTAGTAAACATATTTAATTATTTCCAAATACAAATATTATAAATGTCAATTTTACAAGAACTAAATGTTTATCCAGGCAAATGCCAGAAAAAAAACACACACACACATAAACAATTCCACATCTGCATGCACACATAATTTTAAATTATAACATAACATAGGCACAAAATGTCTGGATTAAAGTGTCATAAAGGTAGAGCTTTAAAAGTAATGACAAAGGGAAAAATTTTGTTGATAATGTACTCAGACAGCCTATGTTATCCAGAATGAACAATGAAGTAGAAAAAAAAACTGCATTCGTATTCAGAAGATTTTAAAAAATACTAAGGAAAATTTTTTTTTGATAAATTAGTTTCTGCTACAAACTTTACCTTCATTTTAAGCCTTGCATTTTGTCATAAAGTATTATGAAGATATTGTCTCTTCTTCAACAGAAGAAAACTGTTGGAAGCATGTCTAGGGCCAATTTTAGGTTGCTGTTGGAAGCAATTTTTACAACGACCAGTTTTCTTGATGTAAAAATTGCTAGGAACATAACCTGAACAGTTTTTTCCTCTATAAATATAAAATAAGTAATTTTAATACATAACAATGTTTATTTGTATTTAATAAATGAGAAAATCATTTTACTTACATATTCCTAGCATCAGCACAGATATACTTCTCCACATTTTTAATCAAATTACATTTAATCAATTTCCATTCCTGTTAGCCTGCAACTGTTCCCAATTGTAGTAAAAATTCCTTTTAAGAAAACCTAATAAAATTGAAAGCTTCTTAGTAAATAAAATAAGTAACCGTGCAAAAATTTAAACAAATAGAATAATAGTAAGCACACTTTGACATTAAGATTTTCATTTATTACAATCCACCTTTCTAAACAATGATTAATAGTCCAGAACAAAAGAACCACAGAATCCCCTGTGATAGAGTATGACCATTGAGCAGACGTAAAGAGACGCTGGTGTAACTGTGTTTTCAAATATTCAAAATTAAATTCAGGTGTTGGTAATGAGGATTCCAGTATATCATGGTCTATTTCAGGTAATGATTCTATAATATTTTCTCTAATAGAATTTAAAAAGATTATTTTAATTTTTAAATAAATAATTAGCAACAAATTCTAAGCAAATTCTTCAATCTAAGATCATACATTCTAACAAAATTTTTACACATATTTCATAACACCATTCTAGTTTATTGGATAAATTATAAATAAAAGCAAATGACATTCTTTGATCAAATGTACATAGCAAACTTTCACCTAAAAGCAACAAATCTTTAAATAGTAACAATTTTTATGAATGCAAATTACAAATTTGCTAAGATGAAACAGTTAATTTGAATGAGATTACTTTTTAAAAAATAACCTACTGAAATAATCAATTGAGATTCATTTTGTAAATTTCAATACACTTTGAATAATAATCTATAAAATATTTATATAACTGAATGAGTTTGATTGAAAATCATTCATTAAGTATTCAATTACTGATAAACTTTTCTTAACAATGATAAATTGCTTACCATGCATAGAAGTTTGCTCATTTTTTACTGATGTTGGAAAATTGTCACATACTTTCTTTGCTGTATTTCTAACAGCAGGCAGTTTTCTTTTTCTTGTGCTTGATGAAAAGTACTTGGGAAAATTTAGGATGCTTGGAATAGCATCATTCATCAAATTTGGCTTTCCTTTTGGCAATTTCCACACCTAAGCACACATATTCACAAAACATTAAATAATGTCTTAATACATTTCAAAAAATTTATACAACACAAATAACTTACAGTTCCATCTGATAACTTTTGTGCATAATAGCTATCTAAGTCTTCTTCTTTAAAGTGCAAAGAACACACTACATCTTAAGAAGTCAATTGCTTATCAGCCCGAGAAATTGCCCGTCTCCATTTTTCAAGAAGTTTGGATACTAAATCAATAATATATAATATGCAGAATAAATTAACAACAAAGTTATAATTATATGTTTACTTAAGAGTATATCAGCTTTGTTAATACCAAGTTATAATTATATTTTCCTGTTTTATATAAATCAGTGAATCAGTCACTTAAGTGACTTATTTAATTTTAGCTTTTGTATTGATACTAAATTATATTTACATACAATTATATTCAATAAATACAATTTAATTCAATAATACAATTTAATTCAATAAATAAAGAAGGCAATTTAAAATAAACAATACAATAGAGAAATATGGGGGTAAAGTTAGATTGATATACAAATATTTGATGAATTACTTACAAGGATTTTTAAATTTTTTCACAATACACAATATCCAGAAATAAAAAAGAAAAACACAATCAACAACCTGAAATGGTTGCATTTTAATTAACCAGCAATTATTTGATTACAAAAAAGAACTTAACTGGATAATTTATTATATTTTGATAGCAAAATTCAATCGCCAATTGCATGACAGATCGCAAAAAATAATACAAATGCATGCATTTTATTCGTTTTAAGACATAAACTAATTTATCAAGATAAAAATTATTCATTGAAAACAAAAGTAGATTAAATATATTTTGCACGTTGTATACCATTGGTGCACTAAAAAGGCTTGGTAGTGTTTTCCCATTCCTCTTTCTTTGATTAATATCCGATTTTGACGCTTTTACAGCCAGGACAAAATCATAATTTTGGCATTTTATTATCATAAAAGTATTTAGCAATTATAAAAACAATAAGTATCAACTATAAAATGCTACACAACACAATGTTAGTAAATACAATCACATGCACTTGAGATGCTTTTTACGCCGCCTGGTTTCAAAAATGTTCAGGAAAGTCTTCCAAGATGGCGTGTAATTTTTTGGAAGCAGCCAATAGGGGAGTTGTTGGTCTATTATATTGGTCGTTATGACTACTGATTCCCGTTTACATTGATGTCAAAATTCCCTAATATCTTAAGAAATACCCCATGCATACACAAACGAAAGGTTTTTTCAGTAGCATATAGCATTGCCAGACTAACTGTTGTATTTAATTAATTATAAAAAATATACTTAAGGCGAAATATGTGTCTTCGTATGGTGCGCTTATATGATATTTGTGACTTCTGATTCCCGCGTACATTGATGTCAAAATTCCCTAATATCTTAAGAAATTCCCCATCTATACACAAACGAAAGGTTTTTTTAGTAGCATATAACATTACAAGACTAACTGTTGTATTTAATTAATTATAAAAAATATACTTAAGGCGAAATATGTGTCTTCGTATGGTGCGCTTATATGATATTTGTGTCCTCCGATTCCCGCTTACATTGATTTCCAAATTCCCTAATATCTTAAGAAATACCCCATGTATACACAAAGGAATGGTTTCTGTCAGGAATAAAAAAATTTTTTTAGGAGAAAATGTATTTTTTTATAGTGCGCTTATATGGTATTTGTGACTTCTGATTCCCGCTTACTTTGATGTAAAAAATTCCCTAATATCCTAAGAAATACCCCATGTATACACAAAGGGATAGTTTCTATCAGTATCATATAACGTTGGAAGACTAACTGTTGTATTTATTGTATTATAAAAAGTATATTTTAGGAGAAATTTGTTTTTTCTAATAGTGCACTTATATGGTATCTATAAATAATTATTCTCGTTTACATTGATGTCAAATTTCCCTAATATTTTGTAGCATATACCCCATGTATACACCAACGAATGGTTTCTTTCTGTAGCATATAGTATTGTAAGACTAACTGTTGTATTTATTTAATTATAAAAAATATACTTTAGGAGAAATATGTGTATTCATATGGTGCGCTTATATGGTATGTGTGACTTCTGATTCCCGCTTACATTGATGTCAAAATTCCTTAATATCTTAAGAAATACCCAAGTATACAAAAGCGAATGGTTCCTTTCAGTAGCATATAACATTGCAAGACTAACTGTTGCACTTATTTTATTTTAAAAAATATTGCATAGGAGAAAAATGTGTTTTCGTATAGTACGCTTATACGGTATGTGTGACTTCTGATTCCCGCTTACAATGATGTCAAAATTCCCTAATATCTTAAGAAATACCCGTGTTTACACAAAGGGATGGATTCTATCATTATCATATAACATTGGAAGACGAACTGTTGTATTTATTGTACTATAAAAATATATATTTTAGGAGAAAAATGTGATTTCGTATAGTGCGCTTATATGGTATGTGTGACCACTTATTCTCGTTCACATTGATGTCAAAATTCTCTAATATCTTAAGAAATACCCAAGGTATACACAAAAAAATGATTTCTTTCAGTAATATGTAAAATTGCAAGACTAACTGTTGTATTTATTCTATTATATAAAATATATTTTAGTAGAAATATGTGTTTTCTTATAGTGCGCTTATATGGTATCTTTGAATAATGATTCTCGTTTACATTGATGTCAAATATCCCTTATATCTTAAGAAATACCCCACGTATACACAAACGATTGGTTTCTTTCTGTAGCATATAGCATTGCAAGACTAGCTGATGTATTTAATTAATTATAAAAAATATACTTTAGGACAAATATTTGTTTTCGTATGGTGCTCTTATATGGTATTTGTGACTTCTGATTCCCGCTTACATTGATGTTAAAAGTCCCTAATATATTGAAAAATAACCCATTTATACACAAACGAATAATTTCTTTCAGTAGCGTATAACATTGCAAGACTAACTGTTGCATTTATTTAATTATAAAAAATATACTTTAGGAGAATATGCGTCTTCGTATAGTGCGCTCATATGATATTTGTGCCTTCTGATTCCCGCTTACATTGATGTTAAAATTCCCTAATATCTTACGAAATACCCCATGTATACACAAACGAATGGTTTCTTTCAGTAGCATACAGCATTGCAAGACTAACTGCTGTATTTAATTAATTATAAAAAATATACTTTAGGAGAAATATGTGTCTTCGTATGGTGCGCTTATTTGGTATTTGTGACTTCTGATTCCCGCTTACATTGATGTCAAAATTGCCTAATATTTTTAAGAAATTCCCCATGTATACACAAACGAAAGGATTATTTTTCAGTAGCATAAAACATTGTAAGACTAACTGCTGCATTTAAATTATTATAAAAAATATATTTTAGGAGTAAAATGTGTATTCGTATAGTGCGTTTATATGGTATATGTGACTTCTAATTCTCGCTTACATTGATGTAAAAATTCCCTAATATCTTAAGAAATACCCCATGTATACACAAAGGGATGGTTTCTATCAGTATCAAATAACATTGGAAGACTAACTGTTTTATTAATTTTATTATAAAAAATATACTTCAGGAGAAATATGTGTTTTAGTCAGGGTGCGCTTATTTGTTATTTGTGACTTCTAAATTCTTACTTATATTGATGTCAAGATTCCCTAATATCTTAAGAAATACCCAGGGTACACAAAAAATGGTCTCTTTCAGTAAAAATTAACATCACAAGACTAATTGTTGTATTTATTTTATTATAAAAAATATATTTTACGAGAAAATGTGTTTTCTTACAGTGCGCTTATATGGTATTTGTAACTTCTTATTCCCGCTTACATTAATGTCAAAACTGCCTTATATCTTAAAATATTCCCCAAGTATACACAAGCGAAAGGTTTTTTTCAGTAGCATATAACATTGTAACACTAACTGTTGCATTTAATTTTTTGTAAAAAATACTTTTTAGGAGAAAATGTGTTTTCTTATAGTGCGCTTATAAGGTATGTGTGACCTCTGATTCCCGTTTACATTGATATCAACATTGCCTAATATCTTAAGATATACACCATGTATAATCAAAAGAATGGTTTCTCTCAATAGCATACAGCATTGCACACCTAACTGTTGTATTTAAATAATTATAAAAAATATTCTTTACGATAACTATGTGTCTTCGTATGGTGCGCTTATTTGGTATTTGTGACATCTGATTCCCGCTTACATTGATTTCAAAAATGCCTAATATCATGAGAAATTCCCAATGTATACACAAACAAAAGGTTTTTTCAGTAGTATATAACGTTTTAAGACTAACTGTTGTATTTATTGCATTATAAAAAATATATTTTAGGAGAAATATGTGTTTTCTTACAGAGCGCTTATGTGATATGTATCACTTCTGATTCCCGCTTACATTGATGTCAAAATTCCCTAATATCTTGAGAAATACCCCATGTATACATAAAGGAATGGTTTCTATCAGTAGCATATAACATTGGAAGACTAATTGTTGTATTTATTGTATTATAAAAAATATATTTAAGGAGAAATATGTGTTTTCTTATAGTGCACTTGTATGGTATCTATGAATAATGATTCTCGTTTACATTGATGTAAAAAATCACTAATATCTTAAAAAATACCTCATGTATACACAAACGAATGGTTTCTTTCAGTAATAAGTAACATTACACGACTAATTGTTCAATTTATTTTATTATAAAAAATATATTTTAGAAGAAAATGTGTTTTCTTATAGTATGCTTGTATGGTATGTATGACTACTGATTCTCGTTTGGATTTATGTCAAAATTCCCTAATATCTTAAGAAATACCCCATGTATACACAAACGAATGGTTTCTTTCAGTAGCATATAGCTTTGTAAGACTACATTTCAAATTTAATTAGTTATAAAAAATATACTTTAGGAGAAATATGTCTTTTCGTATGGTGCGCTTAAATGGTATTTGGTACTTCTGATTCCTGCTTACATCGATGACAAAATTCCCTGATATCTTAAGAAACATCCCACGTATACACAAACGAATGATTTCTATCAGTATCATAAAAGATTGCAAGACTAACTGTTGTATTTAATTTATTATAAAAAATATATCTCATTAGAAAAATGTGTTTTCGCATAGTGCGCTTATATCGTATGTGTGACTTCTGATTCCAGCTTACATTGATGTCAAAGTTCCCTACTATCTTTAGAAATACCTCATGTATACACAAAGGGATGGTTTCTATCAGTGTCATATTACTTTGGAACAATAAGTGTTGTATTTATTGTATTTTAAAAAATATATTTTAGGAGAAAATGTGTTTTCTTATTGTGCGCTTATAAGGTATGTATGACTATTGATTCTCGTTTACATTGATGTCAAAATTCCCTAATATCTTAAGAAATACCCAATGTATACACAAAGAGATGGTTTCTATCAGTATCAAATAACACTGGAAGATTAACTGTTATATTTAACTTATTATAAAAATAAATCTTTAGGAGAAATATATGTTTTCGTATAGTGCGCTTATATGGTATTTGTGACATCTGATTCCCGCATACATAGATGTCAAAAGTCCCTAATATCTTATAATATACACCATGTATACACAAACGAATGGTTTCTTTCAGTAGCATACAGCATTGCAAGACTAACTGCTGTATTTTATTAATTATAAAATATAAAAAATATATTTTAGGAGAAATATAATATAAAAAATATATTTTAGGAGAAATATGTGTTTTCTTACAGAGCGCTTATACGATATGTATCACTTCTGATTCCCGCTTACATTGATGTCAAAATTCCCTAATATCTTGAGAAATACCCCATGTATACATAAAGGAATGGTTTCTATCAGTAGCATATAACATTGGAAGACTAATTGTTGTATTTATTTTATTATAAAAAATATATTTTACGAGAAAATGAGTTTTCTTACAGTGCGCTTATATGGTATTTGTAACTTCTTATTCCCGCTTACATTAAGGTCAAAATTCCCTAATATCTTAAGAAATACCCCATGTATACACAAAGCAATGTTTTCTTTCTGTAGCATATAGCATTGCAAGACTAACTGTTCTATTTAATTAATTATAAAAAATATACTTCAGGAGAAATATGTGTCTTCGTATGGTGCGCTTATATGGTATATGTGTCTTCCGGTTCCCGCTTACATTGATGTCCAAATTCCCTAATATCTTAAGAAATACCCCATGTATACACAAAGGAATGGTTTTTCTCAGTAGTATGAAACATCGTAAGGCTAACTGTTGCAATTATTTTATTATAAAAAATATATTTTAGGAGAAAATGTGTTTTTGTATAGTGCGCTTATATGGTATGCATGACTACTGATTTCCGTTGACATTGATGTCCAAATTCCGTAATATCTTAAGAAACACCTCATGTATACACAAACGAATGGTTTCCTTCATAATACGTAATATTTTAAGACAAACTGTTGTAGTTATTTTATTATAAAAAATATACTTTAGGAGAAATATGTGTTTTCGTATAGTGCGCTTATATGGTATGTGTGACTTCTGATTCCCGCTTACATTGATGTCAAAATTCCCTAATATCTTAAGATAGACAACATGTATACACAAAGGGATGGTTTCTATCAGTATCATATAACATTGGAAGACTAACTGTTGTATTTATTGTATTATAAAAAATATATTTTAGGAGAAATATGTGTTTTCTTATAGTGCGCTTATATGGTATCTATGAATAATGATTCTCATTTACATTGATGTCAAAAATCCCTAATATCTTAAGAAATACCTCATGTATACACAAACGAATGGTTTCTTTCTGTAGCATATAGCATTGCAAGACTAACCGTTGTATTTAATTAATTATAAAAAATATACTTCAGGACGAAAATGAGTTTTCGTATGGTGCGTTTATATGGTATTTGTGACTTCTGATTCCCGCTTACTTTGATGTTAAAAGTCCCTAATATATTAAGAAATACCCCATTTATATACAAACGAATAGTTTCTTTCAGTAGCATATAGCATTGCAAGACTAACTGTTCTATTTAATGTATTATTAAAAATATATTTTAGGAGAAAATGTGTTTTATTATAGTTGGCTTATATTGTATTTATGACTTCTGATTCCCGCTTACAATGATGTTAAAATTCCCTAATATATTAAGAAATACCCCATAAATACACGCAAGAATGGTTTCTTTCAATAGTATGTAACATTGCAAGACTAACTGTTGTATTATATTTTATTACAAAAAATATATTTTAGGAGTAAAACGTAATTCTTATAGTGCGCTTATATGGTATGAATGACTTCTGATTCTCGTTTACATTCATGGTAAAATTCCCTAATATCTTAAGAAATACCCCCTGTATACACAAACGAATGGTTTCTTTCAGTAGTATGTAACATTGCAAGGCTAACTGTTGTATTTAATTTATTATAAAAAATACATTTCAGGAGAAAAATTTATTTTCGTAAGGTGCGCTTATATGGTATTTGTGACTTCTGATTCCCGCTTACATTGATCTCAAAATTCCGTAATATCTTAAGAAATACCCCATGTATACACAAAGGAATGGTTTCTAACAGTAGCATATAACATTGCGAGACTAACTGTTGTAATTAATTTATTATAAAATATATATTTTATGAGAAAAATGTGTTTTCTTATAGTACGCTAATATGGTATATGTGTTTTCTGATTCCCGCTTACATTGATGTGAAAATTCCCTAATATCTTAAGAAATACCCAAGTATACACAAACGAATGGTTTCTTTCTGTAGCATATGACATTGCAAAACTAACTGTTATATTTAATTTATTATAAAAAACTAATTTTAGGAGAAAAATGTTTTTTCGTATAGTATTTGTGACTTATGATACTTATATGGTATTTGTGACTTATGATTTTCGCTTACATATATGTCAAGAGTCCCTAATATCTTAAGATATAAACCATGTATACACAAACGAATGGTTTCTTTCAGTAGCATACAGCATTGCAAGCCTAACTGTTGTATTTAGTTAATTATAAAAAAATATACTTTAATATAAATATGTGTATTCGTATTGTGCGCTTATTTGGTATTTGTGACTTCTTATTCTTGCTTAAATTGATGTCAAAATTGCCTAATTTCTTAAGAAATTCCCAATGTATACACGAACGAAAGGTTGTTTTTTAGTAGCATTTAATATTGTAAGACTAACTGTTGCATTCATTTTATTATAAAAACAATTTTTTTAGGAGAAAATGTGTTTTCTTATAGTGCGCTTAAATGGTATGTAAGACTACTGATTCTCGTTTACATTGATGTCAAAATTCCCTTATATATAAAGAGGCACCCCATGTATACACAAACTGAATGGTTTCTTTCAGTAGCATATAGCTTTGCAAGACTAACATTTGTATATAATTAATTATTAAAAATATAATTTAGGAGTAATATGTGTTTTCATATGGTGCGCTTATATGGTATGAGTAACTTTTGGATCCCGCTCAAATTGATTTCAAAAGTCCCTAATATCTAAAGAAATACCCTATGTATACAATAACGAAAGTCTTCTTTCAGTAGCATTGCAAGACTAACTGTTGCATTTATTTAATTATTAAAAGTATACTTTAGGAGAAATATGTGTTTTCATATGGTGCGCTTATATGGTATATGTGACTTCTTATTCCCGCTTACATTAATGTCAAAACTGCCTAATATCTTAAAATATTCCCCAAGTATACACAAGCGAAAGGTTTTTTTCAGTAGCATATAACATTTTAACACTAACTGTTGCATTTAATGTTTTGTAAAAAATATTTTTTAGGAGAAAATGTGTTTTCTTATAGTGCGCTTATATGGTATGTGTGACCTCTGATTCCCGTTTACACTGATATCAACATTGCCTAATATCTTAAGATATACACCATGTATAATCAAACGAATGGTTTCTCTCAATAGCATACAGCATTGCACACCTAACTGTTGTATTTAATTAATTATAAAAAATATTCTTTACGATAACTATGTGTCTTCGTATGGTGCGCATATTTGGTCTTTGGGACATCTGATTCCCGCTTACATTGATTTCAAAAATGCCTAATATCATGAGAAATTCCCCATGTATACACAAACGAAAGGTTTTTTTCAGTAGTATATAACGTTTTAAGACTAACTGTTGTATTTATTGTATTATAAAAAATATATTTTAGGAGAAATATGTGTTTTCTTACAGAGCGCTTATATGATATGTATCACTTCTGATTCCCGCTTACATTGATGTCAAAATTCCCTAATATCTTGAGAAATACCCCATGTATACATAAAGGAATGGTTTCTATCAGTAGCATATAACATTGGAAGACTAATTGTTGTATATATTGTATTATAAAAAATATATTTTAGGAGAAATATGTGTTTTCTTATAGTGCACTTATATGGTATCTATGAATAATGATTCTCGTTTACATTGATGTCAAAAATCACTAATATCTTAAGAAATACCTCATGTATACACAAACGAATGGTTTCTTTCAGTAATAAGTAACATTGCACGACTAATTGTTCAATTTATTTTATTATAAAAAATATATTTTAGAAGAAAATGTGTTTTCTGATAGTGTGCTTGTATGGTATGTATGACTACTGATTCTCGTTTGGATTTATGTCAAAATTCCCTAATATCTTAAGAAATACCCCATGTATACACAAACGAATGGTTTCTTTCAGTAGCATATAGCTTTGTAAGACTAACTTTCAAATTTAATTAGTTATAAAAAATATACTTTAGGAGAAATATGTCTTTTCGTATGGTGCGCTTAAATGGTATTTGGTACTTCTGATTCCCGCTTACATCGATGACAAAATTCCCTGATATCTTAAGAAACATCCCACGTATACACAAACGAATGATTTCTATCAGTATCATATAAGATTGCAAGACTAACTGTTGTATTTAATTTATTATAAAAAATATATCTCATTAGAAAAATGTGTTTTCGCATAGTGCGCTTATATCGTATGTGTGACTTCTGATTCCAGCTTACATTGATGTCAAAATTCCCTAATACCTGAAGAAATACCCCTTGTATACACAAACGAATTTCAAAAACAATCTTAAGAATCTTTCTGTATAAAACATACATGTTGCTCTCAAGCTACATTTATTTTCTGACTGTAAACTATTGTGTTCAATTGACAGTGTGCAAACAAACATGCTCTTACATTCTCAATGTATTTTAGAATGAATTTCCATTTAATAAAAATTAAATTTCCAAGTTCCCAATAAAATTGGTGCAAGTACATTAAGTCAGCTAGTTTTTTTCTTTTGTCTTTTTTTTTAAAAAAAACAGTGTTTTATACATTATTAAGTAAAATTCGATGAATTTTAATGCCAAAAGAACAGGCTCAGCATATCCAATAATAGTTCTGGTACCGAAATACTTAATCAACCAAGCAATTTTGATATAATGTCATATGATGAATTAATAATGCTGAAGTATTTAACGTTTTATTCAGTCATATTAATTTGAAATATTTTTCTTCTAAAATTCCAAATACCGTTTAAATATTCTTATTGATTGTTTGATGAGCAGATATAAATTAATTTTTGCATTTTTTCTTCAACATACTGATAATATTTTGGTGTCATTCATTTTGTCAAAAAATAATTGGGATGCAATTGGTCAAATTTCAAAGTCGTTCTTAAAAATGAAGGGTTATAAGTTCGAACTCAGCATCTATCAAACAGCTTAAAGTAAATGTGCTACTACTTTCTGCATGTATATCGGTAATTGAGTTTCTAACATACCAATACATGAATAGCACTCCATAATCCAGAAAGCAAAAAATATTAAAAAGCTTATTACACTATACTTGATTGTTGTCGACTTTTATCTATGACGCAATAATGGAATATATTTCTTCGAGTGAAAGGTTTGGAGTTCAATCCCAATTCCATGGGAATTACGGAAGATAAGATGTTGCCAACATCTTTCAGAAGAGGATGTTTGGGTGTTTTCTGGGTTTCTTCACTGGTGACATGTAAAGCGGGCCATTGTATCTATGAAAAATACCTTTCTAGTAATCTCAAGTCTAAAAAAAACGTAATTATAGGTTCATACTGTTTTGAAGTGGTGTTTATGGTATATCCTTTTTAAATATCCGGAAAATTTATTGTTATCATTTATTAAATGCGTATTAAAGAGAAATGTTTTCTTGTCAATATTTTTGTCATAAGTGTATCACGTTTTTATTTTTTGAGACCTTTACTTTAATTTTCTTCAAAAATTTCTGAGTATTCCCAGACATTTATTCGGAGATTTGTAATAATTGGAAATTTAAGTCTTTGATTTCAAAATTTGGAAGAAATATGTTATAGCTCTAAAACATTATCGATTTTGCATGTTCTAATAAATGATAAATATAAAATTTCAAAAACAACTAATTTAGTCGAGCAAAACGTGAATAAATTTTAATTTTAAATTGTATCTTATCATATTATATAACGTAATTGTTTGGACGTCAGACAAGCTTATGTTCTTTTAATAGGCTTATCTCAATAGAAATATTTACTCCAAAAACTAGTATTATTTTATTCGATGATTATCTGAACGTTGGTGTCAGTTCGTTGATCCACTTTGAGGACAATAGAAATATGCTGAGGTAATGAATGAAACTTAGAAAGACTTGACACCATGTGTACTGGGGAAAGTGCTCTGTAATAAACAGTTTATCAATTCATGAAAATAAATGGTTCACTAATTTAAAAATTTAAAATTCACTAATTTACAAAAAGTAATACATTTTATCCTTTGTGCGTAAAAGTCCACGCAATCTCGCGCACCCCACAACCACTGCTCCTTTCTTTGCTTAGAAATATATCAATCAAGAAACAATGTTGAGCTGACTGATCAGTCCAAATAGAGATTGTTTTAATTTCAGCAAGTAGATTTTCGGTTCCTACAAAAATTCTCGATAGAATCTATAAGCCAAATGCATGTAATTTTTCATGAATTTTGATTAAAATATTTGGATAGTAATATTTTATAAGGAAACAACATTTATTGTTAAACTAATAAAACTATATTTAAATTTTCTGATGAAACAGATGAGAAGTTCGAAATTTTTATCCTTTTAGAATGTTCACTTTTTTATTATATCTGCTTAGAATTCTTCACTTTCATAAACAATGAATGTTTATGAAAGTGAAATAAGACATGAGTGAAACGCAATTGTTTTGTCTTTTCATATAAGGCTCGTAAATCAAAGAAAATTGAAATGAAATTAAATCAAGAAAAATAAAATAAAAAGCGTATTTTCAATGTACTTTATACTAATTTATTTTGAATATTGATAATATTTTTTTAACATTTAATAAATAATATTGATGGATGGTGATGTTGTTAAAATCATAGAGAGAAAGATCCTTTTTTGACAACACCCAATATCAGAGAAAGCTTAATTCAGCTCACCACACAAACTATTTGGTGCCATATTTGGAAGATAGGATTGGTGTGGAAATATTCAAAATTCAATTTGAATCAATATTTGGAATGTACTACTATTGAATCAATATTGTTCTCAGTCATTGAGAAATGAACCGAATATTACTATTTATTGTCTGACAAATGTAGTTTTATTAAACAATCAACCTGAATGCTACATATAAAGGAGAAACTCAAGACTCGCCTGGCTACATTCATTGTGCAAAACGTTTCATACTTAGTTAAAGAAACGCGTAGAAAAGAAAATTCCATTTTTTAGCTTTTTCCTTAAAGATGAAAGATAAAAAAGCGTATATTTTAATCCATTCCATATAAAAATTTGTTATAAATAAAAATACTTAAATCCAAAGAAAACTGAAATCATTACTGTGTTTAACACACAGATTACTTTTAATCTTTTTCAAATGCAACTTCGGCAATTTGCTTATACTTACTCATAAAAGGAAATATTTATTCAAAATATCTCTTTGTTTACATATTTTAATATCAGGCAGGCTGCTTTTAGGAATGTTTTTGAAATATTCAGTTTCTTTATTGCTTACCAATTTTTATTATAACTAATTGCAAATTCATTACTTTAAAGAAGTCTGTAAATATTTTAAATAATTATTTCAGAAAATTCACTGTAATAAATTAATATACGCCATATAGTTTTTGAAACAGACTAAATTTGTTTCACAAATGCATATATATATAATCTTAAAATTCTTATAACATTTCTTAATGTGGTGTGCAAAACAGTGAATAGGAAAAAAATAGATAGTTTGTTGATAAGTATAGTATTTATGGTAAACAAGTTTACATTTTCATGAGAATTACGGCAGACGTAGCGCGGCTTATCTCCCTCAAAAGATGAAGATTCGTCACGGAGGAAACTTCAGCACTTAAATGGGGTGAAAATGACCCTCTCCTTTCGGTCAAGGGGGTAGGAAATGTCATCTTCTTGCGCCGAGTCTGCTCCACTTCCGCCTTCTGTTCCATTCTCTGGTGGGTGAAAAGATGTGATAAGTTTTATTTACTCACTTTGGCAGGAATCGTGGAGTAAAATGAGCAACAAACTAAATACCATAACTTAATCTCATTTTCTTTTTTACCACTACGAAGTGTGAATGTAAAATTAATCCACCTTCGTATAGGACACACACATTTCACACTTGAGTATCTGATTTTAAAATAAATTGAAACCTGTGTGACAAAACCTTATACCGTTTTTCACACTTTAATTTCATGTTCTGATTTCAACCATATTAACGTTTTAAGTTCTTTTAAGACTGATCATTTAACAATGCGGCATTTGTGCTGGATGAACCCCTGAATTTGAACGTTTTTGTAATATTGAAAGAAGCATCGGTTGTACAGATTCTTATATAAATGCAATTTTAAATCCAAAATGTTTTTAACCATACATTTATATTATTTTTTCTGGTTTAGCTTTTTCTTGTTGCTTGTTTTATATACAATTTGTGTTGTATGTTTGGAGGTATGCCTATATATATTTTAATTTATATTATAGATATACACGTATCAATATTTAATTGAGTTTTAATAAGTTGATTGAGTTTTGAAAAAATTGGAAATAAATCATTATGAATACCTTTAGTTTTGACACAGCTTGTCCTGATTTGAATCTTGCGCCGCAAAACCCAACCAACAAACTATAAATACCTTGCTCTGTAAAATATATTCTGAATTTTAAAAAGTTCTTAAAGCCCTTATTTCCTCCGCTTTTAATTTCTTTATATATATAAGCTATGGAAAAATCTTAATAATCGACAGATGTAGACATACTTTTACGTACAATACTCAATAATAAACATTCGAGTTCGATTTTTATCTCAGATATGGACTTTTTTCTAAGGCGCCGCACACTGAGGCGACAGCAGACGAGAAGGACGACATCACGCCGTTAAAACTGGTTTTCCCTATGCTGCGCACGCACACTGGAGCAGTATTTATCTCGACCGCGTCAGCGTCACGTAAGTGACAGGTGTCTACCATTTGTGACTTGCTCTATTTTTATCGCTTATATGTATAAATGTGTTTGATTTCATTTCTTCAAAAGTGAATTTCCATTGTTCACAAATGAGAGAATATGCTGAATTTAACCAGTTTCATTAATTTTGTGAAAAAATATTTCCTGCATTATATGTTCTTAGTGAAGATTATTCTAATCAAAATAGTAGTTAGTATTTAAGTCAAAAAACCTTTGATGGAAATATCTAATGAAATTTCCCCCTGGTTATTTTTATTCTAATTTTTAATGATTTGTTGTTTACTTATATGTAAATTTAAAATATGTAATTTAAAAATTTTACAAAATTTAGATAAAATTAATAAATTTCCCGTGCCAAACATTTTTAATTGATAAGTATTTGCAGTTGAAATAAAACATCTTATGAAGTAAATTTTATACAAGTTTTTTTAAATTTCTTGTTTAAACGCATAGATGTTTCTAAACTATTAGTTCCTAAATTTTAAAAAATTACCAAATTAAAATAATCTTATTAAAAAGCTAGTTTAAATACTATAGTACTATTAAGAACTACTATCCATATGAGTTGGTATGGGTTTTAGTATTCACATATCTTCTTGTACATTATTATAATATTGTTCAAACTAATTTTTAACTAACATAAACCATTATAAGAGTTACTATTTGGATTGCTCAGTTATTTTACATTTAAAATACTTTTATATAATTTTTTAATAATTTCCATTGACATATATTATTTTTAATTACTTTTAGTTTTGAACTGATTCATATTGAACTAATTTGTTATAATGCATAAATATGTATTAATTTATACTTAGGTATCATAACAAATTTAAAATATCATTAAAAAGTATCTAAAATATGTGAAAAAATTCTAATATATTTAAAATAACTTTAACAAAATATTTCTAACGTCATTTTTGAGTCCATGAATTGAAGAAACATTAACAACATTTTGTGTTTACAATATAAGTCATATTAATATCATTTTTTAATAAAGTATTTTCTTTTCTTTTTAAAACTTCTAATATTTAATAATGTCAACTATTTAGAGGCCTCATAAATTCTCAAGTAAACGCAGAGACAACGAAACAGACAAGTAAACGACGGAACAGAAGAGTAGAAATGTAAACAATATCCGCTCCGATGTACTGCGCATGCGTTAGATCTTCCATCCATCGCTTCAGTGTGTGGTTCTTTTCGACATGCCGCTCCCGTGTATCAGCACTATCGGGAAGCAATAGAGTTGAAGACATGTTCCCTCAGTGTGCGGCATGCCTAATAATTCATTATTCACTTTTAGCAGTAATTTCAACTTGAATTAGTCTTATTATTTACGTGAAGATTGCTGTAATACACTTCAGCATTTGCCCAGTTTTACTTCTGGGAAACTCTCCATAGTAATCCGTATTCATTCATGGCAAGGATAAGAACTCTCGAGTGTTAACTTCAATGGAAATATAGGAAGAAAGCAAAAGTGCAACATTTGCCCCTTGTTCTTTAACCGTGGAATGGTGGAATGAAATCTTCAATGATGCTGAATGCTTAATATACCATCTTTTAATTTCTAAACGGCGACAGAAGGATGATGAAAGAAAAATTTACATTTCTATACTTTAAAAGTATGAATATTCATATAAATCAGACGTACGAATACTGTCAATTATGTTCAGAAGCTCATCTTGAAACCATAATCTGAAGAATTTCAAAATACCTTATTTTTCAACAATTAACTGTTAAGCTTATCCATTGCCTGTGTCATAAGTTTGAATCACTATGACATTATGATAGGATACTTGAGAGGCATTGTGATACATACTTTGTACTCAATAGAAAAAAATCTCATTCATTTTTAAACGGCAATAGATGATAGCTGAATATGGAATGAAAATTTCTGAGTTGAGATATACGTGTCTTTCATCATTTCATGATTGAAAATACATTGCAACAGCTGCCATCTGTTAGATTCTTATTCTCTGCGTAAAGTTAAATAAATATAAAATAAAATAAAATGTCATGTCCCTGTTGATTAGCGGAAGATCTTTGTCTGTGTTTTATGACTGCAGCTGATTGTTTTTACACATCCGTCTGTGTGGGGAAGTTTTAATTTTTATCCGCCATGATATTCGACTGAGGTCCTATTTATGAATATTCTCATGGAAAACAATAGAGACAGATGCTAAGCGCTTTGAGTTATTTTTTAGTTGCTGAGCTATCAAGTTTCGTTGAATCATGTTAACTTTTTCTCAAAGATATAGAACGCTGAATAATGAATTTAATAATTGTTTAATCTTTCTATATCGAAATCATTGTTACTCATTTGTGTATGATTTTTATGAACGCGAGTTCAATAATCATCACATACTTATGTCCTTTATTTTATTTCATGTAGAATTTTTGATCGCAAGAATCACGAATTTTATTTGCTTCTAATTAATGTTACTTCATTAAATAAATGGTCAAGAATAATAGAATAATTTTGTTAAATAATCCAAAATATTTACTGTAATTATTGTATTACTCTTACATTTATTTCTCTATTGAATGTAATAAAATTGTTTTAATTGTTTTTTCTTATGTGTGATTCCAAAATCAAATTGTAATACTATTTAAAAATGATCTTGCTCATTATTTGTAATGTAAAAAATTATTTTGTTGAGAAACTATACAATGTAATCCTTAAATTAAATCTGCTTAGAGTAATGAAAAATTTATTTAAAATTTCCATCTAGTTGCTTATTGTTTTCTCTCTATTTCATGTAATATCTTTTTTTTAGAGTAAGCGTTTAAAATTCTAACACAGCAAACAAATTTACTAACTTGATAATTTTTTGTCACGTCAAATTACTGCGTGCTTCAAATTTTATTTTAATTGTTGCTTCAAATATTATTTTAATTGATAGATATCTCTTCCTAAATATATTTGTTAAATAAATTTATATTGTTTTTTTCCGTTCTTAAATCATTGTTTGTCATAAAGTTATTGATTCTCACTCTAGGAAATTTTTTTACCGTTAATTCAAACGATTGATTAAATTATACAGCTCTGATATTGTTAAAAAGTTTTAAAATTTTGGAAAAGAATACGTGTGTTATTTTAAATTGCATTTCGGTAAAAAAAAAAAAAGAATTTATAATAAATTTTCTTCCTTTAACTTTTACAGGATTACATCTATTTATTTAAATAATATTGGCTTTTCGCTAATGGATTATCATATTTTCCAATAGATTTCGAACAAGCTTAATTCCTTAAACGAGTCCTTGAATGATGACTCGGTTGAATTTTCACTATATTTGTGTCCATTTCCTTTTAATATTCTTTGATATTCAGAAACTTCATGAATTCACCTGTAATACGTTTCACTGTGTATTTATGTATTCAATGACAACAATTCCAGATTGGTGCTCTGGCTTTCAGTTTAAGAGATCGTATGTTCGAGCTTTGTCTCGGACAGAGATATTTGTAGTGGTCCTTTTATAAAAATGTAAGTCTCAATCGAATTTAAAAAAGTTAATAGTTGCTCGCGTGCTAAGCAATCGAAATCTGGCCTTCTGTTAAAATATTTTCAGCTTAATTATCACCCAATGCGAGAATATTTCTAGTACTTTGGAGTCCACTTTAGGATCAAATAAAATTAGATCTAGTGTAAAAATTTTACCCTTATATTAAAAAACCAAATTAACATTGAATTTTTCTCATTAATTTTTTTATTTCTTATTTATGGAGATTCTGATAGGATGGAATCGTTAATGCGCTATTAATTTAATAGCTTCTATGAATTTTTATTGTCGAGTTCTTTGGGTTCATTATTGTTTATTATACAAAGAAAAGGGTGAGGAATAAGTTTTTAAAATAAATAAATAAAAAAAACATCCATCATTCTAAAACAAAAGTTTTGTGGTATGCTGATGAAGATTGGCGGCTAATATATTATAGAAATGAGTGTAACTGTTAATGTGGATGGGTTGGTTTACATTTCCGCAAAATTCCAGTTAACAATATGCTGACTTTCGATTCACGAATTCGTTTGTTTTAATAAACATGTATTTCTTTGTATTTTTCAGTCTGGACTAATGCAATATATGGTTGAAAAAGCATTTTAAATAATTTATTTTAATAAAAGAATATGTATATAATGTATGTGTGTGCGCGTGTATTTATAACATACTCAATTTTACGGTTTCGTCATTCTCCTAGGTGTTTTCGTTTACGTTTACGTAGTTGACAAATCTATTAGTATCAGAATTCTGATTTTCAATATTTTCTCATGCATTGTCGATTGTTATCGGATTATCATTGTGATTACATGCTAATTTATTTACATTAATAATCTGTGCATTTTTTATTTTATAATTATTTTTAGTGTTGAAAAATTTTTGAATTGCAATAAGATTTATTGATAAATCTGTTAAGCAACCTCAATAGTTTCCTAAATACACATTTTCTATGTAACTTTTTTTATAATGAAATAAATTCGTCAATGTGAAGTATTGATTAAAATATTTCGATTATTTGATTGCGCGGTATTAATTTGTCTCAATTTTTATTACCACCGTAAAACAATCCATTTATATCGCTACTTTTTATTTAAATTCGAAATTTAGTAAATTTTTATAATGTTTTGCAGGTATAATCGATTATTCTTTATTTTTCTATAATCCTTTAATTTTCTAGCAAAGATCATCATATTATTTAATGCTAGGGAAACTTTCAATATTTGCGGTAACAACTAATTCAATAGCTAAATTCGTAAAAAAATATGAGTGTTGAACTTTCTTGTTTCATTATAATTATTTTTTTGTTATTTATTATGTATTACTATTTCTTTGGTAATTTTTTCATTGTAGGTTCATATTTTTAAAACCCTTTAAGTCAGGCACTTTTTTAATTTTAAATATATAATTGTTTATTCTTTTAAAATGAAAGTAATATTGGAACTTAGTAATGAAAAAAAACTTATATCTAAAAAGAACTGACTATTAAATATACCTTTCCGTTTCATATTTTTCATTTTGTGAAATTTTACATTTCTCTAAATTTTGTTTTTATTAATTTTATATAATTAACAAAGTATTTCACTTTTAAATAATTAAAATGTATAAGCAATTTTTAACAATTTCCTATTTGTAGCTATTTATATAATATTTTTAGTATAATATTTCGTGTGCTAATTATTTTCTTATTTACGAATGTGTGTCTATTCATACATTTTCTCAATATGTATTACTTTTTATGTAAATGCTATCATGAAAACAAAAGTGAATAAAGCTTATATATGACAAATTACGAAACCATAGGTTTTAAAAATGGTAGTTGAAATATTCCGAGAAATATGAATTTTTAAGATTATTTTCCTTTTTGTCTGGTAATTATACTTTTTAACTTAAACTCTCAAAATTCCTTAAGCTCTATATTGCCTGAAAGCATTAATTCTAATTTTTAATTAAAGTTAGATAAAACATTTGATAACTTTATATTTATTTCTTAAAAAAATTGATATCTATAAACTAAAAATGTAACAGATAAATATTAATGAAATCCTGAGGACTGAAAATTTGTTACTAAAAATGCTAAATTGTTTAATAAACTCAAGTGTTAAAAACATTTTTTATTGAAGAAATTGTAAAAATTTATTTAGGCTGTGTGGTTACATAAATATTCATTAGTTTGCATGATAACACTTTTAAAAATTCAATCGTTTGTTGCTAACTTTTTAATCTTCTGCATAGAAATTTATGATAAGCAAAATAATGTTATCATAACTTAAACTCCAACAAGATATTAAATAATTTATTTAAAAATAAAGAAAAACGAATTATACGTATTTCATTATTCATATATATCAAGAAAAAAATCGAAAATATTATAATTAATATCAGAGTACTTTTTATTCTTTTCTCAAAAAAGAGAAAATAGCTTATCTATTTACATGAAAAAACCAATCTCTTGCGCACTCCAAAACTCCAGCTTCAAAACCAGATTTTATATGAAGGGGGGAAATACTTTCCTCCCCTCTTGAAACATCTATACTTGGAGTTCTTTTCAGCCGCGCGTGCTTTGTAATGTTGCTTTTATTTGTCTGGAAGTTCAAATGTGCGTGTGTGTGCTGATGTCAGAAAGAATTTAGTAAAAAGAAACTTTTTTCCAATTAAAATCTTTCTTTTTGCGTTATATATAGTTTTCATAGTTTTCAATATTCTTAATTGAAAGAGAAATAACATAGCATTTAATTTGTCGAAATATATAAGTAAGTTTAAAAAATGCATTATTTTTTTTAAACTTATTTTAAGAATTATTTCATCATTTTCATATCTGATTTTGGAATTTGATTTTTTACATTAAGTGTATCTGTTTGTACATCACGTGTATGTAAATAAAATCCTTTTTTTCGCCTAAATTTTGTCCGGAGTTGAAGTGAGAATGCTGCTGAGAATAAAGTGAATCTTGTATACTGGATGTTGGCATTTAGTTAACTTAAAACATAATCTATGGTCATTTCCATACCTTGATATTAGTATCAACAATTAATTTAAACCGTAAATAATAGTGATTTAAACTTATTGTGTTGTTACTTTTGGGGCATGATCCACATCATTTCGACTATTGTTCTCTTCAGGAACATATTCATCTAAGCATTCTCAATTAGTTCTTAAAAAAATGATTTACTCAAACACTTAATTTTATATATATATATCAAACGTTACTTCAGCGTAGCTTATTCCATCTGAGCATATTGCGGTATAAATATTTTAATATAAATTATGAAACTTACTATTTATTCTGCTTAATAACGAATTTAGTTTTTATTGAAAACATGACAATCAATTTTTCAAACCATTTTACCTATTAAATTGCACTACTTTTTATACTTATGTATTTTACATTTATATCTATCGGATTTACCGACCAGCTTATCTAGTGATTAGCATGCCTGACTACGGATAAGGAGGTCCTGGGTTCGAATCCCGGCTCGGTCATGGATGTACTTTCTCCCTCTATCTATCCTGTCATGGTCCTTTCCTTGTATGAAGGAAATTAAATAGCGATTTTACAACATTAGATTTAAAAGTTATCAAGAGTGTGAAAAGATTTCACCAAAAAATTAATTCATAATGCTACACTCTTACGATATAAGAAACTTTGGACCGATTTTACGGTCGCTGCAAAAAATACATATTTGTAATACATGAATTTGTAAAAATGAAATTCTGTCGATGAGTGCAGAATTTAAAACTGTTAATGGTAAACTTCACTTTTGAATAAAAGAACGTTAAAAATATTAATATTAACTCTATCGAAATACAGGATGTACAATATTTCATGCAAGAAATATGACATTTATATAATTTATTGTTCTATATGTGATTACAAAAATTCTTGTGTGACATGTCTTTTCCATCTAATCATGAAAAATTATTAAATTCGAAAAATAATGCTTTAGTTTGTAGTGAATTAAGTGTGGTAAAGAAATTGCAGCCGACCAACTTGTCTAGTGGTTAGCGTGCCCGACTGCGGATAAGGAAGTCCTGGGTTTGAATCCCAGTTCGGGCTTGGATGTACTTTCTCTCTCTATCCTGTCTTTGTCCTTTCCTTGTGTGAATGGTTGCTTACTCTGGAAACGGGTCCCTATGGCATGTGTGTACTGAGGAAGTCGGACTCCACACCAAAATATGGCTCAGTTGGAAAAATGGAGCAGCACACCCCATGTTGCCAACCTAGCTGGCACACGACAATGAATGAATGAATTTATCGGATTTTATTGTTTTTATAAAAAAACAATATGCAAATATTTCGTTAAGAGCATTTACCGCTGAAAATTTTATTGTAAATTAATTCTTGAATACTTTCCCACAAATATATATTTTAGTAAAGTTAAGAATTTAGCCTTCAATAGTTCACTTACATTCGTTGAAAACAGTCATTGATGTTATCCATCAACTTTTATCATGACGAAATATATTGTTCATTACTATTCAAAGATTCATTCTTTGATATTATAGCTCCATGTTTCATTTGCCTCGAGATTTCAATCTAACACCGTAATTGTGCATCTTTAATTTTCTCCCATTCCAGCCAAAAATTATCGTTAATTCTGAGAATCGATTTTTTGTACATAAGTTCGATGCAGATTTGCTGCAGTATTTTATCTTTAAAATATTGTATTTAATTTTCGTATTTACAATTTTGTATTTAATTTCATTTTAACAATTGTAAAATAAGAGATTAAATCTGCTTCAATTAAACTTAATGTAAACGTAAATTTCAAAATCTGTTATTGGTACTAACAAACGCAATTGTTATGTTACTCCCTTAAATTATCTTTTTTAATTTTAATGAAAAATATTTATGAATATAATGGATTTTTAATTCGAATTGCTCCAGTTTATTCAAACAAGAGTGAACTGGTCAAATTTTAGTCATTATAAAACGATGAACGAAAAATTTTCGTTAGATAAAAAAAAGTTTTACCAATCATTGTAAGTTAATATATACATACCGCCGCGATTCTTGATCACTTTTTGATATAGCCTTTTCTAAAACTATCATTGGAAAATCCCTTCAAACTTTTTTAATGACGCTTCTTTTATTGCAATATTATTTTTGTTTATTTTTATTAGAAAATATATTCGATGCTTTTAATTAAAAGTATTGTTTAAGTCATGATAAATAAATATTTGTAATTAAAAAAACTTTTTAAGAAATTAAAATCATGTTAAATTTGAAGTGCTTTGACTTTACTTTTTTTCATCCATGTAACATTTTATTTTCTATAGACTATTTTCATGTACCGTCTTAGCTTCCTATTATCAACTTTCGTTACATAAAAAGATATTTTAAGACTGATTAAAAATAGATACATTAACTGATAGTCCCTCCCCCTTAATCTATTAAGGCCTTTTTGATCATCTGAACGTCAGTTGTATATTTCGTCTGTAAGAGCCGTTTTACAGAGTATGCTTGCTGCATTCGTGTTTCATGAAGTCCCGGAGTACTCTCAAGCTCTCACCTGGACATAAATGAATACAGAAAACAAAAAGGGGAGAAGATTTCCAAATACTTAACAATAACTGGGATTGAAATTTGTACATCTCACTCTGAAGAGCGCTGTATAATTACTGGGCAATGGCAACTTATGAAAACTCATTCTGAAAATTTTTGACTAATTTGTCTCTCAATGGTCAGTTACTGCACATGATAGCTAATTGATCAAGATCTACTGTTTACAGTTCATTTTAAATCAGTACAAACATCCTTGCCCAAGTTGGAATACGAACCCATGGTCTTTTCAACTGAAAGCCATGGGATCAATTAACTATTCGGCTGTCAGCTTGGCAATTTTTTTTGAAGAGCGTGTGTGCAGTGTATATTTAAATAAGTTATGGATGGCATTTAAATATTCAAAGTAGTTATGAAGTCAGTTAATAAACTTTGTTATTCTATTTAATATAAACAGTAGACATGAAGTGTTTCTATTAAGAGCTTGAAATAGTTTGACTCCAGGAAAAATAGTTATAAATTTTACATTTATAATAAATTTGTTAATATATAATTTAAATTGTATTAAATTTAAATGTATGTACCGCAGTCTTTTTCTTAAATATTTTCTTCACTTTTTTCTTTTTACAGCCTTTAATAATCTGTTTTTATTTCGCTAAATTTTTTATTTTATTTTTAACATGGCAAGACAGATTACAATTATTGTTTGTAAAATGCATTTCTTAAAACTATGCAGTAATATCCCTAATATAATACAAATTTTAGTAGAAAATCCTAGAAAATGACTAATCATTAACCTTAGATAGTCTCTGTCACGCCAATGATAAGAAGTGTTCGGCAGCGATACATATGGGATCTGTTCATATTTTCTCTAAGATTAAAGAGTGGGCAAAAAGCTTGAGTAAACATTATAATGTGCTGTGTAGATGCTCGCAAGGTAAATCATGACCAATGAGTATCCTGTAGGATGCCACTGTATCGCGTCGTTAATAGTCTGGTAAACTAGCAAAGTTCTCGATTTTCCATTGCTTCGACTGAATTTTGCCTATTATTTTCAACTTATGTCTTTGTCTAACAAATTACTTTATGTTAGTTTTATGGTGTGGTATGGAATATTTGAATATTTTGGTTGTACCACAGCGTTGCGCTTTTCTTGCGAGAGAGTCCCCCTCTCATTTTTAAACATGTTACTATGACCAGCAGTCTGTTGTATTACAATTTTCTTATTTTTCTGCTGTAGGAAATGGATATAATTTCAATGAATATTGTGTTTGATGAAAAATCCTGCATCACAAAAAAATCTTGAATAGGATATAAACAAAAATAATTTGAAACGCTGATATTGTAATCAATTCAATTTAAATGCATTGTTTGGGTGCATTAGTACACAGCGCCTTAGTAATTTATGCTATTTTAACATCATGTAATGGTAGGTTAAACTCCGAAAGCTATTATAAAACCTTTGGACATCCCTGTTGTCTCTGCTTTTCTGAAAGATTTTTCACGGTGCATGAGTTGTATTCACTAGTCACTAAGAATGGAACCTAAAATTTTGCCTGTCATTCACCAAAACTGACTAAATGCTGAAAACCAAAGTAAAATTTTTAACCTGGAACATTCCATTCTAAGCAACGTATTATTATTGATAAACCACGACAAGCTCAAGTAATGTAACTAAAAAAATAGTCGTAACTAAAAATAGTTTTTTAAGCTAAAATTTTAGTTACTCATAAAGCATAAAAATTCCTAATATACAGGGTGTCCAGAAAAGGACTCCCTGATTTCAAAATTAAATATCTCGAAAACAAAGATAGATAGAGGAATGCAGTAAAATGTATGTTTATTGTGAAAGCTGTAAGAATTTTATACAGCAATTTGAAATAATAGTTACAAAAGCTGCTAACAGATGGCGCTGTACAATGTACAGTTCAAATCAGCATACATAAATGAAATAATCGTTTGAAAACATTCTTTGCAAAAAATCACATCACTATGTTTTCAACGCTAACCTCCTTTCACGCTTCAATAGTTGGGCTTCGGATCACTATTTACACTAAAGATTACGTATAACGATTGCAGCGCCATCTGTTTGAAACTTTTGTAACTATTATTTCAAACTGATGTATTATATTCTTACAGTTTTTACTATAAACATACCGTTTACTGCATTCCTCTATCGATCTTCGTTTTCGAGATATTTAATTTTGAAATCAGGGAGTCCTTTTCTGGACACCCTGTATCATGATCTTTCTTTCAGCAGTCATAATATGAATTCTGTCATGAGATTCTCAACAAAATTTGAACAAAATATATGCTCTAAAAATTCATTTAGCACTTCTTCTGTTTAGCAGTTTGTTTGCACAAATCGCACCTCTGGTTTGAATGCTTGTTATACTTCAATATCCATTTAAACTGTGGATTCGAACCTATAAAGTCCCGCTTAACAAAAGCTGATTGTTGAAATACAAACCAGACCAAACCTTAAGACAAAAAATTTTACTGTAAGTTTATCAAAATAATCTTAATTATGCTAACAATGTTTATGTATGATTTTGTTTTATATAGAAAAAGTTTTGGATTCTCTTGCATGAATATGTGACTCTTTAATTCAAAATGTCTTCTTATTTTAATTAAATTGTCAAGAATCAATAACAATTATATTTTTAATATTGATTCCTATTTTAAAAAAATCAAGGAATTGAAAGTGAACTTTGTATATTTTAATAAATTTGTGAAATTAAGAACACAGTATTTGCAATTACTTATATATATATATATATATATATATATATATATATATATATATATATATATATATATATATAAATAATGTGGAGGTACTTATCAAAATAAAAAATAGGGATTAATCGAACATCTTTTTAGTAGCATGGTGTAAGATCGCCTTTAATATGTAATACAGCTTTTATTAGCATAGGAATTGATTTACACATACACTGACACTGGTGATTAATTGAATATTGTGCCAATCATATGGACAGGCTGCTGTGGCCTGGTTAGTTAGAGTGTCGTTCTTATAATCGGAAGATAATGAGTTGGAATCCGAAGATCGGTTGTGTTCGCTAAAGCACGATGAACACACATGTTAAAACCGGGTATGGTTGTAATGTCTTCCAAGTGAAATGATACCTCTTGGGGTGGCAGGCCAAGTATTGGGGCTCTTCTGCTTGGTATTTTCTTGAAACTCACGAAGATTCCACCCACCTGCTATTATGGAACTAGTGGAGCCCAATTCAAGGCTAAGTACAGGAAAGCAGGCAACAACCATTTATACGGATTTTGGTAAAATATATTATTTTTAATAACTCAAATTTTCCATTATTACTTTAATTTTTAGTTAATATGCTTACTATGAAGTAGTTTCAATTGAATAAATCATCTGAAAAAAATTTACTACATTATTTGATTTATTATTGAAACTTAATTCTTGCTATAAAGACTGTGTTTTTAAATACTAAAATGGCAAACTAACTTTGCAAATTCCTAATTTTCAGCAGTAAAAGGAAAAGTTTTCAAATAAAACTAAGTAGTTTAATTCAGTAATGAAATTTTTTTAAGATGTGTTGCCAATTTTAAAATATAAATTATTCAACATTTTTATTTCTGTTGTCTTATCTTTTGGAAAAAAAATGCTGAATGGAGCAAAAAATCTGAATGAAAAGATTTTGTTGGTTATTCTAAAGTGTAATTGAATACCATTAAAGTTTTTATTTTGAATAAAATGATACCATTTTTTTGTGTACCTGTGTAATTTTTCTTCATACAAACTCACTTATAAGGTCACACTCACCACATACTATTGTGCTTCTATATTGAATAAAAAAATTATAAGTACTATATTTTTGTAAATGAGTATGTTCATTTATTTAAAATTCATTTATTATTATAAATTGGTTGCTTTTGAAAGTTAACTGTCAAAATATTTACATGATTAAAATAAAAATGCGAATAATTAATAAAAGTTTGTTGTTCCAAAGATTAATACATTTAATTAATAAAATTCAAAATTATGAAAATACTTAAATTCATAATGTAGAAAGTTATTATCTATGAAAAAATTAAATATATAAGTAATATTTAAATATTTATAAGTAATATTTAAGAAATGATGTATTTAATGAATTTTTTGCTTGCATTTTTTTATAGATTCATGAATTTGTTTGCTTACCATTTTGCTGAAACAAATGGGTAAGTTTCTTGATTTTTTTGCACTGGTTGTATGGGCTTAAGGAATTAAATTTACTCTTACATGAATTAGTAAAAGCATTTAGATAGTGAAATTTATTTTTTATTATTATTTTGGTGTATCATAAATATCTTAATGTGTTTTATATGAAGTTTCTCTAAAACTTCTTTAGAAATTTAATTGCTAAATCTAAGTTTCAGAAAATTAATTAACTGACTACTAGATATTATTTTACACATCTTTCAGCACATATTTTGTCATAATGTATAAGAATTCTGTCCTTCATACTTCTTGTCTTATTTTACTTTCAAAGTATTGTAATTAATTTTTCTACAATATTTTCGCCAAAAAAAGTAATTTACTGAACTTACAAAAAGGGACCCACCTACTGCATGAGAACATTTTTAGGGAAATTTTAGGTGGCAAACTGATACTGTATCTACAAAATATTCAAGACAATTCTCACCATTTTATGAGCATCAGGGAAATTTATTTCTCCTACTGACTACTTTTCGTAAGTCTTAATTGATGCATAAAGAAACATACTAGTGTTTTACTTCTCTCAAAATACAACAACAGTTTTTGATCTTAAGATCTGAGCTTTAAAAAACTAATAATAATTTAAATTTACAAATCATTTCATGAATTGTAAACAATTTAATTATGCGTCTTCAATATTTTCTTAAGGTAAATCCATCAGGTAAAAATATCATATTATGTAATCACAATTTTTTTTATTCTTAAATTCAAGTCTATAGAATCAGAATTAACTATGCTTATTTATAAATTATTAAATTTGAAGTTTAATTTTTATTTTACTGAATTGTTTTTATTTAACTATTTTTTTTTGGGAGTCTGACAAATAAAAATGAAAAAACAGTATCTAAAAAGGAAAATGAAATATTAAGCTAAAATTAATGTTGTATTAATTCTAGAAAATTAAAAAAAAAACACTTGTGAATGTTTTTCAATAAAAAAACTTAGAAACTTGCTTTATGCATCTTTACTGAGAAATGTTTTAAACCCGAGTAAAATTTTTAAATTTTTAATATCAGAAAAAATAATTAATAAAATTTAAGAAAACTATGAATAGCTAAATATTTCTAAATTTAACTTCTGATACCATGTTGTAGACTACCTAAGAATTTAGGCTGTAAGGTCTACTTCGTAATATGTTTTTCTCACGAACTTCTCAAGATAGTGAATATTGTATTCCCATATTGAAAAGGAGGAAACCTAAAAATTTCCTTTGTATCCACTCCAACAGAAGAGCATTGAAAATGCTTAAACAAAAAAGTACATACAAAAACTTATCTGTCCAATCTCTGGAATTAAACTCCTAACCTTCGTACCAAAAAGCAGTGTTCTACCACTAGTCCATATTAAACCTTACGAAATTTAATCTAAAACTATTAAAAATGTGACAGTAACATAGTATCTATAACTCTGTCTGTATTTATAAAATTCCTATTCTCTTTCCTGCTGAACTTTTACTCAAATGTCAATTAAAAGGTACTGCGTAAAATGGATAGAAAATTAAGTAAATGTTTATTTCTCAGTAACTCAAAATAAAAGCTGTTTCATTTCAAAGTTTTGATTTCAATATTTGGAAATAAACTTTAAGCAAATCCAATTGTTTGAATTTCTTGTAAATTTGCTTAAACCGTGATTTAATTAATATAAATGGAGAAAATCCTTCTCACTTCAAGAACGGAGAAATAAGGCTCTTTTGAGCACTTTTCAAATTGTCTACTATGACAATCTCTGAAGTTGAGAAAAAAATTATTTCTAGTCGTCATATCCATTTTATTTCATGTGTTGCAAAAAACTAAAATTCGGGATTTACTTTTCCCTGATTCAAGAAGAAAATGCTATTTTTATCAATTGCAGCACACGCATTTATTGTTTTTTATTATAAATCCAATTGTCACCCTAGTGAGAAGTCCCAAATTCATTGATGGGTTCACTACATCATTCTGTTCTTTTAAGCCGATCTATATTTCAAACCTGATTTCATCATGAAAAACCATTTTTCAACAAGGCTAAATGAATCACAGGATTTATTTTGTTTTAATCAATTTTTTTTTCAAAAAAATTAACACCGGAAATTACTACTCACAAAAGCAGTTGAGTTGGCATCAGAATGGACAGTACTCTTGCCTTCGGTTCCTCAAGGGTTTAAATCTCACGTTGAGCTTGAATGTTAGTGGTATGGAATCAACTTTAACTGTTAATCTTGGTCTATGTAGCCCATTTGGGGCAAAAAGGGTCATTGAGTGACAACCAAAACTAAATCCAATAAAAGCTAGAAACCCTGCCTTGCCAGTTTCAAAAATAATATTTTTAACTAAAATTTTTCAGTTTCAGTATATCGAATTAAATAGTCCTTTTTGAGTTCTTTAGGAAAGTTGAATCCAATAAAATATTTAAGAATATTTTGAAATTAAATTAAACAAATCATTAGCAAAGTACTTTATAGAAAGCTCTTTTACCCATACCTATTATTTGGAGTTAAGAT
Organism: Latrodectus hesperus; assembly: GCA_037975125.1. Classification (NCBI taxonomy): domain Eukaryota; kingdom Metazoa; phylum Arthropoda; class Arachnida; order Araneae; family Theridiidae; genus Latrodectus; species Latrodectus hesperus. The sequence goes on from CM075855.1 coordinate 13,244,284, forward strand.
GTAAAGGAATTCTTCTAGGGAATTTATAATCTAGGGAAGCATCTGGAAAATTTATAATGCATAATGTATCCGCATCACTCGTATTTAAAATTGTTGTATTACTTTTTAAGGATAAAAATTTTACTCTCTCGTCTTCTGATAAATAAAATGGAATTGATAGTAATAATTATATATATATATATATATATATATATATATATATATATATATATATATATATATATATATATATATATATATATATATATATATTATAGTGCAATGTCTATGTGCATGTGCATTCAAAACAGTTTTAAAAATTAATAAAAAAATGTTTTGCATTACAACTCTTTCTAATAATTCAAAAAAGTATCAACATTTGTTTTCATTTATATTTTATAAATATCTTGCTTTAAAATCCATAGAAATAGCGCTGAGCTGGCAGCCGAATGGTTAGCGCTCTTGCCTTCGGTTCAACAGTTCGTGGGTTCGAATCCCACCTTGGGCATGGATGTTTGTAGTGGTTCGGATTCCACTTTAAACCGTAAGTCCCGGTCTAATTAGCCCTCGTGTGCAAAACATGACCGTTGAGCGACAAACAAACCAACCAAACCATAGAAATAGCGACGATGTTGGCAGAAAACGGTATGAAAGAATAAAACTTTGATCCATCAAATTAAAATCATTGTAAAAACCTGTCCTTTCCTTCTCAAAGAAAAATAGCAAGCTAATTTCTTTAAAATTCTAAAATATTAAATAAACAAATAATCTTTAAGAGGAATAAATAATTTCTTCCTCTTAAAACTAAGATATCTCCTTTGTCTAGTTATATTTAAAAAATCTCCAATTAATTAGTAATGTTTACACATTATATTCCTATAATCCAAATATAAGATATAGTCCATGGCTTACATACACCGCTATAAATATTTGTATATAAATACTTTGAAAATTTGGAGCAATTTTATTTTCAAATTCAAATTTTTGCATGCAAATTTTTTAAAAGTTTGACTTTTGATTCCTTTTTATAACAATAAGTTTTATCCTAAGATTATTTGGAAAACCAAATTTAGAAAACTAACCTTAAAAAACCAAATTAATAAAAAATGGAGAATGGCTCGAAGACATTTGTCCATCATGCATTTCAGAAAAGATTGTTTATTTTGTATAAATATATATAAATTCAATTTGTTTGCAATGGCATTTTCTCAATGTTTCCTTGATAATCCCTAAATAATGGGATAATAATTGAAAAGAAAATGACAAAAGTAAAAAAAAATAAAGCTTGGCATGGTCATTTGTTTTTTTACTCCTTTTTACACAGAAACTTACATTTAAAGGTCCTTTGCAAGAAATTAAGGGAAAGTAACATAAATTTTTTAGCACTCAAAAAATTAATGCTTCCCAAATAGTTTTAACGAAATTTATTACGTTCCGACTGATGGCTGAATGGTTAGCTTTTCTGACTCCTGAGCTGTTGGTCCCGGGTTCGAATCCCGGTTCGGGCACGGATGATTTTCTCCTTCTCTGTTATCCCTGTGTTTCTCTGTCCTTTCTTCTGTGATGTATGAATGTGGCCCGCTCTATAAACAGGTTTGTGGTGGTATGGCGCGGGTAACGCTACTCGCCTCTGTGACTTGGTTCACAGGTGCTCGCTGGGTAACGACAAATGAGTAATAGTTTCTGGCCTTGTTGTGACATAGGGATAGTCACCCAAGTGTGCCCGCCGTTGGAAAAAAAATGTATTACGTGCTTATTTTATACATTCCACATCTGTATTATTTTGTTATAATAAAAGAATTTCCACTTCAATAAAAATGTTTACAAACATTTTTTTTTAATATTTTTTTATATCTTAAAATCTGAAACATTTTACGGAAATTTCTTTCAAAATTGAAATTTCCTTCTTCTTCATCAGGAAGTCAGTTATGCAAATTAAACACTCTTTTCTGACATGCTCGAAAGACAATTGTCTAAAGATCTTCGAGAACTCCCACAAAGAGTGTTTGAATTATAATAAAGCATAGAGATAATTTTTTCAAAAAAATTAAAGTAAGTATATATATATATATGTATATAAAAATATAGTATGAAAGAAAATTAATTTTACAGTAGAAAGAACAAGAGATATAATTTCAAAATACCACTACCAGCAAATCAGAATCCATTTAAATGTTAAGATTTAGAAACATTTTCAAAATTAGAAAAATCTACTTTTTCATTATTTTGAAAAAAGTTAAAAAGTTTTATTTATCAATATCCTTTTGTGCTTTTAGATACATTGACGATTTTATAATTTTCAATAATTGAAATTTTGAAAATATTTTAAATCTGTTTACCCTAATCAACTTTTCCTTATTAAAATTAATTTATTTGATACTAACGCAGAATTTTTAGATTTATTTATCAGTATTAATAATTCTCGATTATACTTATATTGATATTTTTGACAAAACCAATCAATTTAATTTTAAATCCAATAAATTAATATACTGGAACTCAAATATTTCTTTAAAAATATATAAGAATATTATATTAAATGAAATAAATCGCATTTATAATATCTGCAATAATCATAAATTTACTAAAAATCAAATAAAACGCGTAATTGGTTATCCAAAAAACAATAACATTCCAACCACACACAATTTTATTTTAAAATATATAGAAAGTAGGGAATCGCTTGTAAGTTTGAAGTAATGCGAAGATTTTACAACTACAAAATGGACATTCAAGATTTGAAATTCTTATAAGAGAATCCCGAAAACACCTACATTCACTTTAAATCTCTTTAACATGATTTAATCTTAAATATCTTTAATCACACTTTAATTTAAAATTTACTGCATGTTTCTAAATTTCTTTTGGCAACTATATATTTATCCCAATTATAAATTTACTTTGGAACACTATCTTTATTCTAATATAGGGCGCTCCGTGGCTGAGTGGTCAAAGAAAATTTAAGACTGAGTCATAAATTAAGTGCAAAGATTTTAATGAATGAGAGTAAAAGAAATATATTGAATAATAACTGTTCATTATGGTAAAAAAGGGTGCTCCGTGGCTGAGTGGTCAAAGCATCACTCCGCTAATCGCTTGAGAGCGTAGTAGTGTGGGTTCGATTCCCACCGTGGCTCTGGGTGTTATCTTCTGTGGTTGTACATCTGTCATTGTGCTATTTGTCCTATTATCGACGAAGACTTACAAGCGGATCTCAAGAATCAAGCATACAAGTCTGAATATATGTAATACAAAAAATCTATTCTAATATTTAAATGTATTCTGATTTGCTGTGTGGGTGGTATTGCTATTTTGAAATTGTATCGGTTGTTCGTTCTATTGTGGGTTTGTTTGCTTTTCTTTAATATAAATATTTACTTTAATTTTTGAAATAAATATCTTTATTTTAATTTAAATACTCGTCTGGAGAATTGCTCGAAGACATTTGTCCCTCATGCATTTCAGAAAAGATTGTTTATTTTGTATAATTATATATAAATTCAATTTGTTTGCAATGGCATTTTCTCAATGTTTCCTTGATAATCCCTAATTAATGGGATAATAATTGAAAAGAAAATGACAAAGGCAAAAAACAATAAAGCTTGGCAAGGTCATTTGTTTTTTACTCCTTTTTACACAGAAACTTATATTTAAAGGTCCTCTGAAAGAAATTAAGAGAAAGTAACATAAATTTTTTAATATTCAAAAAATTAATGCTTCCCAAATAATTTTAACGAAATTTATTACGTGCCGATCGATGGCTGAATGGTTAGCGTTCCTGACTCCTGAGCTGTTGGTCCCGGGTTCGAATCCCGGTTCGGGCATGGGTGTTTTCCTTCTTCTCTGTTATCCCTGTGTTTCTCTGTCCTTTCTTCTGTGTGATGTATGAATGTGGCCCACCCTATAAACGGGTTTGTGGTGATATGGCGCGGGTAACGCTACTCGCCTCCTTGACTTGGTTCACAGGTGCTCGCTAGGTAACGACAAATGCGTAATAGTTTCTGGCCTTGTTGTGGCATAGGGATAGTCACCCAAGTGTGCCCGCCGTTGGGAAAAAATGTATTACGTGCTTATTTTATACATTCCACATCTGTATTATTTGTTATAATAAAAAATTTTCCACTTCAATAAAAATGTTTACAAACATTTTTTTTTAATATTTTTTATATCTTAAAATCTAAAACATTTTACGGAAATTTCTTTCAAAATTGAAATTTTTAAAGGCACAATTTTCTAGATCTTTTTACATAATAATTAGTTTTATCATAAGATTATTTGGAAACCAAAACAAGAAAGAAAAATGTGAATTATTAAATGACAAAAACATTGAATCAAAATCTGATTACACCTTTATTTGGTAAAACTCTTTTCTTCCAAATTCAGCATTATTTTTTGACCAGCCGATCTAGAGAAATATCCTCAATCTTTTTGATTATTTTAACCGAAAAGTAAAATAACTTAATTTCCGATTTGAATGTTTCTTTATTATAAATTTGTTTTTGCAGGGAATCACAAAATATAAAGGAAAAAATATGTCCTGCCTTCATATACTAGAATAATTCAATTTATTATTCAGTTAAAAGTTTAAACGATTATTAAAATATCCCATGTGTAGGATGTGACAATATCCAAACTGAAAGAACAGTACTAAACATATTGTCTACCACAGAAAGAAGAAAATTTTACTTAAAAAGCTTTTCAGTAAATTTAACCCTGTTTTTCATTATAGATAAAAGTTAAATTTTATTAAATCTCTTTTAAAAATATCTATTACCCGTTATATTTCTGATTTTTCTATCATTTGTGAGTAGCTATATCTTATAAGGAAAAATAAATCATAGTTTTTGATCAATAACACTCTTCTATATTTTACATTCCCATTTTCTTTAAAAACTGAACATTTAAGATTCTTCGCTTCACTTATAAATATATTATGATACGAATTTCAATTGAAATTGTAAAAATCGATTAATTTTATGTAAATTTTGTATATTTAAATGAGTTGCGTGTATTTTTATACTTGTGTAGTACTCATCAAATTAATACTTATAAATTTATCTGTACTCAAAAATGCATGAAAAGGCAAGAATAATCTTACAATGATAATTTATCAATAATTAAAATTAACGCTTTTTTATAATTTATTAAAAAAACAGATTATTAATAATTGGCTTCAATATTTAACAAATTAATATTATTGAAGGAGTAGCAATTACATTTTCCTTATTGTATTTTCTCTGTGAGCCTATCTTTTTCTCAGGTACCTTCATATTTTGATAAATTAACTCAACTTATTTATAAATAAGTTATATAAAATACTTAATGTGCATAAAATGTTTCATCTTAGATGAAAATGAATGAAGTTAATTTAATAATAACATGAAACAGTGAAATTTATTACACAGATTATGTCAAAGGCTAGAATATGAAGGTAAAATACGATGGCATTGTATTACGTTAACCATATGTGAAGTTGCTATGCATGCAAAGTGAGTGTCATAAAGATCATCGAGTCCTATTGATACCATATTGCTCTATAGATCGGACGGTATTGGGTTCGATCCCAGAGCATGGTGACCCAGCTAACTGAACAGGTCATCATCGCACTGTGTGACGATTAGTTATAGGCAGAGTAATTGATGCCTGAGGGAAATGTGATTGGAAGGTTTCGACCTAAGGAATGTTTTCTTGTTCTATAAGATATTTTGTTCTTAATTATATTAGAACTTTTCTGATAATTTTATAGGGTGATTTTCTTACTTTAAAAATGCACCCTTTATTCAAGAATTTGTCGTTTGTAACCTTATATCTAGTTGTCGGAATTGAAGATAAAACTAAGTAGTAGATGCAAATTTTAGATATTTTACCTAAGAGGACTGATGTTGCTCTTATACGTGTGTCCGAAATGTGGATCAAAAATTGTTTTGATATGAGCGTGTATGAAATCATATATATAATTAATTAAATAAACTAACACACACATTTTAAGTGTAAGTGAATGGCGTGTATAGTTTTTAGATTGCCTATATAATTTCTGTTTTCAATCATAAATTCAGTTAAATAAGTTATCTTTCAAAAAATTATTGCTATTATGAATGTAACTTGTAAATATATGTCACTTGAAGAATAAATATTTTCTGGAAGATGAATTTTATCCTACTTACAACTCACAAAAATACTAGTTTTTATTTTTAATTTATTGAATTTATCAGAGAAATGAAATAGCGATTATTTTCAATAAACTTATACAATAAATCTTGTTTACTATTAATTGTTAACTGGAATCAGTTTCAGTAGTTGATGGTATTTCATAAAATTTTAACTATAGAATGTTATTACAAAATTTTGCAATAAGTTAAAAATTGCCTCTTCTGACACTGTAATACATAAGATACTGTCAAATATTTCTTTCTTCATTCACATTTAATTATGATGTACATGAATATTTATGCGACAGTATAAAGATAAATTAGTATTAGGATTTACTCAATCAATTGGGTTGCAAAGGAAAATCTATGCTGATTATTAGAACAACTGATAAATATTTATTTCTGAAACAAATTCAAAACTATGTACATTTCTAATATTAGCTGTGCTGATAATATTGTCTTATCATGTCATTACATGAAAAAGATTCGAAAAATAATTCTTTGCATTTTTGCACTTCAAATATTAAAAGTATTTCATAGGCATTAATAGACGTTCATTTACAAATATAAAAATCAAAAACTTTTATTGTTAGTTAATTAACAATAAAAGTTTTTGATTTTATATTTGTAAATAACATAATACAACAAAAATATAGACAACTATCTATCGTATCTTACATCCAAACGTGTATGATGTCAATAAATTAAACAAATTATTTTCTTATTGGTTTAACTCATTTTGCTTGCTAACATTTTTAAATTAATTATTATTCAAGTATGAATAAAAATTAAGAAATTTAATTTTTGCCTTATTAATACGCAAATTGCGAATAATTTAAATCTCAAAATACAAATAAATTAATAATAATGAAAAGAAAAAGTTCTTCCCTCTTTCAAATCACTCTAATTCTATATACAAAATATAATTACAGCGAAAATCCAATTCTATTCAAAAATTTATATCATTACTTGCATCTAAATGTATGTGCAGAGCAGTACTGACCATTACTGTAAATATTGTTAAAAATGTGTGTATAAGTATTTATATTACTAATCTAATCTTCAAAATGTTTTAATAAGTGTATGTAAACAAGGAATTTTTACTTATATCAATTTATGAAATAATATTTACTGTTTGTGTATATATTATAATTAAAATAATCTAGAAATATTTTCTGCAAATAAATTCTACTAAATGTATGAATTATTTAAGAAACTAATGCGAGCGAAAATCGAAAGTGTTTCAAGGAAGGAGTGAAAAACCATTTTGCTTTAAGAAACGATTCAGATGAGCACACGAAATCTGTGCACATAACTGATTCAAAACTATTTCTCAAATTTAAAAAATACAGTTGATGAGGGAAATCAAATAAATATACAGAATCAGAGGAAAAGTGCTTAAAAATTTAAAATATTGTATATCAGGAGAATATACATTAAAACTTATTTATATAGAAATTATTTATATCAAGACATTAAATTTCCAAGAGAAATTATTTTACACTTCAATAAATTTTTCAAATTGAAAGCAGAAATTTACGAGGAACAATAAGGAATTTTGTAAGAAAAAAAAGAGAAAGTACTTAAAGATGGTGTAACTTTTTACGCAATTTGAGTTCCATACGAATGGTTCATATAACGTTAAGTTTAACAGGAAACTCAAAATGTGTGTATGGGATCTAACAAAATTTGCCAGCATACATTTCTGAAAGAAACGCAAGCTCTACAATGTTTGCACAGTATGGATGGACGTTGTCATCCATAAACAGAAATTCTGGACCCATAGAGCCCCTAAACAAACGTAGATGTTCCAGAATAACATCCCGATAGATGTGGCCTGTCATGGTTAAATTCTAAACATGCAGGTTAGTTCTGGAGAGAACCCAGAATAATTCCTCCCCTAACGAGCAATCCTGCATCACCTTAACAGTGTTGTTCAATGGTGTATTCTTGGTGGTAACGGGTACCTGTGTGATCCACTCCATATGAAAGTCCGGCGAGAATCAGACTGAAAGCTAAAGCTGGACTCGTCGTAAAACATCACACAAAACTACTGTTGCGTTGTTCACAGTGTATGCTCTGTACTCCAGGCTAACCGCAGGCGACAGTAAGTTGCGGTAAATGGAACACATCTGACAGCCCCAACGAGCATATAGACCAATGTGCCCTAAGCGTCTGTACACGGTCTGCCTTGAAACTATCGTACCGATAGCTGAAGAGACAAGTCTGTTGCTGTGCTCCGTCTGTTTCTTTTGGCAGTTACTGCCAAATACCGGTCCTCATTCGGCGTTGTAACTCTGGGGCAACGGCTACTCACATTATCATCATCTTGGAACCGCTGCCAAAGCCTGGAGATGACACTCTGGACGATTCCAAAGCCGAGCTGGTAGCCGAATGGTTAGCGCTCTTGCCTTCAGTTCAACAGTTCGTGGGTTCGAATCCAACCTTGGGCATGGATATTTGTAGGGGTTCGGAATCCACTTTAAACCGTAGGTCCCGGTCTAATTAGTCCACGTGTGCAAAAAATGACCGTTGAGCGACAAACAAACAAACTGGGCGATTCCAAGTTCCTCTGATACCTCCAGATGGGTACGTCCACATTCCAGAGGCCGATAATTCTACCACGTAGAAAATCATCCAAATGCTTCCTTTGTGCCATAAATATGCGGTTATTGCACTCAAAGGCTTTTAAAGCGCTTGTGATCAATTTTGCAATTATTCCTAATATACCCCTCTCTCACACTCTCGTCATTTTGGCGTAATATCGGCGCCATCTGGTGGTTTCTAGTAATTATCATATTATTCTTCAATGAAACTGTAATTTGTGTGTGATAACATGTGAAATTTTTTTAGAGCTCAATTTCTGTGTGATTCTGAATTAACCTGAATTTATGGACATGAGTGTATAATAAAATGCATGCAAGCATTGTTGGATTGCTCTTTCTCGATTAATTTAATTCACTAAATGACATGAACAATCCCTATTGCTCACATGCACACAAAACAGGTATTCACTCACGGATGACATGTATCTATTTTCAGAAATGGTAGGAAATATTGCACGTCTTAAAATACCTGTTACCCCTCTTAGCTCCCTCGAGAGGTGAATCACTTTCCCAACTCACCACAGAGAACAACTTTCTTTTCCCAGACTGCGGTCCTAAGTGAATTTCATTGGTCCATATGGTGTTGATGAGGTGTTTAGCTCACGCCATTCACCTTTTTTAGAGTGAAATGAGTCAGCACACACATGATTGGAAATAATACTTCTCTGTTTATGGGTGTATATTGCGTGATACAATTTAATTGAAAGATGACACAGAAAGTACTCCCATATGTAATTGGCATGGTAAGAATCTTAAAACTAATGCAGTACACACTCTTATCTAGACTAGTAATAATTAATTAACAATTAAAGTAATTGGATAATAAAAATTCTCTGATTATATATATTAAACAATTGTTATTATACACTGCAAAAATTGTTAATTATATCACCTATATTCATATATGCACTTTTAACATTTCTTGGGTAAATATATTCGTTAGTTAGTAGATGAGTACCAGGATAGGCACTTAACACGATGTTTATTTACAAATATTAAAGTAGGAGAAAACTCGCAGCGCTGACCATTGGGATGTTTGACAGTTCGTGACAGTGGTATAAAAAAAGAGTTGATTCTGAAAGACGTGTGAAACAAATTAAGAAATTAGAGTGTTACATGTCTATGGTAAAGATTAGTTGTAGAGCCGATTTAGGCCTGTGGAAATTTTCCAGGATATATGGATCGTCATTCTCCAATGCTTGTGAATTTCAATGTTATTGGTGTAGTAAATTTTACCGTCGAACCGAAAGGCCAGATATTTGACATAATTCATGAGAGTTGGCATTGCCAAATGTTTTCTTATTAATTTATTGCGGAAATAAGGCTCTGCTTTGGTTATTAGTCGCAGAATTTTCCTCTGTTTGCTCTCGAGTGCTTTTAAATAGGTTACCCATGCTCATCCCCATGTTGCAGCAGCACATGTAATGATGCGCCTAAGATGCAATTTGTAAATTATTAATTTTTTTTTCAGTGACAATTGAGAATCACGAGCCAGCAGAGGATACAGGGAAGCACTAGCTCCGATGAATATATTCTTAATGTTTGTAATATGCGTTTTCCATATTAGATGCTTGTCAATTATTACTCCTTCGTGTTTGAGAGTGGTCTGGTATGGGGTACTTGTTCCTGAAATGTTTATGTTGGGACAACTGCTCAATTTCCTTGTAAAAAGCACAGTATTTGATTTTGATGCATTAGTTTTTTTTCCTAGCATTGCAGCGAGTTTATGATTTGTGATGTTCACATAAATTATAATGAATATATAGTTTGGTGATTGGAATCACTTGATAGTCTAACGGGGTCACCCGCAAAAAGGCAAATCATAGTTTTGTAGCAAGTCATTAATAAAATATTGAAAAGAAAAGGACCTAGCAGACTGAGGTATACCTGTGCAAATGGATTTCACGGTGGAATAAACATTCTTTACTTTTACAAAAAACGTTCTGCAAAAGAAGTAATTGCTTATTACTTTAATTGATTGGGGGATTGGAATTCATAAATAAGTTTATAGACTAGCCCTGTGTGTGCATGCCAAACTGTATCAAAGACCTTTTCAATACTTAAAAAGAAGCCTCCGGTAGATTTATTCGTAGTAAATTTTTAACTATTATTTCAACCTTTCGTAATAATTGGTTGGTTGTCAAAAGAATTTTTCTGAACCCAAACTGTTGCGGAATAATAAGGGAGTGGGTTGAAACAAACTTGATTAGCTTGTGTCGTATAAATGGTTCAGCAATTATTGCCAATTTGGGGAGGAGGGAGATGGGTCGGTAGATTAAAGGAAAATTTGGGTTTCTTTTCTTGCTTTCTAATGGGGACAGCAACAGCTTTTTTCCATTTTAGTGGAAAATATCCATACTTTAATATATCGTCGATGATGCTGGTGAGTAAGCAAATAGCTATTATTGATATCTGTTTCCATTGTTTTGTTAGAAATACTATCGATTTCAGGGCTTTTTTTAATAACATTTTCAGCTTTTGCTGCAGAAATTGTTTTAGAGTTTCATTCCTGATTATGGTCCCTTATTTGAATTTACCGAAAGTAGTTTTCAACTTTCGTTGAGATGGCAAGATCATTATGAGGGTAACTGATACAGTTAAGCTGAAATTGTTTCTCAAAAGCAGATGCTAGTACTTCTGCTTTTTCCGTGTTCGATGCATTCATAGTAACGCCATCTGTGATCACTGGTAGGCACTGTTTTTTCTTTTTTAGTTTGTTCGTGGCCCACCAGAATGAGCCACCTTCAACATTTTAGTTGATTAAGTAGTCATTCCAAGAGCGATGGTTGTGCTGGTAAATTTCTTTTTTAATAGATTTTTAAGATGTTTATTTGTATCTTAATGCGTGGGATCCTAAGGCGGTTATAGATTTTTCTTAATCTATAGCGTTCTCTAATGATCCCGATGAAAGAGTTTGGTAAATAGGTAGGGATCGGATTAGCTTTGGTAAACTTTCTACAGTTTAGGGCTGCAGTTTTCTATCAATCTCAGGTGTACTATGTGGCGGATTAATTGCATTGAATCATTTATGAATTTTCTAAAATTTGACCAGTCGACACAAGTTTTGGTGTGTTGATTATTATTGTCTTCCATCATTCAACCGTAGTAAATAATGACCGGGTAATGGTCAGAAGGAAATTCCTCTATGGTAATAATTTCGATGGAGGGAGGAGACTTCTGCACATGAATAGGTCAATAAAAATGCTATGTCTCCGCCCATAGTAGGTTGACTTGCTAGGTTTGAATAAGGTAAAGTCTGTGTCTTTTCAAAGAAAGAGAGTTGATTTGAAGTCCATTAATATTTTGACAGGCGCAATCCCAGTTGCGATGTTTAGCATTAAAATTGATGCTTAGCAAAGGCGATTCTGTATTACTTGAATCGAGTGTCGCTAAATATAAAGGCAATAAGTTTTTAAGGGTCAGAGGGGCATAGAGGGAGGTACATACCACTACATTATCATTTGGAAGATGTAATTTCACAATCGTAGCTTCGGCAAAGTAGAATAAAGGTATAAGGGTATGAGAATATATATTATATATATATATATATATATATATATATATATATATATATATATATATATATATATATATATATATATAAGCTTCTTTTAATTTGAATTGCTGTTCCACCTTGGGCTACATAGCGATCATTTCTGTAGATATCGTTATTAGGTTGTTTTGTAAGATGAGTTTTCTTGATTTAAAAGTAAGGATTATTGTTCGGAACAAATTATTCCAATTCTGTAAGTAGTTAAAAAAAAGCCGATTCTAACACACACAGTGGCGGTGGTGGCGGACATTGGACATTGGCCGAGGACTTTTGCTATGAAATTATTAGCGTGATTTTACCAAATGGTAAAAGACTCTCTGAGTGTGTACCCCAAACATTTTTACATAATGTGAATATTTCTTCTATTCTTAAAGATATAAAAGAAGAGGTATGTTGTTTAGAATCTTATTAAAAAATAATCAAATTTGTATACATTTAGAAATAAATTTTTAAAAAATTTGAAAATATACTTCCTCTTTGCTTTCCTTATTTTGAAATTATTTTAGAATAATAATTATTTTTTTCAAAATAACCAATATATGCATATTTAATATTAAAGGTTGAAAGAAAAGTCTTATTCAATATGTATTTACAAATCTTAAAAAGAAAATAAAAAGTAACCAGACTATTAAATTACATGAAACATGTTTATTATTATTATTATTATTATATTTTTACAAAAATATACATTTTCACAAACATTTGCTTTTTTTTAATGATACACAAGTACAATAAATTTATAGTACATATCAATGGAAAAATTTTATGGAAAAAGTATTTATATTCAAATTATCATTTCTATCAATATGAAAATAATGCTTTTAAGAAAAATGACATCAGTTTTTATATAATTTACTAGTAAAAAATATTAAATCTTAAAAATATTTACAATTAGCATTAAATAATACTATTTACAATATGTATGTAGTTTCAATTGTTACATTTTACAATAAAGAATATTTTCATATTTAAACACTTTCATTGAAACTATAATGTCCTATTGCAAGAGTAGAAATACCATCAGGGCTTACAATTCTTTTAAAATCAGTACATGATAAAGCCAATTTATTTTGTTTCATGGAATATAAATTATGTTGTTTTGATCGAATTATATTCATTTGTGCAAAAAGTTGTTTTCTTTCATGCAAACAAGATTTATAATGGTTAAATGTTATTTTATTTTTTAAAGTTTGTTTCTTAATTCCTTTCAACCGTTTTTCAATTTTATCTTCAGTTTTGTAAGCATACATTTTGGATTTTAATCCAACGAATTCTACCATAATTTGTCCTTTATTTTCATCTTTCATTTTACCAATTATTTTTTTATTTACTAAGGGCATACCGTAGATATTATTATTTTGATAATAGGAAGTGTCATACAAATTTATTCTTTTTTTCATATCCGAATAAAAATCTACTGTTTTAATTTCATACATAAGAGAATCAATCAGTATCTGTGTATAATAAACGGATATCGTCGCCATAATCGTTTTTCATTACTTGGTAATGAAACGAATACATTAGAGTTTTCGATAAGTCTAAAATTGCCATCCCAACATGAATTGGTTTAAAAAATTTAATACTTGTTTTTTTTTAAATGAATTGCCATTAAGTTTTCGTCAAAAATTGTTCTATGATCAAAAGTTGGTTTTGCAATAAGCTTAGTAGCTTGCCTTTCGGAAGTACATAAGCGTATATCAACGCGACGTCGGACGTTTTCCATCGTTTTTCCAAAAATACTATTGTTCATCAATTTATAAAATTCTTTTTGAAATTCATTTTTTGCATTTGTTCTTAAATTTGTGTTAAGTTCTATATAATTTTTAAGCCATGGCGATTGATTAAATTGCAGCACCCTATGAATTTTTTTAATTTCAAACCTAAACTTAAGTATAATTTTAAATTTTTATAGTGAACAACATATTTAAACTTAGGCTCTAAAGTTGTTAACAATCTATATTCTTTACAATTTGGTGGAATTTTGTTTTCTGGTGCCACTGGTAAGTCTGTATGTTCGTCGTGCAGGGAAGAAGGATAATCTAAATCGACTTCTAAAATATACCCAATTTCTGAGTCATCGGGTATATTTTCCACGTCTATATTGGTACTACACCATTTGAAGTCCTTAAGAGGAAGATATTCGCTCATGGCCCAACCGTACAAATTGTTTGCATCGAGATACATGAGAAATTTTGATTCCCTTTCAGGATCATAATTTTTCATGTATTTATTATTAGCTAAAGAATATCGATTGCTACACTGGCTAATTCCACCTCGAATTCCATTTTCTATAAAAAGTATCATATCATAATCCGTAAATAGTTCAATGTTTACCTTTGTATAAAGTAACATCGCATCCCAAGATAGACCAGGAGAAGTGTAATACCAAGAAGGATCTAATTTGTAAGTTTTTAAACAGATTTGCCTAAAATTTTCGAAAACATCCGATAACAATAAAACGTCGGTTTTGACATATAAGTCACAATATTCCCCTAAATTCTTAAGATTGAAAGCATTAAACACATTTTTAGCATGATCATAGTCCTCGATACTAATTTGCTCTTCATTATATAGAATTTTTCATAATCAGGTAAGCAAACTTCATCACATTTTGCTATATCATCGAAATAATCATAGGGGAAAACTCCTTTTCGTAACAATAATTTTAATTTATCAGTATCAAAATATCTTTTCATAAATTTGAATTCATCGAAAGTAAGATTGGAAATGAGTTTGTAAAGACTAGATGGTAAGAATTTAAATGTATCTATGAATCTAATATGAAAGGTACTTGTTATGTTTTTACTAAAGGATATGTATTTTTCCTCTGTGTTAGGTATTAAAAATATTGCTTTGTCATCGTATCCCAATTCTTTTATGAAAATGTGAGCGTCATATCCAGATAAATTATGAAAAAAATTGGCAAAAAATTAGGCAATTTTAGAGATAAATTACATCTATTGCAACAAGCCCCATTAAATTTTTGTGAGATGTGGCAATGATCTCGAACTTTTTTGTTTTCTAGAGTAAAGGGTTCTAAGCAAACATAACAATTTTTAGCATTATTATAAACTTCTTGTTCTATTTGACAGAGTGGCCTTAAGGGCTTAGGATTATTATAAATTTCAATAATATTTGAGGCTTCCATTTTTATCATTTCAATAAATTTTTTAGGTGCATCTAATCCTCGATATACAACTGGGTCCTTATAATGCTTGCCGTCCTGGCAAATGAAATAACAGAAACTAAAAGGGATATGCTTTTGATAAATATTTGTGAATGAATTTTGTGGGTTAGGATGGCAAGTATCAGTTTTTACTGTTAAACACTCAAAATCTGCATGTACAACAAATGGTACTTTTAAAATATTTTGAAAATTTTTAAATTTTAAAAACTTACTTTCGTTTGTTGGCATTTCTACTCTTGCAGGACTTTTTTCCTTACACAATTCTTTGTGAAACAATAGTTTGTCTTCAGGTGAGAAAAACTGGAGACAACGTCTGCATACGTGGACAGAATGTCCATGTCGGGAATACTGTTTTGACAAAATTCTTGACATACATTTTATCCAACAGAAATGTCCACTTTTTTCTTTTTTCGGGATGTACAACAAATCTACATGTTTCTCTAATTCGGTTTCGCAAATTAAGATTGGAAAAATGTTGCAATCGTCATTAAAAGAATAAACATTAATTGAAATGTTATTTACCTGCTTAAACTTTCGGATCTCTGAAAAAGGCGTTGGGTAAGAAACGCAGGTAAAATTCAGAGCTTCTTGATATTTTTCATAATTTGAAACTCTATCAGGATTATGATCAGCAGGGTAAAGAGCGGAAATTATAGACCATTTAAAACATTCATTGTCTTTATTTTTTACATTAACCACCGCTTTCTTCATTTTCAAACATTCAGGTAGCTCGCAAAAAGTGGAACCCTTGAAAGGCTTGAAGCAATTCGTTCTAACCTCTTCTTCGAGAATTTGATCCAGAGACCAACCAGAATCTTTCTTCTGAAAATCTTCGCTTTCAGCGAGGATGCTGTCACTCATCTCTTCATAAATTTCACTAACATTTGTTGCAGAGGTCACGATCATATTTTTTGATTTAAACTCGGTGTCTTTAAATGTATCATCTCCATTGTCCGCCATCTTTTTATATACACATCGGATTCTGATACTTACTTTTAAAGCATCAAGTCTTGCCAATTCTTCTCTAATTATTGCAAGGGCTTCCAGTTTTTTCAATTCCAAGAATTCTGCAATATCTTTGCAATCGCAGTTTTCCAATAGAAAAGTTTTATACTTTTTCTTAAAAGCACTTTGCACTTCTTTTGAAGATTCCTCATTTCCTTGCAACGAGGAATTAAAATTTCTGCTCCCATCTTGCTGTCCTTGTAAAACGTGTAAAACTTCATCAGATCCATTACCTACAAGGTTGTTTGAAGAAACTTTCAGTCTCTTCGGATGCGATGTATCAAATTCGGACTTTCTTTTACAGCTTCCATTCTTCCTATGTCGAATCAAAGCATCGTTTCGAGAAAAAGTTGTATTGCATTCTATGCAAGTGATTTTTTTTGCTTGATGGATCGAAACAATATGACGCTTTAAATCGCTTTCTCTCATAAATTCTTTATCACAAACACTACAATGAAATTTAACAGATTTCTCATGTACCCCATTTCTGGAGATATTGTCAGGTGATCGGTGTCTTTATTTTTCTCGTGAAAATGGTATCACACCCACTGCCAGTCACAGAAAAAAAATAGATAGTGGGGTATAGTTAACACAATAGTGGGGTATAGTTAAGTTGAATGATTTAGCAACTTAAAAGAAATTCTCCCTTTAACTGGCCAGTAGCTGCCACAGCTTTCCAAGTGAGCAACAATGGGATGTGTTCTCCAGCAAGTATTGAACTTGAAAGGGATTCAACTGGATATATATGTGAAAGGTATAAAATACAATGTGGGCTTAGAAGTACAACTAATGTCCTGAGGTGGAGTCGCAAACTGGAAAGCAAAATGCTCCCCTCTAACAGTTTTGTAAATACCGAAATCGGTGAAAGAGCACAATAGAACACATTCTCCTTAAGAATGAAGAAAGCCAGGTGTTACCTGGTTTTGAAGTGGGAATGGATATAAAGAAATCGCCTTCTTTTATTTCGCATTTTTATTTAATGCATCCCAAGAGAAGAACATGTTTTATTTTGCATTTATAATAAAAATAAAAAATATTGATGTAAATTCCATCAAAAAAAATTAAAAGAAACTGATTTAATTTTTTCAAATAATTCATTTTGGCGTGAATTATAAGAGAACTGTAAGTCGTGAATTAACATTTAAGTGTTAAAACATTAAATAAATTATTTTAGTTTGAATACAAGCACGCGAGTATAATGGAGAGAATTTACAAAGATCCAAGTCATACAGCAAGTTTTAGTGGTATAAATGCGGTGAGACGAGGCTTGAAAGATAAAGTTAAAGTCTCAGATATTAAGAGATGGCTATCTCATAAAGATTCATACACTTTACATAAGCCGATTCGTCATAAATTTTTACGAAATAGAGTGTTAGTAAGTGAAATTGATCGACAATTTCAGGTGGATTTAGTTGACATGCAGTCTTTAGCTGAGTTTAATAAAGGTTACAAATATTTACTTACCTGTATTGATGTATTTTCTAAATATGCATGGGCAATTCCTTTGAAAAATAAGCTTGGAAAGAGTGTAAAATTAGCTCTGGAAACTATTTTTAGAACTCGTTGTCCATTTAGCATCCAATCAGACAGCGGATCAGAATTTAAGAATAAAATCGTTCAAAATTTTTTGAGAAATTCAAAAGTTAAATTTTTTACTACCCAAAATCAAACAAAAGCAAGTATTGTTGAAAGATTTAATCGCACTTTAAAAACAAAAATGTGGAAATATTTTACTGAATTTAATACTAAAAAGTATATTGATATTATTGATAAATTAGTTCACAGTTACAACCATACATGGCACAGAAGCATTAAAATGATTCTTGCTTCAGTCAACAAAATAATAAAGATCAAGTTATGCATAATTTATATGGTGATTTAACCAAAATTAATTCTAAACCTGCAAAATTGAAAAAAGGTGACTCTGTGCGCGTAAGTAAACAAAAATTGCGATTCGAAAAAGGCTATGAACAAAATTGGACAAGGGAAATCTTCAGGGTATCTGAAATTATTCCTAGAATTCCAGTTGTCTATAAATTGAAAGATTTGATGGGGGAGGAAATAAATGGTACATTTTATGAAGAAGAACTTCAAAAAGTAGTAGATACAGGCTTTTATCCAGTTGAAAAAGTGATTAAAACTAGAAAAAACGGGGCCAAAACAGAATATTTTGTAAAGTTTTCAGGGTATCCCGAAAAATTCAATACTTGGATTACTGACCTGAAAAAACTATAAATAAGAACAGTTTTCTGTTTACAAATTCAGTATGCAACATGTCTTTCTATTTGACGCTACCTTCTGACAGTTCTCTGAAATATTTTCCCGATAATAAAATTTCTCATTTTATAACTCAGCTTCCTACATCAATTAATTTAAGTGGTGAATGGGAAGTTAGTTTATCTGAAATAATCTATCCTCATTCATGGTTCAACATTAATGATTTTAATAACGCTTTTAACTATGATATCGGAGATGGGAAACTGATAAAGAAAAGAATTGATACTGGCTGTTATGAATCCATATATGATATTCTCTCAGCAATACAATGGGTTTTACCAAAAAACCCAAGTAGATTTACATTAAATTACAACAAATCAACAAAACGAGTTAAAATAAATGCTATACAAGGATGCCGATAATAAATGAAAATAAATGCCGACCGATGTCTGTATGGTTATTGTTCCTGACTCCTGAGCTGTTGGTCCCGGGTTTGAATCCCGGTTCGGGCATGGGTGTTTTCCTTCTTCTCTGTTATCCCTGTGTTTCTCTGTCCTTTCTTCTGTGTTATGTATGAATGTGGCCCACCCTATAAACGGGTTTGTGGTGATATGGCGCGGGTAACGCTACTCGCCTCCTTGACTTGGTTCACAGGTGCTCACTGGGTAGCGATAAATGAGTAGCAGTTTCTGGCCTTGTTGTGGCATAGGGATAGTCACCCAAGTGTGCCCGCCGTTGGAAAAAAATTTATTACGTGCTTATTTTATACATTCCACATCTGTATTATTTTGTTACAATAAAAAAACTTCCACTTCATTAAAAATGTTTACAAACATTTTTTTTAATATTTTTTATATCTTAAAATCTGAAACATTTTACGGAACTTTCTTTACAAAATTAAAATTTTTAAGGGCACAATTTTCTAGATCTTTTTATATAATAATTAGTTTTATCATAAGATTATTTCGAAACCAAAACAAGAAAGAAAAAATGTGAATTATTAAATGACAAAAAACGTTGAATTAAAATCTGATTATACCTTTATTTGGTAAAACTCTTTTCTTCCAAATTCAGCATTATTTTTTGACCAGCCGATCTAGAGAAATATCCTCAATCTTTTGATTATTTTAACCGAAAAGTAAAATATTTTAGTTTCCGATTTGAATGTTTCACTATTATAAATTTGTTTTTGCAGGGAATCACAAAATATAAAGGAAAAAATATGTCCTGCCTTCATATACTAGAATAATTCAATTTATTATTCAGTTAAAAGTTTAAACTATTTATAAAATATCCCATGTGTAGAATGTGACAATATCCAAACTGAATGAACAGTACTAAACATATTGTCTATCACAGAAAGAAGAAAATTGTATTTAAAAAGCTTTTCAGTAAATTTAACCCTTTTTTCATTATAGATAAAAGCTAAATTTTATTAAATCTCTTTTAAAAATATCTATTACCCGTTATTTCTGATTTTTCTATCATTTGTGAGCAGCTATATCTTATAAGGAAAAATATATTATAATTTTTGATCAATAACACTTCTATATTTTACATTCCCATTTTCTTTAAAAACTGAATATTTAAGATTCTTCGCTTCACTTATAAATATATTATGATACGAATTTAAATTGAAATTGAAAAAATCGATTGAACTTTATGTAATATTTGTATACTGAAATGAGTTGCGTGTATTTTTGTACTTGTGTAGTACTCATCAAATTAAAACTTATGAATTTATCTGTACTCAAAAATGCATGAAAAGGCAAGAATAATCTTACAATGATAATTTATCAATAATTAAAATTAACGATTTTTTATTATTTATTAAAAAAACAGATTATTAATAATTGGCTTCAATATTTAACAAATTAATATTATTGAAGAAGTAGCAATTACATTTTCCTTATTGTATTTTCTCTGTGAGCCTATCTTTTTCTCAGGTACCTTGATATTTTGATAAATTAACTCAACTTATTTATAAATGGGTTATATAAAATACTTAATGTGCATAAAATGTTTCATCTTAGATGAAAATGAATGAAGTTGATTTAATAATAACATGAAACAGTGAAATTTATTACACAGATTATGTCAAAGGCTGGAATATGAAGGTAAAATACGATGGCATTGTATTACGTTAACCATATGTGAAGTTGCTATGCATGCAAAGTGAGTGTCATAAAGATCATCGAGTCCTATTGATACCATATTGCCCTATAGATCGGACGGTATTGGGTTCGATCCCAGAGCATGGTGCCCAGCTAACTGAACAGGTCATCATCGCACTGGGTGACGATTAGTTATAGGCAGAGTAATTGATGCCTGAGGGAAATGTGATTGGAAGGTTTCGACCTAAGGAATGTTTTCTTGTTCTATAAGATATTTTGTTCTTAATTATATTAGAACTTTTCTGATAATTTTATAGGGTGATTTTCTTACTTTAAAAATGCACCCTTTATTCAAGAATTTGTCGTTTGTAACCTTATATCTAGTTGTCGGAATTGAAGATAAAACTAAGTAGTAGATGCAAATTTTAGATATTTTACCTAAGAGGACTGATGTTGCTCTTATACGTGTGTCCGAAATGTGGATCAAAAATTGTTTTGATATGAGCGTGTATGAAATCATATATATAATTAATTAAATAAACTAACACACACATTTTAAGTGTAAGTGAATGGCGTGTATAGTTTTTAGATTGCCTATATAATTTCTGTTTTCAATCATAAATTCAGTTAAATAAGTTATCATTCAAAAAATTATTGTTATTATGAATGTAACTTGTAAATATATGTCACTTGAAGAATAAATATTTTCTGGAAGATGAATTTTATCCTACTTATACCTCACAAAAATACTAAATTTTATTTTTATTTTTTTTATTAATTTATTGAATTTATCAGAGAAATGAAATAGTGATTATTTTCAATAAACTTATACAATAAATCTTGTTTACTATTAATTGTTAACTGGAATCAGTTTCAGTAGTTGATGGTATTTCATAAAATTTTAACTCAAGAATGTTATTACAAAATTTTGCAATAAGTTAAAAATTGCCTCTTCTGACACTGTAATACATAAGATACTGTCAAATATTTCTTTCTTCATTCACATTTAATTATGATGTACATGAATATTTATGTGACAGTATAAAGATAAATTAGTATTAGGATTTACTCAATCAATTGGGTTGCAAAGGAAAATCTATGCTGATTATTAGAACAACTGATAAATATTTATTTCTGAAACAAATTCAAAACTATGTATATTTCTAATATTAGCTGTACTGTTAATATTGTCTTATCATGTCATTACATGAAAAAGATTCGAAAAATAATTCTTTGCATTTTTGCACTTCAAATATTAAAAGTATTTCATAGGCATTAATAGACGTTCATTTACAAATATAAAAATCAAAAACTTTTATTGTTAGTTAGTTAACAATAAAAGTTTTTGATTTTATATTTGTAAATAACATAATACAACAAAAATATAGACAACTATCTATCGTATCTTACATCCAAGCGTGTATGATGTCAATAACTTAAATATTTTATTTTCTTATTGGTTTAACTCATTTTGCTTGCTAACATTTTTAAATTAATTATTATTCAAGTATGAATAAAAATTAAGAAATTTAATTTTTTCCTTATTAATACGCAAATTGCGAATAATTTAAGTCTCAAAATATAAATAAATTAATAATAATGAAAAGAAAAAGTTCTTCCCTCTTTCAAATCACTCTGATTCTATATACAAAATATATTTACAGCGAAATTCCAATTCTATTCAAAAATTTATATCATTACTTGCATCTAAATGTATGTGCAGAGCAGTACTGACCATTACTGTAAATATTGTTAAAAATGTGTGATAAGTATTTATATTACTAATCTAATCTTCAAAATGTTTTAATATGTGTATGTAAACAAGGAATTTTTACTTATATCAATTTATGAAATAATGTTTACTGTTTGTGTATATATTATAATTAAAATAATCTAGAAATATTTTCTGCAAATAAACTCTACTAAATATATGAATTATTTAAGAAACTAATGCGAGCGAAAATCGAAAGTGTTTCAAGGAAGGAACAGCTATTTACGTTTTACTTTTTCTACATTTATTCGCATTTAGGTTTAATAATTAAAAGGCTATCTAACAATTGAAATTTATAAGCAATGTATATAATACTAATTTAAACTTTTTTTATCAAGTTTTTAAATTATTAATATTTTTTAGTTTTTTTCTTTGTATTATATGCGTAGTTGTGTAAACTTCATAGTATAAGAATATGTGACTTAGCGACAAGGTTAAAATATAAGAAAGTTTTTTACCAAATTTGTTCAAAAATATGAAATTTTAAAATGCTAAAAATTTTGATTAAAATTAGAAGGGATAAAATAAAAAATAAATTAGATGCCAATTTTTTTTTAGCTTTTTGAATAATTTAGTATTTTAAACAATTCTGCAATGATTTTTGTACAAAATATATAATCTAATTTTATTAAAATGCAACTATAAAAAGTTCTTTTTATTTTGTAGAGTTATATTTTATTAAAATTAGATTATACTATTTTGTTCTGCGAATAATTAATCTTTAATCTCTCAGGTAATATTTAATTTTACAATGTAACTAATTTTAGTTTATAAATTGAATAACTTGTTACTAATTATTTTATTTTAAATGCTTATGTAATTTATAAAAAGAGTGTCAAAAAATCGGAACTGCTTAACTGTCGACTGGATACCGATTGCGAGCTCCAGAAAAGATCATCGAATTCACAGTCCGTGTCCGAAGAGTTATCTTCATAATAAAAAAGAATTCTTCACTGCTTGAATCAGACACTTAATGTTCGTAAGCCGGTAATTTTTTCACATATACAATTAGAATAACTTCTGAGAGTGAAACAGCACTCATATAATATGTTTGTGTATATATATATATATATATATATATATATATATATATATATATATATATATATATATATATATATAAATATACAAACGAGAATATGGAAGTCACAATATGGCGTTTCAATAATTTGTTCTTGCCAGTTGAAGGCGATTTATTGGGACGCTCACCTGGAATACATCATGAAACAGATGTGCTACATTTGATTTAAATTTACATTTATCGATTTCCCACGGAATTTGAAAAAATTCCCAAGTTCCAATAGTAGGCATTTGCAAATCCTGATGTCAAATTGATATAATCAAAACGCCAATCGATCATTCTGCTATCTTCTTTCTACTTGTAAATAATTTAAAATTAACTACATGTGCATTAATTTTTTCTTTACTCGAGAATTTGACTGAACATGTTTTAAAATTTTTCATATTGTTGTTAGCTTCACACTACACAAATTTTCAGTACACATATTTCAAGCATTGGCTAAAATACCAAAATCAAGGTTATTACAAAATATGAAGGAATAAATCCTCTTACACAACTATTTTTGAATGGGACTTATGTCTTTATTCCACATAAAATTATATTATTTTGTTACGATTAAGGTCCATAACTTTAGAAGGAAGCTATTAATTTTAGTAAGAAAATTTTAATTTTGATTAAAACTTTCACTCAATTCACATTTTTGCTACAGGACTGGCAAAGATATTAAAAATACATCAAGAATTGTTTATTTCAGAAAAATTACGAGAAATATGCCCATAAATGTTTGTTTAAGAAATGCATATCTGTTTGAGAAACATAATATGATTTCACCATAAACTCTTTCTCTCTGATGATCAAATTTAAATATTTAAAAAATGTTTGAATTTAGTAATCACAAACATTTTTTCGTATAAGGAAAACAGCGGAAAACATGTTAAATTATTTAATGTCTTTATTGTGAGGTTTCAAATTATTTCAATAATTTTTTTGTAAAATTAAGGATATTTTAAACTAATATTTTGTATGTATAATTTAAAATCATTAAATTAAAGTTAAAGTTATTTATAAATTCCGGAAATATGAAATTTCCTTTATCATGGAAAAGAAATATTTTCATTTACTAATTTAGTGATTACATTTTAAGCATTTAGCTTTCTTGCTCATATACTTCAATATCTAACAGCTTTGCATTAAAGATTATACTTTCACCTTATTGAAACAGAATATTTCAAATAAGCACTATGTTATGGTTTTTTATTCATTTAGTATGTTTTCGAAAACAAAGTTCAATAACTTAATTCTAATATTAAAGCTAAATAATTTGACCTTCAATAAGACGTTTCTAACATAAGAAATAAATTTTATTTTTGTGATAAAATAAACTATGGTATGTATTTTTAAAAGGTTAAACTTCAAGTAAAATTGATACTTTCGAACTAGACAAAGTATTCATTTCTGGTTAGTGAATTTATGCTTAGAAAATTAATTTTGTGAATATTTACTTCTTTAATCAAAGCTACTTAACAATATTTGATTAATCAAATCAAAAGTAGCTAAATATCTTTATTTATAACCATCAAAAGAAGAATGAAGTTAAATTATTATTGTACTAAAGTACTTAAAAAAAATCATTCTCTAAATTTATAGCTTATAATGATTTGCATGTTAAAGTAGTTATAACCCTGTGAACAAAAAATATTTAATGTAGGGTTAATTTGAATATGTGAAAAAATGTCATATTGACAAGTTCTATATTAAATATATAATTATTAGAATACTATTGTAAACAATAGTGTTAAGATGTTCCTGCTTTTATATTTTTACCATTTTTCTCCTTTTGAAAAACAAATATTCATACCAGAGACACATTAATTTTAGCATTTGTGTAAAACAATTTAAGAAATACTAAAAGATTTATAATAACAATATGGGTTCTTGTATGTAGTGATGTTTTTTACATAATTTGAAACGGAAATCTTTTTGTGCGAGGAATTTAATATGAAAAATTTGCTTTCAAAATTTTCACCAAAATTTCATCTGTTGTCAGTAGAATGCTATATACAATAAAATCTATTGTTAAGTAATGAAGTTAACATTTTATTTTTTTAAATTATTAAAAATATACACGATCTTAATTCTTCAATCTGTATGATTTAAAGCAACAGAAGCGTTTCTTTAACGATTTTGAAAGTTATTTGATGATTTTACAAATATAATATTGATTTTGAAAATTATCTGCAATGATTACTAATTACAAATAGACAGCAAATTAACTAATTATTACAGCTATTTAAAATCTATATATTTTTATCTATCTGGGAAATGAAAAACATTTTTCTGATTTTTAATAAAAGTAATGATTGAAATAATTATATATATAATTACATATATAATTAAATATATAATGACAATTATAATACGATATTCATTGTGATGGCTAGCTATCTTATATATTTTTAATTGTTTAAAATTGTAAGTACAAAAACTGCTTAGAAATATGTTAAATTTCCTGATAATTTACAAAATAATTAATAAAAATTCATATTTAGTGTAATAAAAAATTATAATAAAGACTTGAAGAGATTTTCGAGCAGAACATTCACAAAGCAAACTGCGAGCACATGTGGGTTTCTACAGCTGACAGCGATTGATGGGCTTCCCCGCTGTAAGTCATTATTAGAATGTGATTATTGTGAGGTGGTCCAGGGTACAACGGAAATACGTCTCATCAAGAATTAGAGGCTTTTGTATTCTTGACAAGTTGCTTTACAGTGAAAGCCAAAACTATGTTGCCACTACGAAGCAAAAATGATGCACTTTCTTCACAGACGGTTAAGGGGTTAAGTTATGCTTTTAAATTTGAAACAATATAAATCGAATAAAAAACAATTAGAACTCTAGAACTGGATTCGGAAATGTGATAGGAGAATAATAAGATAATATATAAATAATTTAAAAAGATTTTTTTTTTTTTTTACATATTTATATAATTATTTTCAAAAACGTATATTTTAAAACAATGAATGATATTAATAATTATCATTTCTGGTTAGTGAATTTATGCTTACAAAAATGTAATTTATGAATATTTAGTTCTTTAATCTAAACTATTTAAGAACACTCTACACGTTAATCATATTAATATATATTTTCAGTGAATTTTCTTGAAATAAAAACGCTTTGTGGCTCTATTTTAACTGAGTACCAACAGCGGAATATGGATGATGAGCACCTCAGGCTCTTTGCCCCATTGCCTTAAAGTTTCATAAATTTAAATTCTCTTATAATAAATTTTAATGCTATTCAATACATTATTTCTTTTCTGCCTTGGAACAGTTTACAAACTCTAATTTTAATTTGTATGATAATAGTACTTTTATTTCCAACTTCGCAATTTAAAATTAATTACAAACTTTTACACCAAAGAAAAATATGTATCCATAAGGGACAGCTTTTTGCATCGCTTACAAAAAAGTCAATTCAATCAAATTACTACGAGGTGTCATTTTTTTTTTGTCGTTTTCTAAAATGACGGCGTGTTTATCGAGCAAAATTTGTTGATTTCAAATTAACTATGCCACATTTCGCAAATATTGTGGACTTCATAGAAACGATGACTTAATCTTAATTTGACACTATAGGATTAAAATTTTTACACTTCTATTTTTAAAATAAGAACTTATGCTTTTTAAAAATGATCATGTTACACAATATAAAGTGTATAGTTATAATAAAAGGACGCTATTCAAATAAATAAACTAAATAACTTTCTAAATAAAAAGAATATAATTAATTGTATAAAGTAATGGGATCCAGGATTAAAAATAAAAGTTCTCGCCTTTTGTAAGACAATCGAGACTTTCCAACCCGTATTATTTAAAACAATTTTTCCACAAAGTGGAAAAGATTCAGATTAAACGTATTTTGGAATTTCAAAAGCAAAAAGTTTAAAATACCCCCAGCAAACATTCAGTATGTAGAATGCTAACTTGCAAATCATTTAGTAATTAAAGAATTTTCTTATTTAGTAATTTTTAAATAGCAATTTACATCTTATTTAAAAATTATATTAAGTAAAAAATATACTTTCGAAGATTATGAACCACAAGATAATTTGAGTTGCTTGGAAGAGATAAACTAAAAACTTTTTTCATGAATATTTTAGTGGCCTTTTTAGAAGTTAAAATAATCCAAAAATTATATTTACATTCACTGCAAACGAAAGGTGAAAGCACACCATGTTTGTTACGAGATATTTTGAGCTTCATACAGGAATTAATCTTATTAAAAAATGTTTTATTTTAAATGTTAAAATTTCATAAAATGTTGCAAGAAATGTTTCAGAGAAAACTCTCAACCACCTTCCTAGATGTGCTATTTACAGAAAAAATGATTTCATCTCACCAGCCTATTGTTTGATTGCATTGATTTGTAAATGATTCTATTCCACTAAGATGCTGGAGAGTATTATTCATCCTCGTTGAGTGTTAAGAGGTTCGGTTCATTACTCAAAAGAGCAGATTTAATTCCTACTTTGAAAAAAATGTTCACTAAAGTTTTCAATACCTTATTCTTAAGTAAATGATTCAGGAGTTTGTGTGCAAAAATGTCAACTTTTAGTATTAAAGAAGATAAACTGTCTTAATTAATATGCGAGGATTACTAGATGAGCTAGAAAATCGGCTCCGATTTGAAAGCTACATGGGACAAAGACAAAAGTTCCAAAATTTACAATGAATTAAAATTATTATTATTTAAAATTTTTTTGTTAATATACGATCAATATTTATGTATTACTGCTTATTAGACAGAAATCTATACTTTAAAATGGAGCCACAACCACTACGCACATTCGCAATCGAGAAGGAAATCAAACCACTGACATATTGAACTAAAAGCCAAACCAGTCACTTAGCTGTCAGATTAACTAAGAGTTCTCATAATAACTAATGGAAAGTACTGTTTTATCAAATAAAACTGCATGAAATATCAACAATTCCTTTATAGTTTGGTAAGAAAAACGTTCGAAAATTTAGCATCTGATTACTATAAAATAAATTTGAATGACACATAATAATATGATATATAATAAAATCCTTTGAAGCAAAAGTCAATTTATTGTAGCTAACACTTAAATAAAATATTTTAGATATACTCATAATATTCGGGAAACTTATTTCATAAAAGTTGTAATTTAATATTTGTGAAAAATCAGAATCTTGATAAACGTATATTCAAAATAAACTTCAAAATGTTGGATTGTTCAAATTTAACTGATGGCGTTAATTTCCATCTTGCTTAACCCTTTGGGTTAAAATGGAAGTTAAAATTCTACAGATCAAACAGCTCTTAATTTTACAAATTAGCTGATTGCTATTATATTAGACTTTTCTTTCATTGTCTTAACAATTTTAGACATTTTTTATCTAGATTTCTATTTATGAATCAGAAGTATTTCCCTACTCGAAATCACAGCACTCGAATCCCTTTGCGACCGAAAAGTAAATTTAATTCAGGAGAAACGTCCATCTTTTAATCGAATAAGGAAACCTTGCTACTTCAGTGGATTCCTGTCCACGTGTGGGCATCGAAGAAAGTGAATCTGGAAGCTGGTTTAGGTGTTTTTTCGGAGTACCTGGAACTGAATATCCAGAACTGACTTTCATGATATAACATGAAAAAGCATTTTGGTGCAATTCTTATATTTTGCTCCTGACTTTAAGTAGAGATAAGAAGACGAAATAGAATGAAAAAAGAAAAAACAGAAAAACTTAGGGAAGATCTACTTTTGCGTAATTGATTTTCCCTTAGTAATTACAGTTTAAATGTAAGGAGTAAATACAAGAAGTAGTTTTTTTCCTTGTTGCTACTTATGACACTTGGACAAGCCAAGCTCGCTATGCCTTGGCAATGCGAATTTAAGTCAATAGGGAGCATCTTTCATTTTATTCAGAGCATCACGAAGGTGAAACTTAGAATTATCGAATACGTCTTTGCTCTTTTTTAAATCCTCCGATAGATGGCGCTACCAGAGGACCCACTTCCTCAATTTTGACATTGATCTGAAGGGATAGTAAATTTCTCCAGACCATTGCACCCATGGTAACCGCTCAACGACCGACCATAGGACTTTCGATTCCACAGATTTAACGAACACGTATATCGCATGTACTCGGTGGGTCTTTGGTGGGATTGGGAATCGAACCCCACCTTTCAGAATGGAAGGCCGATACCCTAACCACTAGGCTACCGTGGCCCTCTTTTTTTACCATGTTTTTCTTAAATATGTATTTATAATAATAAAAAAAAATGTTTAAATAAAAAGAAAGGATAGAGCAATGGAAATTGTTTCAGTTTAAAATCCTTTTGATTTCGTTTCGCTGATTTTTGTCAATTCCCAGATTTAGCAGAAAATGAAGGTAGAATGGCCTGGCTATTTCTGCGAGTGAAAGAAGCGTGTTAATTCTCCACGGGTTTTACTCAGACTTCCAAAAGCAAGAATGCCCTTGTCCTGTCTTCTTATTTCCTCTTCCACGTGTCTGTTTCTAAACTATCTTGTTTGTTTATATTTGAATTTTTAGAAAATGTTTTGCTAATTAAGTTGTATTTTTGAAAGAAAATTTTGTATATATAAATTTTTATTTAAAATTGATCTAGGTCGGCGTTTATTTAATTGATCTTTATAGTCGTAATTTGTAATCCTTTTAAGTTCTGGATTTTTGGGTGTTCTATAATCTCCGCGAAGAATTTTTCTGTTTTGAGCGGGTACACCTTTGCTAAAGGTGCTCGATCCACTCTTCACTGCTATATTGGATGAAGAGAACGTGCTTGCAAAGCAGAAACTATTAAAAATGTTAAGAACAATGGCGTAGTGAGCCTAATTGGCGCCCGGGTACGATGCCTTTTAGCGCCCCCTTGAAAAAAATAGTAATACAATATAAATATGGGAATAAAATGTATTTGAATAAGCGGTATATAATAAAATATAAAGATATATATTACATTATAATAAATAGAGAATAATTGTAATAAGAATACAATATTATAATAATGAGACAGAATGTTGTACCTACTATAAAATAATTGAAAATATATTAATTTAAAGTCTCAAGCTAAGATATAAATTTAAACAAAATTCAATTCTAATTAAAAAAAACACTTATATTGGATTCAGAAAAGTGTCATTAGAATTATCGGACTTGTGTGATTTAGAATTAATTATAAAAAGAAATTATTGGTTTTATATATACTGATACAATTATTTTAAAAAACCATAAAAAATTTTTAAACATGAAAAATAATTCGTTACATATCATAGATATAAGCAGGAGTAATTATTTGCAATCTAATTCTATTCACATATTTCTTGCCTTTGCTGAAGCGAACTGATCAATTTCTTTATCAATGTTGATCTTTTCAAATTTTTCTTTTTCTATACTTGTTTCTGTTGTCGTGTGCCAGCTAGGCTGGCATTATAGCTCCACACTTCCAACTGAACCATATTTTTGTGTGGAGTCCTACTTTTCTATACTTGAAATTGTTAAATCACTCAGATGGTTTTGGCTCATGGTGGATCGTAAATAAGTAAAAATTAATTTTATTTTGCTTAATGAACGTTCACAGCTTGCAATTGATGCAGAAATAGTAAAATGTATTTGAATGGCAACATCTTCTTCTCTGTATCTTCATCGTATGAGATAAGACCGGGGATTTCGCTCCACCGGACAGGGCCCCCAGGTCCCTCGGTAAGGAAAACAGATATGCCCTTATCCGGATATTACAATTTTGAACTCGGGATGTTTATTTATACTTATCAATTAATATTTAACTTTTAAGAAAATTAATTTTAATGATTTAAAATTTCCATAACAATGTTTTAAAAAATTATAAATGTATTTTTTCAAGCTTGTTAACGAATTGAAGTAATCAAGCATTTTTACTCGCTATTAATTGTGCATTATCTTATTCATGAAAAACTCTACAAATTGTTGATCATTAGGTGTTGAACGTATGCTATAACTTATCTTAACAAATTTTCAAAAATTCTATAATATGTATTACTAACTTCACAAAATTATCTATTTATTACAAAATAATAATTGGGTAAGACTTTACACCCTAATTTAGGATCAACTCACCTGATTTTTCACAGTGATATCTTTTTAAATATTTCATTTAACACAGATTAAAATGAATATTTTACTTCATTTTTTTATTTCAAAAAAATTCCAGTGAAAAGCAACTTTAACTTAATGGGAAATTTCGCATTTAATATAGCTTTTGAATTATATCATTCAGACCATTAATGTAAACCAAAATTATTTTTACTGTAAAAAATTTAATTCACAAAACGTAATATTGGTAATTTGTAATATTTCATTTTTATACCATAAAACCAATTTTTTTGATTCCAAAATTAGAAGACCTTTTTAATAAGTCTTTATCTGATTTCATTTTAGATAATTAAATTATGCCATAGCATAATCAATGCAAATTTCAGATAAGCAAAGGAACGCTTATACGGGCAACAAAAATATTTTGCTAATTTCTGAAATCAAAAAGGAAAGCATACATAAATTCAAGTAAAATTATGTATATTTTATATAATCAGAAATTTTCAGCCAAGCAATATATATTATTAAAAATAATTTTTTTCTCGAAACATATGCACTCTATATTGTTCTTTCAAATTTTTCATTGATAAAAATTATTATCAAGAATAACAAGTGCTGTGAGATAAAAAAAATACATTTAATGTATTTTAACTGTTATATCTCCTAATTTTATTTAAAGAAATTTTCTCAATCAGTTATCATAGTAGTGAAATTTTTCATATCGTAATTTTAAGGCATTAAAACTGTTTTTTTTAAGATATTAAAATGTATTTTATTATTAAAATAAGAACCAATTTTTATTAAAATCAAAATTAATTTCCATTGAGAATCATTTTGGAAGTGCTGTTCATGCAATGGCATAAAAAAATTTTCTTTCAATAAATTTATATCATTTAAAGACGATCTTAAAATTTTACAATGTAAACTGAGAAATATGTACGATTTCTTTATAAATTTCTGGAATGAATTTTTCAAGATACAAGTTTTTTTATATAAATTGAATTAATTAATCAAGAAATATATTCTGTATTTTTAACTATACAAAAAAAAAATTTAAAAAGAGAGAAAAAAATTATAAATTTTTAACTCCTACCATTTGGAAAAAGAATTTTTCAATATAAGGGGCTATAATGCAAAGCCAACAAAATTACTAATCAAATAAAAATTATTTCCCCAAATAAAAACATTTAAACATTAAATAAATCACTTTTAAATGAATAGTTTTAACTAATAAATAATTTACTAATTAATTTTTAAAACTCTGCAGACAGATGTTAATAAATATTTATACCAGTAAAAATATAAAATAATTATTCAAATAGAAAGAATACCAAGTAGACAGAAAATACTAGTTACGACAATAATATTTTAAATGTCAAAACATCAGATTTTCAGAAGTTTACATTTTTGTTTCCGATGAAGCGACGTTTGGGAAGAAACGAAAAACTAAACGTGTGAACAAGAAAAAATTATTTACAAGGAAAGAAACAAGGAAAAGAAAAAGTTCATGTGTTTTCCTAGAATTTGGAGATAATTAGTTCTCGGTCCCCTCCATTTTGATTCCAGGAAGACAATTCCCTACCCGCCATACTGTAGTCCTATTTTATGAAAAATTTCCCCCTTTCTTTGAAGGTCAGTCAGGTGCCGACACAATATTTTGGACAAGGGAAGCCTCTAATAGGAAATACTTTTCAGCAGGAATTTTCTCACGAGTGTAAGGCTACCGTAAAGCCTGAGATAGAAAAAAACACAAGGATTTTATTTTTATTTTGGGACAGTGGATAATATAATTTCACTAAGTCTGAATAACAACAGAAATTGATCTTTCTATATCGCTTCTTGATAGCTTAAATAAAATCTGACTTTTCTGTTATTAGCACAGTTAAATTCTTACAAATTTCCATTAATAAAATTTAAATTATATGAAATTTTCTTTTTTTGTGAATAATTTTTTATTACGTTATTATAGTCAAAATAAGATTAAATATTTTCCCATTTTTTTTAATCATAAAAAAAATCAAAAATTTTAATACGATACTTTTTAAATAAAATGATTTAATCTTTTCTCTGAGAAATTAAAAATAGCATGTCAAATATTATTTTAAAACATTAAAATTTCGAAAAAAATTTTTACCTTTTGAATTTTTGAACAATTATTACATCTAGAGGGATCCAGTGAAAATAATATTCATTAAAAGTTTTATTTTAAATAAAACAAACTTATTTGCTTTGTTATTAATATCATTTTTTTTAGTATATAACTTGACTTAGACAACCTGTATAACATTAGGACTCATAAAGAGCACTGTGAATCTTGGTGTAATCACACAGTGTATTTTATGAGCTTATTCTTCTGTAATCTCCCCGAGTTAATTGATCCAAAAATTATCCTGTATATATAACATTAACACAAATAATTTAGTTAAAAGATTTATACTAAAATACAAACCACTCTTATGCATAAAAAATGGAACTGACCACTCTAATATTCCAGAAATTATTAATGAAAAAATTAAGATATTTTCGTTATTTTTCACATTTACAAGATTTGTAATATAAAACAATAGTATCACAAACTTTGAGCACAGTATGAAACTTAAAAAGGAAAAGATTAAAAGAATAAAAAGTGATAATCTATCTGCTTAAGAAATTAAAATCGAAAGCATGTAAAAGAACATAATTTTTAAAGGAACTAAACTATGCAAAATTATTATTAATAAGGAAATATAAGAGTAAGAATTTCGTTCATGGTGAGCTCCTGCAGCTCTTCCTTGTTTTTCATCAACAACCTCTTCTCTTTTCCAAATCTGATCAAAATTCTCCCCTAGAGCTTCTCTTATTATTCCCTGGGCATGACACAATAATTATAAAATGTAAAGTTTATTTCTCGGAATAAAATTTATTTGATGATAAAACTAAGATTGAAATTTTCTGAAAAGTTTTGTTTATCTTTGAAATGATTTGGCGCCCCTCTGCAAGCTGCGCCGGGGCATGATAGCCCCCCTTGCCCCCCGTAGCAACTGCTTAAGAAACTACTGATTCGGAATTCAGTTGCTGCATGAGCATTTCATCGGCAATTGCAACACTTCTTACTTGAGATTTTAAATTGATGAGATTCTTTTCAAATTATCTGGAAAAATTTTTAGGTAAAAATTGTCCGAAACTACTGATTTCGAATTATGCTTTTAGTTGCCGAGAACTCGGTTCACCACCACGTGACATGTTTTACTCTTTTCAAGCTCCGAACATGCCAAGGCATCTTGTCCAGAATTTGAATCCAATTAGATCAAAGAAAAAACACAACTACGTAATTAGATTAACAATATATAATGAAAACATTAAATATTTCCTCAAAAAATGATGCTTAAAAGAACTTGAAATGAATGTTTATTTGAAGAAACTGGGATGAATTAATGCTTCCTCGTTTTATTATTCCCATATATCTTTCTTACTATTGAAAATAATATTGCTGAAATGAATCCAAAAATGTTTAAACATGAAACACGTTTAGAAAACATTTTAAATGAATCAGTCACACAAAAAATTATAATATTAAAATCAAAACCTGTATTTCGAAAATTTCTAAATTTCAAAATGCCTAAAAGTATTAAAAACATTTTTTAACCTAGTAAAGCTGGTAACATGAATTCGAAATTAAAAATCTTATAGAAATAATATCATTATTTTTTTAGCGATTACTGAAGTTTTCAGTTGAGAGAAAATATCCTATTTCTACTATTGTTAGAAAAATATTTAAGGCAAACATTTCACGATGATATTTTATATGAAAAAATTCATAGTGGAAGTACATTTATCAACATATTTTATATTATTTAACAACAGTATAGAATTTTCTCAACGGTAATAATGTATATAATAATAATTTAAATTATGATTTATTGAGAGACAGCAAAAAATAGAAATAATACTTTGATCATTTTAGAAGATGCAACTTAATTGAAATATATGAAATAATTACAATTTATTCAACAAAATGAAATATTTTACAATTCTTCTAGATCAATAAACAACAATTTCTTTTTATATTTCGAATAAAATATAAATATGAATCTTTGTTTATTGACCTAGAAGAAACGGATTACGATGAATTTGTTGTTGAATATATACATATTTGAATACAGATGCAATAACTATTTTCCCAAATTGTTTTGGCGAATATTCTAAAAGAAATTATAAAAGAAGAGAGAAAATAAAGTTGCAAACGTGCAATATTTGCAACTTTTATGCAAAGATGCAATAACTCTATGCCCAAATTTTGACACAAATATAAATTTGCAAATATAAGATACTAAATAAAATTAATTTATCACAGTTATAAATATTGTACTGGAAATACATGCCTCCGTTACTCTTCTATGAATTCCATTTCTTAACAATAATAAATTTTCACAATTTAATACTTTATTTAAATTTAATGAACTTTATATTGTAACCTTAATAAATTAATACAGTTGATTTGATTTAGATTTATACCATAGACAGAAAAAGAACATTTTACATAAATATTTGTGAAAAGTTTACTACTATAAATTTATTGCTTCAATTTACTCAGTTTTTCATGCCAGCATAATTTTTATCTTCCAAAATATTGTATAATTCATCGTACGATATTGGATCTAAAATGATTCATTGCATATCAAATAAGCAAAAATTTCAGTAAAAATACTTTTTAATACTTCTTGTTTGCTTTGTCAACAATGCCTGAAATATATTTCTGCATTTTTCTGGAAAACAATAAGCATAGATTCCACTGTAGTTGCAGAATTTTTTTGAAAGACATGAATTTTCTTAACGCTTTTGACCTTCAACCAACCTCTTTCTCTGACAATTATTCCTTTTCCATTTATCAGTGAGAAATTCCTTTCAACCCCTATTTATCAAAGAATCTTTCCCTTTGCACTTGCAGACAGGAAGTATGCGATTTGCTACACTATTTTAACCTAGGTATTCAATACCATTCTAAACCAGTACTAATGCTGGGAAACATTTTGACGAGATAGTGAAAAATCGGACATTGATATATTGAGGAGACGCGCCTTCTCTGTGGGCCCACAAAGCTCTGTGGCTTTTATGAAAAGATTGCTTCCATGTGCATTTGACATGCCTGGAAAAGAAACTTGGCAAAGAAAATTAACAATGCATTTGAAATAAAGATGGGAAATACTAAAGGTATCCCGAATGTCCTCTTAGAAGATCTGTTCATGCAAGCAAATAAGAGATTCAATACAAGTCAAATACGTGATCAAAGTCATAAGAACTTCATTTTCTAGGGTAACGTGCGGAAAAATAATTAATCATTTTTGTAATAAAAATTATTTCGAATGAAATATGAAAAAAATGTTCTCTGTAATCTCTTTTTAAATGAATTTGAAATAATTTTGGATGAATGGAAAGGACTATTATTTTTTAAATGAAATCCTCATCGAAAAAAAATAATAATAAAATCGATAACTCTGAAAATTTTTAATATTATTTATTAAATGTGCTTATTATAAATGAAGAATGAATGCTACACTGTTTTAAGGTGCACACCTCAATTAAAGCTTAAAGTTATTTTTTTGTGTAGGTTATCAATTCAATAATGTGAAATAATGCATTTATTTTTGTAACTTTAGTCTATTGAATAAAGAGCAATAAACACATCTAAGTATTACACAAGAAGGGAAATTGTAGATCATTTTAGAGATGAGTCTGGCTATCTCTAAAGTAAGAATCTTTTAAAGATTCACAAGCCTAGATACGGATTTAAATTTTAACGAAATTTTAATTTCTCATCGATTTCTCAAATGTTTTAATTTTACTATTTTTATTTAAAACACACTACTGTTCATAGTGTGTTTTAAATAAAAATAATAGCATTAATTACATATAAAGGCAAGTCAATAGAAATAATTCATATTTTTAGGGCTAAACCTTCAATTTCAAAGCAAACCTGATTTTCACTCCGTCTTAGTTATCTAAATAAAAATTTGCCCATTTTATTTACAATTTGCGGAAAACAAATCGTTGTATATGTCAAGATTTTCTGTAAACCGATGTCAAGAAAAATGGGAATATTATATGAGTTGGTGTTTGTACAATGAGTCAAGATATTTGCGACATGAGAATTATATTATTTTATAGAAATAGTGTATTTAAAATGTTTTTAAAAATTAAAACATCAAAATATTGTCCTTTTCTTACGAATAAAATGCATTTTTATCTCCTTTCAGAATATTGTATCTGACTACACCTAATTTCGAAACCCACTACAAATCCTATTCTAATTAGAAATCGTTATGCAATTCAACTTGTAAATTCACTTTATTTTAATTAAAAATAATTTTTTGTTTTCTCAGCGGGTAATTTTATCATTCATTCTCATTGAATTTTTCTCAATTATCAATTAAATTTGAAACTAACATCATTTTACACAAGATTCATTTAGACGGATTATTTCTATATGTAAATGTACGAAATTACTGCTACAAAATATAAACTGTTTCTTCGTGTATAATTTAAAATGTGTCAATAAGCGTTGGGAAATATATATTTTTATTTATAAAAACTTCTCTAAAATTATTGTTGATTATTATAATTTCATTGAAATCTTGCTCAGCCATTTAACTGTTTATGGAAATGATGTCCGTAAGAAAGTATGATTATAAATTGACGTATATCTGTAATAACTGACCGGCGAATCTCATTGGCAATTACATTTGTACTCATGTTGTGTTCAACGTGTTGGAGATCTACAGTTATTTTTATGACTCAGTTATTGAACTTAACAATTATCTGCAATAAAACTGCAAGCACTTTGTTTTTGGAATTACTCACACTTAAGACTATTTTCTTATACATTATTATATTTAAATGTGCTGTTAAATATACGAAATATTTGTAATCCTAATTTTTAAATATAAAGAAAAAAAAGGATTTTTATGGTGGATGTAATTTTAAAATTTCTAAAATAACGTTCATCAACATTTTAAAATTTAAATTTTTAATATTTTGAAAATGATTTTCAATTATTCATTGAATGCATATCACATAAAAATTAAAAGTATCAAACGTAAATTGCATCAAAAGACTTGACTAATAGTGTTTTGTTAGTTAATATTTTAAAATATTTCGCGTCAATTGCTATAACTGCATTACATGGCATTGTTAGAAATTCACTTGATATCTCTTGTCCACAATTTTTGGAACATAATAGAGGATTCCCTTTTATTTCTGCTTTTTATACATGAGAAATTTAAAAGAAACACTTAAAAGGATTGTTAATCAATAAGCTGTTATTAAAAACTGCTTACAAAAATCTCAAAATCAATATAATAATATACTGCTAACTATTCCTTATGCCGACCGATTGGCTGAGTGGTTAGCGTTCCTGATTCTCGAGCTTTTGGTCCCAGGTTCAAATCCCGGTTCAGACATGGATGTTTCTTTCCTTCTCTGTTCTCTCTGTCATTTCTTCTGTGATGATGTATGAATGTGACCCGCGCTATATACGGGTTTGTGGTGGTATGGCGCGGGTAACGCTACTCGCCTCCGTGACTTGGTTCACAGGTGCTCGCTGGGTAACGATAAATGAGTAGCAGTTTCTGGCCTTGTTGTGGCATAAGGTTCAGTCACCCTTGTGTGCCCGCCATTGGATAAAAAAACTATTCCTTGTTGCTGCTGTACCACCATGCTTCCCAATACCTGACCCAGAGTTGGGCTCTACCAGTTAGATAAAAGCAGCCGGGTAGAGTCTTCGTGATTTTGAAGCAGGGACCAAGCAGAAGACCCCCAATACTTGACCTGCTATCTCTCAGAGGTATTGTTTCACTTGAAGGACATTGCGACTAAGCCCAGTTATAACGTGCTCCAGTCGCCGAAAAACATGAACTCACTACCTTCGATAACAAGAACGATGTCCAAACCAACCAGGCCACCTCGGCCTCTTAAATATTCCTTGTATATGCTGACCAGATTCTGATTTTTTCATGGTACTATTGTGACACGCTTGTAAAAAATAAGATAAAGAAATTTTTCTCCTATTATATGCGCTAACACTGAACTCCGTGGCTCTGATGGCACAGCCTGGAAACTGATAAGAAATAAAAATAGAGAAATGTAGACCATTCTTCTTTCCCGCTGAGCTGTACCTTTTCAGCCGGAACACAATGAGTCTTTGAATGTCTTGACTGACAGGAATTCAAGCAGAACCCTCGTAGTTCTCACGTGGCGTATGCAATCAGGTGGCTCAACTTCGCAGGACGTACTTACGAGTCCTCATTGTTAAATGTTATAGTTAAATCCAGTTACATTACCTTAGGCAGGAAAATCGAAAAAAAAAGAAGTTTTAATTGCTTAGTTCTTCAACAGAGAGTGCGAAAGAGCCTTTAGACTTATAACACGCAGTTCAGTGTTTGAGGTCTTCCTTCAAATGTTGACATTTTGAAAATAACTTCTGAGAGAAATGCAACAAATGGGTGATTCATTTCACAACTTTGCCGCATTTAAAGCAGTTTACAAAAGCATTGTTTGAATGATGTTTTTCATGGCACAAGAAAGAAATTAATGCTCATTAGGCTTTTTTTCGTATGAACGATGACTACTTTATGAATGCTAAAATTTTTGTTTAAAATATTTGCTGCAAGGTTTTATGCAAGGATTCTTTCTCTTTTGAAACTACTCAAAAATTTTTACCTGACTTAAAAAATATTCATTTTGAACTGTGTGCAGGGGATGAGTATTTTTGGTGTCAACGTAATTCCTGATTCATTCTGTCTATGTATGTTTAAATTCTTTGAATAGGATTCTAATTTTCATTTTATGATTCTATAACATTTGATCTAAATGTTTGAAGATTTAAATAATTCTTGGCAAACTAACACATTTTCAGCTGTCCCTTTACTGACAGACATAAACGCACTTTTATGTTCGAAGGACAAAAAACAATCTAAATTTATTCGTTAATAGAAACACAGGAAAAAATATTAGGTTTGGAGAATAGGAACACCTTTCCAGATCATTCTGGCTCATTGGACAATTAATTTAGATAACTGATTTTAGAGGAGGAATTAGATGATTTGTGGGGGGCTTAAAAGCAATCTCTGACTTGCATGAAAATTGCTTTT
The DNA here is from genome assembly GCA_037975125.1 of Latrodectus hesperus. NCBI lineage: Eukaryota > Metazoa > Arthropoda > Arachnida > Araneae > Theridiidae > Latrodectus > Latrodectus hesperus. Next base: position 13,285,125 of record CM075855.1, read on the forward strand.
AAAAACAAGAATTTCCGGACAGTTTTCTGAAACAGAAGTGACTGGTCCAGTAAATGATAGTAAATATTTGCAGCTTAAAGTTTTACTCTTCCTGAAAAGGAAATATTAAAGCATATTAATAGAAAAACTTTGGGAAATATCCAAAATCATTTTGATAAATTTTGTAATTTCGATTGCTATAAATACATGTAGCTAGATATTAGAACAGGTATTTAAGTACAAAATTTCTAATTCATTAATCATTTAATGTCATAAACTTTTCTCAATGTATTTAAATGATTATAACAAATCATTTTGCATTCACAAAACTAATATAGCCTTATTTAAAATTCAGAACCCAAAATAAGTAAATATTTGTCAAGAATATAATATAGAAATTAACACACACAATTAAATTGAATAATTTCAAAATATCCAACATTATCTACATAAATTAGTCGTTTGATTATGTCATGAATTTAGATTTACTCCTTTTTCCATGCAGTTTGTGTACTATAAGCAGAAATTTATTAAAACTGAGATTAGAAAATTCTCAGAAAAGACAAGTATTACATTTTAATAAATTTGTTATAATTCATTTTTTTCGAAAAATGTGTATGCAAGGATTATGTAAAAGTAAACATTTATGATTTTTTGGGATAAGCTTTTATCTCAGACAGTTTTATCATAAGTTATTTATCTGCATTCTGATGTAGACTGAGCTTAAATTCGTTTAACTGTCACGTAATTTGGGAACAGAGTCAGGTTCATCGACACCAGAGTTGATATTTCTGTCAAGTCAGTGAAGGTAAATTGAACTCTGTGGAACAGTTGATGTGCATTTGAAGATTGTTGACCTCCTGGGGCAGGTCTGCAACCACCAGGACGAATGTTTTTCTTCGCAAGCTGTGTCACAGCATCTCTGCCGTTCCCTTAGAATAATTGAGAAAATGCGCGTAGCCCACACTTATGTAAATACAATCAATATAAAGTATTGAAATATGTTACTCTAAAAAGTTAGTTTATATTTGGTTACAAGTTTGAATCGAAAAAACAGTTTATGAGCAATATTATTTTAAAAGTATTTTTCTTAAAAAAAAAAAAGGTCAAACAAGATTTTTTTAAAAAAATATGTGTCGATATAATTAAAACCTTTTTCTCCGATAATGTTGATTCGTAAGGATCTTTAAAAATATGTTTTATTTATCTCTCAGAATTGATATAAAATTTATATAGTTAGAAAACCCTCCAGATAGAGCATAATAAACTTACGTAAGAGACAATAAATTATTTTTATTGTAAAGATTCATTTGTAAAACACTGAGAGAGTATAAAAGTGTTTTTTTTTTCATTTTTGCTCATATGTTGTCATTCATATTTTTTAATATTTTATTATAAATTCTTTTCACCGATCATTTGTACCACACCTTAATCTTTTCAACCCCATTTACGGTTTTTTTTTAATACGGTGATCAGTTTGGGCAAAAGAAAAATAATGTTTTGCCTTTCTAAAAATTTTAAATTCCTTCACTTTAACAGTCGGAAACCTAGACGATCATCAAAAATAATGCAACCCTTTTTGCCAATTGAGTATTGGTGACGTCAGGTTCAGATCCCATGCTCCCACTCGAAAAAAGGTAAATAAAATGCTACCATGTTTTGATCTAAGAGTAATGTTGTTGCGTGAGCACCGAAACTAAACTTTGAAAAATAAATTCATCCTCTTATAATGTTTCGTAACAATAAATACGTAAATATATATATATATATATATATATATATATATATATTTTGGAGAATTTTTCTTTGATTATTTATTAGAATTTATAGATGGAATATTCTAGAACCTGAATTCCGGGACGAATAAGGTAAGAGTATATATAAACTTTATTTTACAAATTGATTTCTTTTGAAAATTTGATTTATTACCGAAAATGTTTTTTATGTTATTTAGCTTCTTCTGAGTATGTTTAATATGGCATATAGGGAAGGGTGTCAACTCAAATGTCGAATAGATGATGACAATAATACTTGGTACACATAAAATTCCAATAAAATTATTTACAAAGGAAAATATAAGGAGAATACACAGGATGATTACACTAATTCTTTGAAGCACACCAACTCCGTTAAAATATTTACAAAGGAGTTACAAAGAAAAAACACAGGTTGATTACAAAAATTCATAATAAACAAAAATTACCTATTTTTTTTTTAATCTTTTGTGGCTGGAAATAGAACCCCAGTCATCTGGATGATAAGCTTACACCTTTGTCATTGAGCCACCAGGACTTTGCAAAAATGTTATGTCACCGAACACAATGCCAATTCGGAGAATGACAATGCTTTTCGTGAAGGATTTACACCTGTATTTCTATATGCTGAATCCACTAGAGGACCTGAAAAGCGTAATGCGTCATTCATTCTTAACTGTATTATTTTTGCGGCTCTCTATATTGATATAAAATGTCAGCCTATCCTGAACAGAACAGCTGTTTCTAATATTTTTTAGTAGAAACTTTATTATTAAACACAAATTTAAGTTCCGTATAAATATTCGAGGAAATGTTGCTATTAATAAACTGAAAGAAAATATAGGCTTTACTTTCTAATAGCGGGTTAATTCGATTCTAATATTTAATTTCGTGTTTGAGAAATTCAATTTTATATTCGTCATTTAAACACCTTCAATTTATTTTAATAGCAACTTTCAATGTAGTAGTTTAGCTTAATGTATTGTATAAAATATAGATTATTTAAGTCTAATGATTATCCTAATTTCCTAATTATATTATATATATATTTCATTTTAACTCAAATTAAACAATGTGGACTCTGATAAAATATAGTAAAGAAAGAAATATTTCATTTCTTAAGCACAAAACTTTCTTTAATCTGTCCTTGATATAAATACTGGTTATAAAAAAATTGGCAATATTCTCAAATATATATTAATTTATTCAACTTAATTTTGAAATTTCTCCATAAAATAAAAATAAAAAATTATTCGAAATTCAATAATAATATTATATTTGGTTAATATATATATTAAAATAATTTTCCTTTAAATCACTGTATTTAAGTTATAAATAATAACAGTATGCATTAACTTAATATATTTTAAACTCATTTACAGTAAATTATTATTACAGTTAAAATTAAAAAAATTTGCAGTAAATTATTATAAAGTGTATCACATCCGAAGTGGTTAAAAAGTTTACTAATATAGAGAGGCTCAAATAGTTACAACAATATAGTAACCGCAAATAGTGTTTTTTTTTAACAATTTTTATTGTACTCTAATGCTTTCCGAATTCCGATTTACATTTCCTTATAGTAGGGTAATTGGGGAAGTATTAATTACTATATTTTTTCTGTGTAGCAAATCTTGTTACAGGGGCTCAACAAAGAGTAATTCGGAAAGTTTGCCCTTTATAATGTAAATGTTCCCTTTATAATGTTTTAAATTCTTTAAATACATTAGAGTCTTTTCAAAGTCTACTTCAATGATTTTTCACGGGAGTTCGAAGAAAATAACACTTCTTGACAAAGCAGTACTGAAAAAGACATTTCGGATCAAAGCGTTTTAGAAGTTTCTCATAAACACAATTTGGGGATAACCTAATAGAAAAGTTTGTTGTGAGACTTTTTTAAAATTCGCTGCATAGGATAGCTTTCAAGTAACCACACTAAACTTATTCATAGGCTGCAGTAACGGGACACCAAATTCCGTTTTTCGGTAGTGTCTGATATCGCACCTACGACCTTCTGTTAATTACAGCTCAATCTTATTACCAGGCGATGATGGTTGTGCCTAGAGTTCTTCTTCTTCTTCTTAGAGTTGGGTTTGTATGTCATTGGGCACCTCTGCTTTTATCAGCATTTTGTACTATTAACACCAAACCCAATGTTTCCTAGTTCCAGTTGCTCGGGTCACCCACTTTATTAATAAAGTCCGATAACCCTTTAATGGAGTCTAGGTGTAACTCTCTAGTATGGATGATGCCTAAAGAAGTTAATCTAGGGAGGGCAAGAGCCTAGCATTCGTAAATGATACGCTTGGCCGTTTCCTCTTGCGTATGACATTTCCTGCAGATAGGGTATTGCTGTCCCATTTTATGGAGGTGTTTTCTGAAATAGTAGTGCCCAGTTATGAAGCCTACGATTAAACGTATCTTCTGCCTAGAGCATCTTAGAATTTCAGATACAATCCTTGCTGATGATCCACAGATCATACTTTTAGCGTGGGTTTGACCAAGAGTGTTAAGCCAAGCTTCATACATCTTCCATTTTTCCCATCTAAGAACATTGGTTTTTGCGGTCTTCAAATTGATCCCATAAAAAGGTGTGCCTAGAGTTACTATTCTGGAGTGTTATAAAAATTTCCGGTGAACAGGATTAAAATACGGGAATATTACTTTGACGTAATAGTTTTCATTTATGAGGAAAATTATGTCTAACCTAACATATCACAACATTTTTATTCAGTTTGAACAATAAAAGCACTCATATATCGCTTGGTTTGCATAAAGCAAAATTTAAATATTTTTGGAAAGGAATTCATGATGAACCAGAGGGATAAATATCTCTTGGCTCGTCAGGGGAAACCCAAAAATATATTAATCGATTTGTTTATTAAGTATAGATCCAACTGCAATATCGCTTTTTGTTGTAAAAAAATTCCGCAGTCAAATTAAATAGAATATATGGAAGATACAATTGTGAAAGAAAAACTACGTTTGAAATCAAATTCAAAATAAATCAAGTTCAAAGGAACGATTAAAGCAAGCTTAGATGTCAAATGAAAACATGATTAAAGTAAACTTTAAAACAGAGTTTAAAATGAATATATTTTCGCACATTTACAGAAACACTAAATTAAACCTCCCAAATAAGTTTCTCATCTACCAGATAATCATATCATCTGTCTTGCCTGGAGTGCCACAACTTAGATTAATATCCTAGAGTTTATATAATAAAAAAATGTTAAAAACAGTATAGCTTCCATTACAAACAACTTGAAATTTCCTTAAAGTCGAAAAAATCAACATAAAGCAATACGCAAAATATCCTGCTCTTCTTGTAATTCCAATTTATAAAAAAAATCTGAAAATTTCTAAAATTTGATTGAAGGAATACCATACTTTATTCCATTTAATTATTTTAAAATGACATAAATTTGTTAAATAAAATTTAAACCTTTTTCTGTCTTATTAAGTTGACCGTTTATTGTCCGATACCATCAGTCTGCAAAGATTAAAAAGACGTAGATTCGAGCGCAATAATCCTTATTCTGAGTGCATCCTCATTATCTGCGAGTTGATTGCGTTCCGTCATACAAAGACAATATTTTCATTATTATTTTTATTGCTTCTATGCCTGTATCTGTAGAAGCACGCTATAATTTACCAGTGTCGCTGTAATGGAGATTCTGAATTATTTGGCGTTGAGCAAATTAAGAAACATTGTGAATTCAACTTGGCAACATACATTTATAAATTTATTCTGTTAGATATTACATTTTGTTGTAAGAAAAATGAGAATAATTTGTCATTCACTTCTCAAAATATTAAAAAATATGGCACTCCATTTAACTTTTTAGTCATATTATGATCAGCAATTAATAAAACTTAATTACCAACATGAACTTCTTCAAGTTGGATATTTGTAAGTCAAACGCCCAGTTTTCACGTGACTTATATCTAGAGCTGCGTTCTACAGAGTGTTAAGTTTCTAGTTCAATTCCAGCCATCGTTGAACAACAATAGTTGCTTGCAGCACTTATCCTTTCGGCACAACGATTTGTCTGAGTTCGTGCTAGAGGGTGAGCTGGGTAAAAATTTCCAGGGTGAAAAATAATTTGTAGATGATTAAAAGAAATATTAAGGTTGTAACTCTTTTCATCGCTATGCAATATCAAAACGTTTCGCTACGTTTTTCAAGAACCAGCCTTGCTTTACACTCTGCAATTAAACAATTTTTATGAAATAAGATTTTTTTTTCCTTGATGACATAAATGTTTTTAAAAACTGCAATTTTAAGGATTCAAGTATATTACCTGAATTAAATGACTACTACATTGTACTGTCTTACTGTTGACGGCTTTGTAAGAATTTTTGAAATGGAACTAAACCCACTTCAAATTTATGTCTTCGAAGAGAGGTTTTCATAGATATCAAAATCTGTAACCGTGTCACAAGAAAAAAACACTTAGAAAACTCCGAGGTACCCTACACAACAAATGAGCAATTAAAGCAACACAGATTTTCTGCTAAGTAAGAGTGATTGATGTGGAACGTCTCAAAACAATGAGCATGTTTTTTTTTTTCCATAATTCAGAGACAACTGTTATATCCATAATCGTATTGTCATTTTAAAGCAATTTTAAGTTACTTTAATCACAAATATAGTACATAAAAATAAATATGCTTTTTTTCTTTTAACCCACTCAGCATCCACGACGTATCTGTTATGTCGGACAAAAAATTGGCCCATTAGCGACCAGCGATGGAAGAGATCCGTCAGAACTTTCCTGGCTTAAAGTGGCCACTGACGTATCTGGTATGTCGCAGCTTTACACCCCAAAAACGGTCACGACGTATTTTTCTCACAGTAGAATCCACTTTATTTTTCTTCCCCCCTAATTGGTGGATTAATGGATCGGTCCCACTCCTTGAAAACTAAAATTGAGACTGATTTTCACACCAAATATTTAAAATATTGATTATTTTCTCCAAGATTGAACTCTAAAATTTAATAATCTTTGCATTTGCTATTTTTGAAATGAAATGCGCGAGTTTATATAATACATATTTTTTTTAAATTTTATTGATTAAGAAAATTAAGTTAGGATATTTTATTACCACAAAAATTTTAAATTTCTGAATACCTTTAAATAAGTTTCTGTTAACTTTTGCCTACTTTTCTAAGTTTACTTTAGTAAATTTTCCTTCTTTTCCTAATAACTTACATTTACTTCAGTTAATTTAATTCAGTTTTTAAATTTTTTGACACTTTACAGTTTAATTATGATAAGCGAATAAATTTCGGTAAATGGTAATTGTTTGATTTCCAATGAAAAAGTTCTTGTTTGTTTTATGTAAAATTAACGGGTTTTTCATAATTAATATCCGTCTTAAGTCCTAATCACTCATATTTATTTAATTTATAGTTTTATTTTTGTGCATTCGGAAAAACATACAGAATAAGTTTACTGCACGTTACATTTTATTTCATTATCAATTTAATCTCTTTTAATATGCATCTGAAATGTAGCTAATAAAACAAAAGTACCGCCTTAAAGCAATAATGTATCATGATTGTCATCGAAATTGTAGCCGATAAAATTACACTTATATTTTGAATATCATTTCTTTTTAAAGAAACAAAATGTTGAAACTAAAATACATCAACAATATTAATTGTTACACCAAAATCATTATTTTATTATATCGATATTGATTAGTATACTATTTTTTTAATATTGGATTATAAAATATAATTATGATTAGAAATTTTCTCTAATAAAATTATGAAACTACGATATTTTTGACATTATCCTTATCCTCCTTTGAAAGCCATTTTAATATTTTTTATTTAATGTCTTATATATATTTATTATAATTTTTTTTGTATGACGTACGGATAATATTTTGGAAAATAAATATTCTGTAATAAAAAATTTATAATATCTTTAAAACAAATTAAATTTACAATGAATTTAATTCCTCAAATTTTTAAATAGTAAATTCTTCTGCAGAAAAGTAAGTGAATTTTATTTAATATTTAGAGATTGGGGTAAAAAATTTTATGTCAAAAAAATAATTTTATACACTTTAAAAGGTATTTTTTTCAAATGGTGTAATAGATAAAATAATTAGTTGTGAAACCACAATCATACTACATAAAAAAATTAAATTTACAGAAAATAATTATTTTATTACAAAATGTATATTTAAGTAATTATTGTATTATAAAATTATTTTTAAAATAAATTAATTACTAATCTGTTTGTTCTGCAAATAAATATCTTTAAAACGATCGATATTATATTTAAAAAAACAGATTTTTAAATCTAATAATCTTAACCATGAAAATTCTTGGTACAAAATAAATATCATATCTACCTAATTATTTTTATTTGAATAAAAAATTAATCCATTACATTTAACCTTTAAACATTGAAAGGTATATTCTACATATGATTGATTGTGTCATTAAAATCTAAAAAATAATGATCAGCGCATTATATATTTCAAACAAGGTTTTTTCTCAAGAATTAAAGTTATGAAAACAAAGAACTTTCACCTAGGCAAAAACATCTAAATGAAATTGTAAGTTAAAAAATATAGGACCAGAAATAAATGGAATGTTTAAATCTAGATTTGTTATTTCAATCTGCATCAATAATAATAAGATTCCTATAGCATATATAGTTTTACAAAAATAACAAAAGTGGTTATAGAAATTACAAAAGTTGAATGTAGTTCAAAATTAAATTTATACTTCCAAATAAATTAATTAGCTGTCTATATTATACAAAAATTATTTTTATTCCTATTTCCTTAAAATACATATGAATATGGACTTGTAAAGTAATTATTTTATTTAGTATAAAATAAGATGTTGTTACAATATTTAAATTCCTAACTATTTTTTCTGTGAGAATATGCTGTTGTTCGTTTGAGTAAAAAATAAAATGTATCAAAAATGTCATCTAAGTCAGGGCAACTCTATAGTATATTAATTATATGAAGATCTACAAATTTAATATTAAGAAAAGTCTTAATATTAAGTATTATCATTGAAATTTGTAAAACTGATTTAGAATTACAGGCATGCTCAGAATTTCTAACAAAGAAAGTAAAATTTTTTCCATATAAAAACATAACTTTACCGACTTAAATGAATTTATTATAATTTACAGCATCAACGTTTTTCTAAACTAATGTTAGATATACTGAAGAATAGAAAAACAAATGCTTATAACAACTATGCTTTTCTTAAATTTCCAAATCTTTATGAATATATCCTGTCAATTTAACAAAATCATTACTTTTTCGACTTTTATTCTTGATATATAAATTTGTAATATTCAGTATGATAAGGTTGTTTCACAGCACAAGGTTTTCAATAAAATTTATTACAAGCTCGCCCCCATCCCAAACAAAGTTTACAATGTATAAATAAATTTTTTTTTATTTTTGTACCTATAAATTTCTTTGTATTTTGAAAACGTATGGAGATAATTTTTACATAGGAAGATATAAAAATAAATTCAAATTTTCTGACATAACTTCTGTTGGTAATTATGTCTGCAAAGCCATTAAATCTTTTATTCGTATTAACAACAATACAGTACGCAATAAGATAAACTAAAATGAAATTTACTTTCTGACTCTGTTTCAAATAATAAAATGTACATAACATGTAGTTATAGAAATTAAATTTGATTGATTAGCATAATTTTTGTAGTTTTGTAAAAAAAAAATTAAATAAATTGCTCTGTGGAATTTTTTTTCCAAAATTCACATTATTATCTTACTATTATCTATTCTATTCTATTCTATTCTATTCTATTCTATTCTATTCTATTCTATTCTATTATATTATATTACATTATATCATATTATATTATATTATATTATATTACTATCACATTATTATCACTATTATCTTACTTATATAAAAGTAGAATATATTATTTATTTATAATTTTTATATTAATCGGATCCCTCCAGTCTTATAGGATTTGTTAAGAAAAACTTATTTGGTATCAATTAGTTTCTATAATATTGTTGTATCATTATGGGGCAAAAGTTTTTGATAGTTCTTAAAGTATTCAAACATTATTCACTTAATTCTTACTCATTGGCTCTCCTTAAAACATTGAGAAGTTAATGATCATGTAAAATTTAGATTTAAACCAGGGAGGGGCAGGTGTATTTTCTCTATATAATTCTTATAAATATTCCACAGAACCATTTCAGACACTTACTGATATACTGCCTGTATATAAGTCAGGAATTCGTTTCAAGGAAGATAATTCATCACACATGTGTGAGTAACTTCCTATATGATCGAGGATGTTTCAATTTAGCTATGGTAGGAATGAGAGGGGTTGTGTTTATTCATACAGAGAAAGCATGACCACTATTCTCGTTGAAATTGTTTTCATCTGTCGAGAAACTGGTTTCTCACATTGATTCATTACTACCATCTCATTTAGAAGCGTGTTTTCCTCTAAATGGATCTAGTGTTTGTTAGGTTCCTAGCCTAAATGGCCATGTACCTTCTGTTCCTAAGAAATTTTTCTACACCTCACTTTAGTTGAGATTAACATAATGATTTCAAAACATAAGATTATTTAAACACAAAAAATTTAAGAAAATATTTTGCTTAGGTTAAAGTGCTCCCAACGAGAGTTCTTTGCATGAGATTGAATAAACATAAAAAAGAAAAATTTTGAATACACATTACAAACATGAGTGCAAAAAAATATTTTTAAATTACAGTTATATACATAGTATTAATATAACTGTATAAAGACAAAATATTTTTTTATTCTATTATATATACATATATAAAAAAATAAAATAAATAACAAGAAATATGCATATATATAAACACAGATTTTTTCCTTTTCTTTATTTTATTTATTTTTTTTTAAGTATAAGAAGAAGAAATTATTTATTTCTACTTTTTGGGAGGCGAATAGATAAGTTTGAATGTGGTTTAGCCCGCAGAGCCGCCCTTGTTCTGTGGAAATTGGAAAGTTCGTAGGAACTGTATTTTTCAATTGCTTGAATTTCAGAGTTATCAATTTCATAAAGTTTGTTGTAGAAGCGAAAAGCAAGGAATTGGACGTATCTTGATAGGGGAAGGACACCCAAATTGTTTCTGATGTGTTCGTTTCTGATGTAGAAGTCTGATTGAGTGATCAGTCTAAGAAATTTACTTTGCTGACCCTCAAGAAGTTTCAGGTTCGTTTCCGCAGCACCACCCCAGATTGGGGCTGCATAGGTGATAATAGGGCGAAGGTATGATTTATAAATCAATAGCTTGTTAGCCATGGAGAGCTTTGATTTGTAGGCAATTAAGGGGTAGAGTGAAGTTTTGGGAGAAATAAATTTATTCTTAATTTTATTAATATGGGCTTTCCAGGTAAGTTTTTTATCTAACGTAAGACCGAGGTACTCGATTTTATTTGACCAGGGGACCGAAAAAGCGCTTAGTTGAATCTGGGTGGGGGTAGAGTACGTTTCCTAGTAAAAATGACAGCAGTGGATTTGTTTAGATTTATTTTTAATATTTATATATGTGAACTATTTTAAGCAGTTTTATCAAATTCATATTTTAAGGACATTTTAAAAAAATGTATAGTGGCAGATATTTTGCCAAATTAAATAATAAAGATTCTTTTACTTTTATTTTCAATTATATGTAATTTCTGTTCACATACGCTAAAAAAATAACTCAAATAATGCACTTGTATAAGCAAATATTCCATTTATATTGAAATAAACTGACCGCAACAGTTTAAACTACTTAGTACATGCACTGAAACTAGACTAATCAGAATAACCAATGAAATTAATTTTCATACACTTTTTTTCTAAAAAAATATGACAAGTGATATTTCATGTAAGGTTTTTCAGTTTCGAGTTCAGAATAAACAATTTAGCTAATAAATTTGTGCTTTAACACTTTTAAATAAGCAAAAAATTATATTTATCTATCAAAAAGGACATAAAAATATGTTTTTCAGCTGGGTAAAGAAGAGTTAATTAATATTTGCTAATAAAATCTTAATGTATTTAGACTTTACGTTATATTTCTCCAAAATTGTCACAGTCATTTCTCCTATTTTTACTTTTAATTTATCAGTGCGTTAACAACAATGGCCATCAATATTTCATTCAATGGACTCTGGTTTGGGTCCATCTCTTCTTTCTTTTTCTTATATTTTAATACTTATTATTTTTAAATTATTGGTTATTACTTAAACATTCAAAATGCTCATCGTAAACACATTTTGTAAAAGATAGATTTGTATAAACTTTTAATATTTAATATAATTTTTAAATTAAAATTGAAAATGAACGGAAATAATTTTCTTATAAACACGAAAAAAAAAAAAGAAGAAGAAGAAAATATAATTTGAGACTAATAGGATTTAAGGGATGATACTTTGAATCTTACTAAATACTTAGACATATTTCATTTATAAGAAAATGTGTATATTTTTTCTATTATATCGAAGTTTTTTTATTTTTATTTTTTTATTAAAATGATTTAATGCTTTGCCAGTTTTAAGGCGATTTTAATCATAAAGGGTAGTGTCTGTTCTGGTATAGAGGATTAGAAAATCATAACGAAATTCTCAACGTTTCATCTAACTTGTTTTACAATATTCAAAAGCATGATTCTTTTCAATTGTATCTGGACTTTAACCAAAGTAAAATTAATGGCTGTTGTCAAAACTTAAAAGAAGGAATGAAAGAAATGATGGATACATGAGAAAATGCAATCACAATGTTCATTCAACAGTAAGCACTCGTCCATCAATAGTGATTTGTGCTCAAGCAATGGGCATTGTGTTAACAGACAATATCTTCCTAACTTCTAGGGTTGAATATTGTAACGCGAAATTCTCCAGCTGAATACTTGATATAGTAGAGGGGGGCAACTGCTTACGAACAATGAGGGCTTCACCTGAAACGGTTACAGAGACGCCTATTTCCACTTCAAAAACGATGAAAAGGAAATTAATAATAGAAATAAAAGAAAATATGCACATGCAAGTTTTTTTCTTCAAAATTTTCGTTCATCACCGAAGTAATACTGTACAATATCTTAATATAATTAAACCATTTACCTTCTTAGTTCCTATTATTTTCGTAGTTCAAATTTCCTTCAATATAAAAAGACATTTTTAAAAAATTGGTTGCATAAAATAATTCATTTAAAAACTTTAACTTGCTAATAAGATTTGAAAAATTAAAATTCCGAAAAAAAAATTAAATTCAAAACTAATTATTATTTCTAAAAGTCATGGTAAATATTTATTATCGTGGATATTAAAGCAAAATATATAAATAACAGATTGTTAAGATTTCCATTATTAAGTTTATAAACTGAATTATTATATAATTAAACATCGATATACATCTAATTACTATTTAACCTGAAACTTATTGAAATTTTTGCCATAAAAAGAGTATAAGTAAAACTAGAAATATTTTACCGTCATTTTAATAATCCCAGAAAAGGCAAATAAATATTCATATAATAGTAATACAGTGTTCACTTTATAATTTCGATATATGCCTGTTAATTTTCTCAGAAAAGTGTAAAAGAAATTCAAATACATATTATATTGATACTAAGTGATAGGTAAATACGATTTTGGCTGGGAATAATTATTTCATGTCCATAAGGCTTATGTTCATTTTTGATACGTATTCAACTCACATTCAATCTTGTATTCAACATCACGTGTTCACTCTGAAACATTTGTATTCAACATTTCCAGGAAACTGTAACACGAATAAATCAGGTAATTAATTCTTTTTTTTAAAATTTATTTACAGTGTTTTACTAAATAGAATTAATGTACTATATCAATAGTAAATTTCAATTGTATTTATTAACCTTGGATGTGAATATTAAATTAATGTTAATAATATATGTTTCATTAAAAAAAAATTGTGTAAATATTATCTACAGTAATATTGTAAATAATATACATATTATAGATAATACTAAAACTAATATATTGTATAAATAATAATTTATTATTATGAATGCAAAACATTCATCTAATGTTATCCAAACAAACATCATGAAATAATTAATTTTTATACTATTGAATTTCAATACTTATATTAATATAAAAAAGTGTTATTAAAAAATAATTTAAATAATTATAACATGGTTAATAAGGATCATGTCTTAAATATTAATGTCTATGGCTTAATTACTATTTGTACGAGAAAAATGCAAATGTTGATAATACTGACATACTTAAAAGGTTACTATGAGCCCTAAGTTAGCACTAAGCCTAACTAGCTATCACGTGGAAGTAAAGTTAACAAAACGACAAGACCTCAAATATTGCCATCTACTTTTTCTGAATTTTTCTGCAAATGAAACGCGTTTCATCAAATAAATTACTTTACAATAGAAAGAGTAAACTTCAAGCCTTTATTTAGCGGGTATGGTGAAACTAACTTAATATAAATAATATTGAAAAATTTATGAAAATTGTAAATAAGACAAATATTATAGATAATAATTGCTTTTAATAATAGTATTAAATATTTTGTATAAAATAAATTCTATTTTAATAACAAGATATTGTGTTAATGATATTAATGCCAAAAAATTCATTTAATGCTATTTTAACAAGCGCCATGAAAATATTAATTCGTATGCTATTGAAATTCAATATTGATATTAATAGAAAAGTTAGTGATATTAAATGAGTAGTTTAAATAATCATAACCGTCTTAATAAGCTCATGACTAATATGTAAGACGTAATTATACCAGAACCATAATTACAATCATTGATGATTCTGACATATTTAAAATAGTGCCGGTTACTTGGAGCACGAGGTTACCATTAAGCCTAACTCTCTCTCATGAAGCAGGCATGTCAACAAATGGACAAGATCTCGATTACCGTGTAATTTACTGAATTTTTCTCAAAAAGTAAAGAAAAAAATTTTTTAAAAAATAAGGGTTTCTAAAAAATAAGAAAATGTTACAAAAAATAATTTAGAAAGTAATTGTAAACTCTAAACGATAAATAAATATACGAAGAAAGTACAAATATTCGATGCTGAATAGGGAAGATTATTAACGCTGTTCATCGTATCTGTAATATTTTAAACGTTAATAATAATGAGCTATCTATATAAAACGTTTACGGTCATCCAAGCACAAAACAACTCATTTCTTGAAAATTTATAGTGAAAAGTCACTTTTTCTGTGCAACAAGATAGGTTAGCAGGACGGTATTACAAATTAAAAATAATTACAGACAGTATACGCTCTTTATTAACTTAAAAACAGACGAAGAAAATTCTTCCTAAAGGGGTATTGACACAACAGAAAAATATTCCCAAAATTATCAATAGGTTTATAATCAAATCAATAAAAAAAAAAGCTATATTAAGAACAATGTATGTTTTCAAGCAAGGAAATGAAATTCATTTATTAGTAGTCTAACATTAAACTTTAACATAAATTACCTGGGAAGTAATGTGTCAAATCTACTTTAAATTAAAATATATATAAATGGAGCAAATTTATTTACTTATATGAAGAAGCAATAGTATTTAAATTTTTGTTCGTTAACTTTTTGCATATTTAACGAATTAACAAAGTTATTTTAGATTATAAACATGTTTTGGTTCTCTGAATTTTGACACATTTCTCAACGATATGAAATAAATTTAATATTTGCTTTTCTTATTTCAATTAGGCAGATAAAATTTTCCTAATTTCTTGCTAGTCAGCTTCTTTTTTCTAAGTTTAGGCATTTCTAGTGTGCAGAAATGGGATCTGAAGTCAAATTACATGATATGAAAAATAATGTTTATCTGTAAACAACAAGACGACCATAAATAAGTTTGAACATAGAAAAATAATATTGAACAGAGTCGTCTTTTTATTTTTCATTCAGATTAATATTTGCTTCAGTATTGAGGGGATATAAATACTACCCTAGAGCCAAAAGTTGAAATTATTTCTAATCTTCTTATGAAAATTTTATCTCAGAACAAGCACCAAATCATCGTTTTCCTAAGCTCTAATGGACAGCTGATTGCGAATTTCGTTTTTACTTGATGGCAAATCTTAATCAACAAATAGAATCAAGTTACTCTATATTTCCAAGTAAAAAAATTAAATAATTTCTATTTTGGTTATAAAAAAAAAGTTTTGATGAATATGCATGCATTTATGAAGTATATAACACAGTGAATTGCTATAGGCAATAGAAGGGTCATCTGCAATAAATTCGGAGCATACAGAAAAAATCTTAATATAATAATATTATCTAATTAAAAGTTGTTAAAATTATTTTCGTAATAAATTATGTATATTATAAAGAGAGAGAGTATTTCTATACACAAACATTAACTAACTCGATATTTTAAACTTCGTTAAATCCACAAGTTTTACTATCCGCAGTTATTGGCTGAAAGGGTGTGACGTCACAAAGAGGCGGTAACTTTACACCCATCGGGTATAAAAAAGAGGTCGGAAACGGCTTGCATTTAGACCGCTGCCTGAGTCTTTTTGCTTGACACCAAAGCACTTTTCGCATTTTTAAAAAATTTAAAGAAGTTTTTCCTTAACGTAAGATGTCCACCAGCGAGCAAGAGTTCTTGGCCCGATTTCTAATATCAACTCATATCAGAAGAATTGAAGATTTCCTACTTGATGACACGCCATGCTTTATAAGCGCCGCGGAACTAGAAGATCTTTTAAGAGAAGGTCGGAGATATTTATCTCCATCTCGTTATAATTATTTATTAAATATATTCTCGATACCATTCGCATTTTATGTTAATCGCGTTGATTTAGTAGAAGTCATCATGAAGTTCGACGGGATCCACGAGGGTAATGTGAATGAGTATATAAATATTCACTATCAAAAATATTTCGGAATATATCCGTAAGTAACATTATTATATATGTTATTATATTCATTATGTTTGTATGAATTGTCTGTCTTAAGTTTAAATTATATATTATTTTTACTTACAATTAATTTCTTATAGCTGTCCGTAAAGAAATATTTTATTTTAAAGACAAATTATATCAAAATTATCTAATTTCAGTTTTACTTAAGTAGAAAATTTAATTGCAATTATACAGTAATAATATATAGCAGAAATAATTTATTATGCGATCAAAAAGTAATCGTAATGTAATCGCTTATATGAAGTATAGTTACAGTGTAATTTTTTGTACAAAGTATATATTCATTTAATTTAAAATGATCGGATTTGTCTTTGTTTTTAATATCGTATCTCTCTTTTACGCATAAGTTTTCACAAGAGTAAGTTAGATTTTGAAGTCTAAATTTGATCCAATATTTAAAAACTATTGATGTCATTAGTCCGATAAAAAAAATTTTTGTTATTTTTAATGAATTTAATCAGATCTGATAGTCATAGTTAATCATTAAATTTTCTTGTTTATGGTATTTATATCTTTATAGAGTATTATAAGATTAATTGTAATTTTCTTAAATCTGAAAATTAAAATTTACTTAGAATAAACAATACTTATGCTTTATTTTAAATTTTTCTTTCAAAAGAAAAAGATTTATATTAAAAAGTTGCGTGCTATAAATGCCTAATTTATTTACCTTCAGCTGTTAACCGAAAATAATTTTTCAATTATTTTCAAAGACTTTATAAAATATCAGCCGAGTCTGAATCACAAATGCTGAATAAATTAAAATTATTTTTTTGTTTTAGTAGATATATTGTATAAAATGTAATAGGCATTCTATTTTTCCTTAAATTTTAGCTGATTTTCATATTATATTACAATAATGAATTTTCTCTGATTTATTATTTATATATATATATATATATATATATATATATATATATATATATATATATATATATATACATAGTGTTTATTTGTAATATTTCGTTTCGAGAATGTAAAAGTATAACTTTTAGTAATGTTATATGTTGAAGTACTTGAGAATCAAAATGTAATATTCAAAATAGAGTCATTAAATCAGTAAATGAAAATATTTCTTTAACATGATAAAGTAAGTTTAATATTTTCTAGAATTTGTAAGAAACAAACTTTTAATTAATGGTTATATTTAAGGAATATTAGTTTAAAATATCCTAAATTTTACATAAAAATTTTTGAAACAGTTTTGAACCTCACATAGTTAAGAAATTAAATAATTTAACATATTCCCTAATGTTTTCCTTATACAAAATAATGTTGGTGATTACTAAATTCAAACATTTTTTACATATTTAAATTTTTTCATTAATTTATGGTGAAATCATTTTATAATGTCTCTGAAACAGTTATGCATTTCGTAAACAACTGTTGAAACAAATGTTAACTAAGTGATGAAAATTCTGTTCATTTTTTTAGAAAATTAATATCGTTTTAAAACTTTATTTTTTAAATTTTAATATTTAATTACAAACAAAAATTATTAACGAGATATTACGATATAGAATTAAAATTTATTTCATCATATTAAGATTTATGTTTTGATTGTTTTATACCTCTCGATCTATTGTTATATTTTTAGTTAGTTCTTATAGATAAATATAATAAATAATAAACCTTGAAAGTGTATAATTAAAACATTAATTTGCAAATATTTTTATTTAAAATATTTGTGTCTTCACTAAATGTATACATCAAGCTAATACCTAAACTTTGTTTCCATTTTCTGATAAATATAATCTTGTCACAAGATATAGATTTATCAGAAAAGGGAAACAAAGCTTAGGTATTAGCATGATACTGACATAAATATAATTTTACAATGAAAATAATTTCATTATGAAGAAAAATTTAAGTATATTAATTAGGTTTAGCAAAATATAATGTAACCTTTATTATTTTAATTACATAAAAATATATTTTTTTAAACTAAGATTTTCCATTTTTTTGTCGATCATTTATAAAATTATATAAGTATTTAAAATAATTCTATTAGTAAGTTAATTTTTAAATTAAAATTAGATTTAATGTAAAATTAATTAAAACCTAAGACTTCACACAAGGATTTAATATTCCCAAGTTTGGTTTTGTTAAAAATGAATTTAGCTCGAAAATTTTGACTTATGGAACAAAATAATTACCAAATTTTATTTTCTGTCTAACACGTATTCATTACATTTTTTTCATTTAATATCTATTTGTAATTATTACAATTTTAAAAAAAAAAAACGTATTTTAACTTGAGAGACATCATACTAGAGGAATATAATAAAATCGGGCATAATTATTGTTCTGCACTGTAAAAAAATAAAAGAAAATTATTCAAATTAAAAATAAGCTCTTTTGAATAAAGAAATAAATATTTCAAAATCGTAATAATATCCTATTAAAAATTAAAAATACGTAGACATTCTTCATTGGTAAATTAAACGACTGAGAAAATTTCTCATATTGAAATCATGAGCTAAGAATATTAAAATTTCTTTTCTAGTATGAATACTTGTATGCTTAGCTTGGTTTGTTTTCCTTAAACAGTCTTTTTTTGTACACGAGGTCTAGTTAGATCGAGAACAACAATTAAAAGTCTAATTCCCAATAAGAAATTATAATTAAATTAATTTTACTCAAAAGAAAACTTAAATACTGAGTATATCAGTTTTGGAAAAATAAACAATATTACAAATTTACAGTTTTTGACTGAGAATATTTATGATTTTATTATAAAAAATGATTTTATGACTGAGAATATTTATGATTTTATTATAAGTTTATATAATTCAATGCTTCAAAGATATTAAATATTGAACTCCATTGAAGATTTTAACTTGCATAATCTAGTATGGTGAAGATGTTGTTAAAATTATGAGTGTACAAGGAATTTTTAATATTTCAACGCTATTTTTTTACACTATTTTTTATAGCGAAAACTAATGTTAAGGCCATAATAATAGCAAACAATTTTATCACTTAAAATAATTCATGTTTTTTTTTTTCTTTTTTCCCCTGTCCCATGGTTTTACGAAAATTTAAAATAAATGTAGCGTAAAAATTGAAAAGGCAGTAGTTATTTTAATTAAAAAAATTGTATTTCGTTTACAATTAAATTTTGTTGTATAGTCTTAGTTCTTTCATTAACAAATTTTTAGTCTGAATTGTGGCAAATTTGTTCTTATGTGAATTTTATATATTTTTAACACCTTTCATTTTCTTTCGTGTAGTGGTTACTCAAGTGTTTCGGGAAGGCTTCGAGAGGATTATCCATTGTTGAAGTTTTATCTGATCTTCCTATTATACGCTGCGTTCTCCGATGGGCGGAGAGACAGACGTCGCCGCCTTCAGGCTGTCCTCAGTCTATGGAAAAAATCAAATTTTGAGCTGGTTCCGAATTTAGAATTCGCAAGAGTACTGATGTCAGTCAGTGAGCAGAAATACGACGAGAGAATCATTTTCGCGTCTCAAAAACTGAGGCCTTTCTTACCCCAAGACCCATCGTCAAGAACAGTGAGGATACCTGAGTTTGACGAGATTCTTCGAAAAAAACTGTAATTTCATTTCAAACGTTTTTATCATTTTGATATGTGAAAACTACTTTAGTTTATTTGTTAGAATAAGATGAAGCATTTAATTGTTAATATGCTATAGAAAGAATGTAAACATAAATGCATATATGGTGGTAATTCCACTTTTTTTTAATTATGTAATTTTAAATAAATTTGTATAGATATTCAAGACAAAACGTTTTTTTGTCCTTTTTTTAATTTAAAAAATTTGCGTAAAAAGTTTTTATTGATAGTGAGAAAAAATCATTATTACAGTGGTATAATGTATACCTTTTACTGGATATTCATATCAACAGAAAATATATTTTCATGAATAAATGAATATATGCAAATAAATTAATTAAAGAATTAGAATAATTTATCATTTAATAATAAACTGCAAACAGCATATAGAAGTCAACTAAAAAACAGCCTAAAGTGTGAATCTATTCCGGTGGTAAATTCTAAAAAAAGCACTGTATTTTTACAGCAAAATGTGCTGGCTTTTTGGGATCCAGTAATTTGCTGTAAATTTTACAGCATATTCTTAAAAGTTTTACTGTAATTTTTACAGCACTTTTTATTGCTATTTTACAGCACTTTTTATTGTTATTTTTACATCACTTTTTATTGTTATTTTTACTGCACATTTTACTATGCATTTTGCTGCATATTCTACGAAACCTATTGCAATAGCTATTTACAGCTATCATCATGTTTTATAAAGATTACCGTAGAGTATAAATCAATTTTGAATACACAATAGCTAATTTCCTAATTTTGAGCTTTGTAACTTTAATAGAGGGTTGAATATTTTTTATTACATTTTATTACATATTTTTTAAAAAAATATTAAGAAATAACAGTTATATTGAATAAGATACAAAGCTAAGCATAAAATTGATTTTTGTTATATCTGCTTCTACAGATTTAGGATAAAAAGAAACCTTATAAAACATTCCATTTTACTAAAAATACCAAAGGGGAATTAGTTAATGATATAGTATTTTAATTATACTGTAAAGAATATCAAAATACTTTAAATAATATCAAAAAGAAAACTTTTATTGTCTTTACAGACAATAAAAGTTTTCTTTTTGATATTATTTAAAGTAATTGATTTTTTCCATTATAATAAAAGCAAATAAAGATTCTGAGGAAAAAAAGCAATATAGTTGAAAATACACAAATAATTTTAAGGAATATTTTACTTACATTTTAATAATTATAGCCATTTAAAAATGGATAAATTATTTAAAAGTGACAAAAACACGTGCTTGGATTCCATCCTTGACATATTTTTTAGATTTCGTTCCCCGCGAGGGATTAAAGTTGAACAAACACCTGAAAAACAAAAACAAAAAATAGAAATCAGACACATGAATAACTAATTTGCAATTTCAAGAGCTGAATATTTCAGAGGAAAAGTTGTTTAGTAGTTCAATAAAATATTTAGAACTTTTTATTGTTCTATATAATTGATTGAATTTCCCTAAAATATACTTCTTTTAATAGTTAACAAGTGGTTGTTACATTCATACAATCACAATCATTTTGATGATAAAAATTATTTCAAGGGATTTTAGCAATTTCATGATAAGAATTTTTGGTAAGGAAGGTCACACTTCTTATGAAGATGATAAAATCTTTACTTCAATTAAATCATTCTAACTGACGTTTTCTATCTCGAAAAACTAATTTGTAATTGATTTAATTAAAAGAGAATATAGAATTACTTTATAAGGATTCATTTATGTTATCGAAAATTATATCCTCTGAGAAGCAAATCATAACATTTCCAATGGGAACAGTGAATTACAAATTTTTAGAAATAAATTGCGAAACACATATGAACCTTATGCCCACATTTTAAAGATAACTTACAAAAGCCAATATTTTTGAGTTAAAAAAATTACTTTTGTAATGAATATGGAAACATTTCTTTTGCATACATATATACACAATTTAAAAATTATTTCCTGCGAAAATAAACAGAAAAATTAAAATGCTACAATGTCTCAAAGTAACAATAATTTATGAAATAACATTTTTTTAAAAATTTGGTTAAAACTGAATTTCGTTAACTCGTAAAAAAGCCTCAAAAGTGAAATTAAAGTTGTCTTAGAGTGAGATCAAAGTTGTATTTTCCTCTAAGAAAACTTTAATTTCAATAAGAAATTAAATGAAATAGTGCAAAATTAGAAAATATAAAAAAAAATTTGCTGTTCGTAAGTCTGCATATTTACGGCATTATATACGTAAATACTTAGAGCTAAATAAAGGAGAATACAATTGAATTTGTATCAAAAAAGATATATTTAACTAAAACAATTTATTTAGATTTTCTTAGAATTTTATATATTCAAATGATTTATTTTAAATAGAATATTAGCAGAGTAAACAGTATTTGAAGAAGTCAATAAATGTAACAACAAATTTTTGCTTTTCAGTTAAAACATTTAAAACCATATGAAATATATAAATAATACAAGTTGATGAAATATATAAATAATACATGCCACAAATTAATACACATGGTGTGCAAGGTAAGACTATAATATCTACTGCATCCTAAGAAGATGTGGAAATCTAAAACCAATAAACAAATTCCTGATTAATTTATTTATGATTAATTTTTATGTTCATTTCTAAATTTCTTATTTATAATTTACTAAGCAGTAATTTTTTTAATAAAGTTTTGAATACTTTACTACAACACTTCTAAATATTTTTTCAAGTCTTCTCCAAAATATGCAGATAGAAGAGCAATACACGCTCCAACAACTTCTTTTTCCTCCAATTCCTTAATGGTTGAAGATTGTATTTTACAACCTCCAGGAGGAGAAGTTTTTAAGAAATTAACAATTCTTTTAATTTGTTAGCTGATGCAAACCTAGATCTTTCATTTAAATCTACAGCAGTTAAACACTTAAAATGGTCCAAAATGCTTTGCTTTAAAAATAAGCAAGGCCATCTTTCTTTTAATGTGGAAACATCAACAGGCGTGTTAACATCTTTTCTTTGAAATGCAAAAGTCTCATATATTAATTTTACAACCTCTTCAATCATAACATCAAAAAACACACTGTATTTTGGCTTCTTGTCGGACATCACAATGAAGGAAAAATATGAAACTTTTAAAAATACACGTGCTTTCAAAAACTCTCTCAATACCTATTCCAGGTTTCAAATATGGATGAAGTTGATATGAGAAGAGGCTTTACTCTGAATAGTTTTCCTACTAAAAGTTATTTGTGATTATTCTATTTTTAAAACTTCCTTTACAAATCACACACTTTCTTCATATATATAAATTCTTATTTTCCCAAAACATAGATATATATAAAAAAATTTTAAAAAGTGTGACTGTATTGGAATGTAGTATTTAATGTGCACAATAGTATTAGAAAAATTTTGAGCACGATATATTTTAAATATGTTAGGCAAGAACAACTTACAAAGTATTCACTTATGTATTTGTTTCTTAATTATAATTTTAAATTAGCTTTTCTTTTTATGAATTTCAGATTCCTTCACTAACATGTAAATAAATCATAAATAGCACTACAAATTTTGCAATTTTTTCATAAGATAAAGTAAAATTTGCAGTAATAATGTAAATTTTTACAAGAAAATGTGTTGCCTGATATTTTGCTTTGTAAATATCAAACAACCAATAAGATTTCCTAAACAGACTTTTAATTAATGTTCTAATTAGTAATATAAATTTAAGAAATGAATCATGCTTATAAAATAATAAACTTTACATTTTTTAAATAAATGACTTTAATTCGAATAGTTTTTCCTAATATGTATT
The DNA here is from genome assembly GCA_037975125.1 of Latrodectus hesperus. NCBI lineage: Eukaryota > Metazoa > Arthropoda > Arachnida > Araneae > Theridiidae > Latrodectus > Latrodectus hesperus. The sequence goes on from CM075855.1 coordinate 13,309,190, forward strand.
TAAGAAAGGAATATTTCTTATATATTTGTTGTAAAATAATGATTTGAAAAAATTTTTATTTTTAAAAAAGAATTACATTTTTTATTGAAATGCATTTTTACATTTCATGAAAATTCTAAACATAAGACCATTTATTCTAATAAATATCATTATTTGAAATATTATTTTATTGAAAGAATTTACAAATATTTACGCCTAAAAAAATAATTTGAATGCATGTTATCATAAATGCTAAGCCTTGCATGCATTGTTGTCAAAAAGTAGATTATTGTACTTGGTATACATTCCAATATTAATTTACTGGATATTTAGTTTGGCCATTATTAAGTTCATAAATGCTAAAGATTTTATTTATTGAATTATTTTTTCATGTTAAGAAAGTAATATTAAGATAACGATAGTTTGAAAAAAACTACTTGTATTGAACAAATCTTATGTTTCGAAACTAAAATATTCATTTCTTAATTTGTGTATAGTTATTGCACTGTATAATGCATCAAGGCTTTTCACTAATTAAATAGTAATTAGCTTAGCAATAATGGAAAAGATTTTACTATAAAAAACGTTAGGAAAGATGATTAGCTAATCAAATATTATCACAAAACTTGTGTAGTTTATTATAAGAATATATTTTAAATTATAATGTTTTGATGTGTTGAATTATTTCATAGTTATAGGAACTAAATAAAGCTAAAATTAAAACTGAATATTAAACTATTCATTCCTAAATTTGAATCTGTGAGTAGAACATTGTTTGAAGAGGTATCTTACAAGTTATTGGTTATTTAAAATTCATTAAGAAGGGAATATTTAATAACAAAATTGATATTGTTTAATAATAAATTTTAATAATGCAATTGACTTAGGAATCATTCGAGGAGAAGCTTTATTATTGCTTATAAATATAAACATAATTATAATGTCATCAATTTTAAAGTTTCAGAAATTACCAGATGCGAATGTAAATGTAAGAATGAGTGTCCAATAATGTTCTTAAGAAATAGTTTTTTGTTAAATTTAATGTCAATGTTGAAATTTATAGAAGGCTATGAAAAATCTTCTGTAAGGAAAAAATATTTTAGAATTTAATGCAATTACTTCATAATTCAAAGAAAATATTGAAAAAGGATAGTATAATTTAGTTGAATTAAAATAAAAACTAACTTTATATTTTAAGAGAATTTCTAGGAAAACAAGTATTTTTCATTTATAAATACCTTTAATGTATATTAATATTTTCCTAATATTTTTTTCAGATGCCAAACTCTTGTTGTGTACCAAAATGCAATGGAAACTACAATGAAGCAAATAAAGTCCATGTGTTTGGATTTCCAAAGGATGAACAGCTGAAACAAAAACGGATAAAGGCTATCCCAAGAAAGAATCTCCTTGTAACTAAAAATACAAAGGTAAGTTATTATTCCCCTCTTTCATAACTCAGAAATATTTCTATTAACATTTCTTAACAAGAGATATAAAAGCTGTTATTGTAGTGCTGTTATTGATTATTCATACCTATACTAGTATTGGTTATAGTACTATGTACAAACAGTTATAATTTAATGTTATTAATTCATAAATTATTGACTAAGTAACAATATGATAAAGTTTCTTCTATATGTTTAGATATATAGACATATATTTAGAGGTATTTGGTTCAAACTCATTTTGATGCATTTTGTATTCCAGGTTTGTGCAAGACATTTTGCTGAAGGAGATATTGAATTCACCACTTCTTTTTATGAGGAAAAAAGTGGCAAAAACTTCACTGCAAAATTGAAAAAACCTAGATTGAAGGAAGGTGCAGTACCGTCAATATTTCCCAACTGCCCTTCATATCTGTCTGCCACCACTAAAAGTGTGCGTAGTGACCCGGATGAACGAAAACGGTTGTTGGAGGAAGAGCACATTAACAGAGCCATGTTAAACAGTATTTTAAGCAAAGAAAGTTACGATAAACAATTTGGATTCAGCAATTTTTATGAGCTTAAAAATTGCTTGAATATGAACGAAATACCTGCTTACTGGAGTAAAAGTGAAAAAGAAAACAACATTGTGTTTTTAAATATTGATTTAAATAATACTGTTCCTAGTATTACATATGTTATAGTGGTTGATGATAAATTAAATCTCACTATTTCTTATAAATCGCAAAATATTTTTAAGTACAAGGAAGCAAAATTACCGCTAAAAGTATATATATAAGTAATTTTAATGAAATACTTAATATTTTGAATCAAAATCTGTAAGCAATAATAATTTAATTGATAATTTGGATATAGCTGTACAAATTTTACAAAACTGCATAAATCTTGATGATAAATGTAAATTTTTAATTGAATTTTTTATTGAACAGCTTAATCTTTTAAAATTAGCACCTGTAAAATATCGTTATTCTTCTAGCATGTTAATTTTCACTTCTCTTTTATTTCACATATCCCCCCAAGCTTATAAATTTATCAGAAATTCAAATAATTTGGTATTGCCGGATCCAAGCACCATTAGAAAAGTAAGTTCATTGATGGAAACAACTCCAATATTTGAACAACAAGATAAATATTTCCTTTTATATGCAAAACAAATATTTTCTAAACTAAGTAGTAAAAACTATAACGTTTCGTTTTTAAAATGCTGGACGAAATAGACATAAAACCTAATTTGGATTATAAAGGTGGAAACATTGTTGGAAACTCTTCTGATAATACAAATTTGGCAACAAGTGCTCATGTTTTCATGTTAGGCAGTATTTCCTCGTATTTTAGATGTGATTCACATTTTCCCAGTAAATCGTATTATAGCTGATGAGTTATTTGCTTTAAAAAATAGTTTTGGGTTTAGAGGATATAGGCTTTAAAATTATATGTATAGAGACAGATAATAATTCAATAAATCGTAAAGCTATATCAAATTTCAGTAACCCATCCAATTTTCAAGTTCAATATGAACATCCAGCAGATACTTCGAGGCCATTTTTTTATGTAATTGATTCAGTGCATCTTATAAAATCTGTAAGAAACAACTGGATCAATAAAAAAATGTTTTTTTTATGTATTATCCTCCATTTGGAAATGAAAAAGTGTTTCAAACTACTTCTTTCACCCTTTTACGACAGATATATGATATTGAATTATCGCAATTGTTAAAATTTGGCTTTGGTTTAACACGAAAAGCTCTTTGGCTTACAAATTTAGAGCGCCAGAATGTTAGCCTGGCTTTAAAAATTTTCAATAGCAATTTGATCCAGTGTGTGAAAGAATTAGGAAAAAAGCATAATCTTTTGCATTATAATGAAACAGCTAATTATTTTGAAATATTTTGTAAATGGTGGGATATAGCTAATGATAAATCAATCTCTAAAGGAAAATTTAACCTAAATCCCATGTGTGAACCAATTACAAATAAATCTGATGATGTTAGAAAAGAATTTTTGCTTAAATTTATAAATTGGTTAGATAATTGGGAAAACATGAACACAGATAATGGCAAATTAACTCGAGAAACACATTCGGCTTTAAGACATACTTCTCAGGCTATTTTAAACATAATTGAATATTCGACAATTAATTTAAATATGAATTATTTATTGCTAGGTAAGATTCAAACTGACAAACTTCAATCTCGTTTCGGTCAATACAGAAGCATGTCCGGTGATCAATATCATATATCTATCTATAAGGCAGCTTTATGAAACTGAAAATAAACTTCGCTTAAGTAAGCAATTAAAACTGGTTTCTCATAGCGTAGGCAGTTTTAATATAAATGTGCTTGAAAATCCTGTTTCTGATGAAAGGGAAATGTTACAGCAGGATTCTAATGAAATATTTCAGAATATTGAAGTAAGAGATTCTGATATAGATGAAATAACAGACTCTCTACCTCTTATAACATATTTAGCTGGATATTGTTCTCATATCATTCATAAGAGCATTAAATGTGTAGAGTGTCGTAAAAAAATAATAACTGAAAAAACAATGAGTGTTGATGTAAATTTAGATTGTAGTTTTTTAAAAAAATGTGATAGAGGTGGTTTACTTTATCCATCAGAATTTGTAACCAATATTGTACTTCATATTTACATTGTAACATCAAAATTAATTTCTGAAGATTATGAGCATGAATTTTTAAAAGTTTTAAATCAACATAACTTAATAATTAATGTTGTAAAAAACCTTCTTGTTTTTAAAGACATGTGGGATTCCTCAGTTTGCAACTGTGGCTATCCGTTTGAGGGAATAATTATTAAAATTATGAGGTCATCAACTAATACTCTTCTTAATAATTATTGTAAACTTAAAAATGATGTTTATCAAAAAAATCAAAAATGAACAAAAGAGAATCTAACAAGCCTGAAAGTAAAAGTAAATTAAAAACACTAACTACCAACAATTTAGATTCCAACTCTTCAAAAAATAATTAAATTAAAATAAACTTTCACAAACTGTGCATTGTAAATAACAATACTCTTTTTATTTCATGTGCATAACCGCTTTTACTTTTTATGCAATACGTATAAAAGTAAAAGCGGTTATGTTACATTTAATTTTAAAAAGGGCATATAATTTAGAAATTCTATATACGCATTTATTTTTTAAATTTTTTAATTCTTTTGTGTTTTGTAATATGATTATTGTACTAGGTAAATTTATTGGGGACAATATAGATGTAACAATTTACATATCATCTAAAGAAAAATAATTTGGTATTAAAAAAAGGTGCTTATATACATTTTTTAAAAATTTTAATTCCCATGCAAATGTTTTTGAAATATGTTAACTTTGCTATCTTTATACTTTAAAATCATAATTGTTTTCTTTTATTACTGTTTAAAACTTTCTATAATTTCATAAAGTTTTCTTTTTCATGTATCTCTTACTAATTTTTTATTAAAATTTGATGTATTTTATGTGTAATAAATTTATTTCATGTATAAATAAAAATATTTCTGTGAAAATTTGTGTGTAATCCTTCCTTATTTAATATACAATTCTTTACAAAAAAATTGTTTTGTGAAAAAATTACATAAAAAATTCGTTTTATTTTCCTTTAAAATTATTCGTTAAAAATGATGAATTTAATGTTTCAGATTGGAAAAATAAAAAATGTTTCTTTCACAATAGAAAAAAAAGCTGTATAAAGGGAACACTTTTTGTATCAAATAAGTATTGGAAAATATAATTAATATTTAAAGAGTAATAATCATTAGAAATAAAATTATAATATAAAAAGTATTTGTAGTATTACCCCTTTTTTAATTACATATATTTAAATAATAAAATTATTAAACGTTTCTACACGCAGTAAAAATCTTTAAAACTACAATTCAAATTTGCATTTTAAGGAAATAATTTCGCCTTTTAAACATAGTATTTTAACTTAGAAAAAAATAAATTTTGCTTATTAAAAGGAATAGAGAAAAGATCAAAACATTTGAGATTTAGAAAATTTTAAATATTTAACAATAATGAAATCATTAAAAAATTTTCTAAATCCACAGTAAATGAGGGCCGAAAGTAAAACTTCCGTATTTCCAGAACAGTTCTCTCCCTTCTTGTGATGACTCATGATCCCAGTCAGCAGGCCTTCTTATTCTCGAAGGTCACGACATGCGTCACGAGCTGAAGGCCTGGTTGGTTAGGGCGTCATTCTCATTATCGGAAGTTCGAATCCCAGCTTAAGCGAAGACCAGTCGTATTCGTTAAACGTGGTTGGAAGACGTTAAAACTGGACTTGGTCGCAATGTCCTCCAAGTGAAATGATACTTCTGGACGTAGATGGCCAAGTATTGGCCTTTGCTTCAAAATCACGAAGACTCCACCCGGCTACTTCTATCTGTCTGGTAGAGTCCATCTCAGGGCTAGGTACAGGGAAGTATGCTGGTGCAACAATATACGTCATGAGTGATATACGTCATTAACAATATACGTCATTAACATTCATACTGATGTTCAGAATGCTTTGCATCAAATAAGTGAATCAAGATTACCATGCAACAAAGTTTATAGAATTCTGATGAAAAAGGTAAATTTTTTATAACAGAAAATTTACTGTTTAGTTCGCTATAAAAGAGTTTTCGGTTACTTTTAATGATTAAAGTTTCTTTAATTCAGGTAATATACTTTATAAAGTGTCTTTTCTAGAAAGCCACAGTCATAGATTCTTAGTCCAGCATCTGAATCGAGATGCAAATATCGAGTTTCTTTTCTTCCTTTTCTTTCCAAAGTTGTTTCTATCGGAGCAACACCCTAGAAACAGGCTTGTTGGACTCAATTTTTCTTGACGGTAAGTAATCCTTTCTACAATAGACCTTTCAATCAATCGAAAGAGTGTAAAACTCCCTTATCGTCATTTATTCTCATTTAATATCTTTCAGCCTATGATCGTCACGTCTTAAAGATTCAAATGACAATATTTTATTCCTTGTTGTAGATATATAACAAAAGGATTCTTTAGAAAAGGTGGATGAATATGTTTTATGATATTTTTTGCTTTGTCATCAATAATTATTAAGTCTAATTTGTGTCTGTACTAAGTCATTATTGTAGTCCATTGCTATCTGATTTTTATCTACCTTAATCTTTGTAAAGTGGCACTTCAATCATCAAAAAGCTACATTTTTTTTTTGTAACCATAGTTTTATTTCTAGAAACACCTGTTAGAAACATTACTCACTAAAAAAAAACAAATAATAGCGAGCAAGTCAGTAAATTAGAATAGAATAAAATGCTGTCCGTGTGGTACTTGGTGTGGAAGTGTCAAATATTCTAATAGTGTTCGAGCTCATATAAGAAGTGCTTAATCATTTTCTAGGGAATTAAATTGGAGTTACCTCTTTCTTTAACTTGCCAGTTCGACTTTTTTTTAAAAAAAATTTAAGATCAAGTAATGAAATTTATAAATTTACTAACAAATATTTTAAAATCAATTCCTTAGTTTCCTGGGTAAAGAAACAGATTTTATATTGAATTCAAAATATTCAGACAATCATATAAAATAACAAAAATCGACAACAAAAGAGTAAATGTTTTATCATTTAGGAAGACATGGAAAATCAACGCAAACTATTATGGAATCACATAAGGATGATGTGAGGACAAATTTCACACTTATAAATCAATTGAGAAACACTTATAAATCATTTACAAATATAATTTATTAAATTTATCATTCAGCCAAATGTGGAACCACTAGACATTTCTCATAAGGTAAAATATAATCAATGGAAGGAAATAAATATAAGTACATTTTTTTTAATTTATGTTAAGCATTTTCATTAATTATTTATTAAAGTAAAACAACAATGAATTTTTAAAAAAAGTTTGAAATTGCCTACATTTTTAAACACATATTCTTGAAAAATTGAGATTTAAGGCGAATCTCTTAAACGCATCGATTTTACATGTAACGCTAAAGAAAAAGTCCAGCTTATCAAATTTATGTTGTTGTTGTTACTAATGACACTTGGAAAAGCCAAGCTCGCTATGCCTCGGGAATGCGAATTTAAGTCAATTGGAAGCGTCTTTCGTTTTAATCAGAGCCATAAATGTGAAAGTGCGACTTTTTGCTCTTCAAATCATCCGATAGATGGCAGCACCAGAGGATCTACTCTCTCAATTTTGGCATTGATCTGAAGGGGGAGTAAGTTTCTCCAGACCATTGTAACCATGCTCAACGACCGACTCCAGGACTTTCGATTCCACAGATTTAACGAGCACATATATCGCTTGTATTAGGGTCTTTGGCGGCATTGGGAATCCCCACCCTTCCGGATGGAAGGCCGATACCCTAACCACAAGGTTACCACGGCCCACTATCATATTTATTCCATGTGGGAATAATAATGCTGTATAATGTGGAGCATTTGCCGTGGTGCCCGTTACCTCTCGCTGTTCGGTATGTTTCCGCTTTCTATAGGTACATTCTTTGGGGTCTGTGCTTGAGAAATTTCCGAAATTGAATGTAAATTGAATGTAAAAAGGAATTCGCTTTTAACTCGACTCAATAAAGAGTTCTATGCGGAGTTCGTATATCTCACTAGATACAAAATTTCATTTTTCCATAATGAATAATGCAGAATATGATAGAAATTTTTTCGCCAGCCCTAGTCATATTAAAAAATTTCCATTATTAGTTCTTTTGCAAAATAAAATTTAATATTTTTAGATTTAAATATGCCAGAAACAATTATGATGAGCTATTAAAAATACTATATTAAATTTTTTTATTCTATCATGGGGCATTTTTACCTGAATTATCAAAATTGTTTGCACTTAACTTATTAAGCATTAGCGTATTAAAAACAGACAATCAGGACAAAAATATGTAGTGCCATACACAAGAAATTTTTAATCAGATGTTTTAATATAGAATCAGAAGCTGATATCTAAATAATTCTAAAATAAAACTTTTAAAGAAATTCTTACTTGACACCTTGCAGAAATATCCGTCCAATATATTTTCAAACAGCACCACCATTTTTTTTAATATTTTCTTTATGCAGCAACACTTTTGCTTATGGAGCACCACTTGTGTTCTTGCAGCACCACCACTTTTGTTCTTGCAGCACCATTTTTGTTCTAACGCTGCAGAACCACTTTACCATCATGCACAGAACTTCAAGACCAACCACAGAGCTGCACAGAACCTGTCATATAAAATATCTATATTTGAACCATCTCGAAACTATAATTAAATTCATAATACAATAATTATAAATAATTCTAAAAAATAGTTTAAAAACACATAAGTTAAAATTTTTTATAGTTTTAATTATTAATGTTCATTTATTTTTTAATAAATTCCGTGATGAAACGAGCTTGTAATTATGAGATATTTATCGTTTGATTAATATTTGAATTTTAAGGAAAATATTTCCTTGAAATTAAGTTATTCTTCGAAGTAATCACATCAGCATCCACCCTCTGCTATTGTTTCATCAGTTGTGCAATCAATCATCTTGCAGTAAAACATTGGGATTTTCTTAAAGATTGGCAAAATTGGAATGTGGACTTTGAAATCTAAATTCCCGCTTTGAAATAAACATATATAAAGCTCATAGAATATTTTAAAATATATCAACCTGTGATAAATATACTTTAGAATTAATAGACACTATTAATATTGATTTCCTAATTAGTTCATTTTAATAATAACTACTCTTCTCTTTTATATTCACAACAACCACATAATTCAGCCAATATACTCTTACAGTATATCTTTGTAAAATTAATGAGAAATAATCTGAAAATAAACATTAAATTATACTAATTTTCTTGCAAGTTTACTACAAATTTGACTGTCCTCAATAGCAAACTCATTTGAAGTCATTCGAAGCATGTGGTCATCTACTCATCTGTGGTCATCAATATCAAAAAAGAAGTTAGGTGAAATATGTAGCTTTCACGTAACTTTGTCAAAATCAAATGTGTTCAAATATTTTTTATTCAATTCACAATTTTTTTGTTAAAAATTTTTATTTAATAATCCGTAAAAGAAACAAAAATAGTTCTAAATGATGTCATATTTTATATTTGATAATATTTGAAAATTTGTTAAGATAAGATATAGCATGTGTTCAACGCCTAATGATCACCAATTTGTAAAATCTTTCATAAATAAGATAATGCACAGTTAAATGGGAATAAAAATATTTAATTGTTTCAGCTGGTTATCAAACTATAACAAATACATTAAAATTTTTTAAGGCATTTTAATGGAAATGTTAAATTATATATTAAAATAAATTTTCTTAAATGTTAAAAAATAAATATCCCGACTCCAAAATTGTAATATCAGGGTCAAGGCCTAATGTACCTATATCTGTTTTCCTAACCGAGGGCCCTGGGATGCAAAGCAGATGTCCCGGATAGGTGGTCAGCCCAAAGCAAAATCTTCGGTGTTTAGTTCCCAAGCATGATTGGTACTCAGTTAATCGACCCACTGAAAGGTTGACTTGACCTATCCTGAGAATCGAACCTGGGACCTGTGTCTAGGGAGCGCTAAGTCACCACTTTTACATTTGTTGAATGTAAAAGTTCTGGTGAATTTTGTCATACAGATTTCCATGGAATGGAAGTCAACAGAGAAATGTGGGACTGAAAGATAAGTTACTCAGCAATAGAAACGAAATTAAACCTAAAACTCCATTAGAACTTCTACCCTGACTTATCTCATACGGTGGAGATAGAAAGAAGGAGAGGTTGCCATTCAAATACTTTTATCTATTTCTACATCAATTGCAAGCTGTGAACGTTCATTCAGCAAAATAAAATTAATTTTGACTTATGTATGATCCACCATGAGTCAAAGCCGTCTAAGTGATTTAACAATTATAAGTATAGAAAAAGAAAATTTAGAAATGATCAACTTTGGTAAAGTAATTGGTCAATTCACTTCTGTGTTTTTTAAAAATTTGAATTAAATTTTGTTTAAATTTAACGCTTTGCTTGAGGTTTTAAAATTAATATATTTTCGATTATTTTATAGTATAGGTACAATATTCTGTTATTACTTATATTGTATTCTTATTACAACTGTATTCTATTTATTGTTGTTGTCGTGTGCCAGCTAGACTGGCATTATGAGGATGCGCTGCTCCACTTTTCTAACTGAACTATATTTTGGTGTGGAGTCCGGCTGTCTCAGTACGCATATGCCATAGGTATCCGTTCATAGGGTAGGCAATCATTCATAATATATTCATACGAGGAAAGGACAAAGACAGGATGGATATAGAGAGAAAGTACACCCATGCCCGAATCGGGATTCGAACCCAGGACCTTCCTATCCGCAGTCAGGCACGTTGACCACTGGACAAGTTGGGCGGCATACTCTATTTCTTATCATGTATTATATCTTGTTATATATTATCGTTACATTACACACACACACATATATATATATATATATATATATATATATATATATATATATATATATATATATATATATATATATATATATATATTATCTTTATATATTTTATTCTTATATTTATATTGCATTACTCTATTTTTCAAGAGGGCACCAAGAAAGGTATCGAACCCGGGTGCCAAATCTACTTGTGACTCGTGAGCTAGAAACTTACTCCCAATGTTGAAGTCCGCGAAACACGTTGCACGTTTTTTGAGATCAAAACTTTTAATGAGTATGAAGATTAATCGAGGAATGTGTGCAGTATATGGACCACGTGCAATGTTACGTCCAGCCAAAATGTGAAATTGTGGCAGAAGGTTAAAGACGCAGGTTAACCGATGTGGAAAGGCAAGGAAGTACAACAACGCTGAGCAACATTGAACATGGTGGAGCGGGTGGTATAGTGCGACCACCAGGAGATGGCGGGTGTGACGTAAGAGTCACGTGTTATCAGAGAAGTCTACTTCAACAATTTAGCGAGCGGAGGAGAAAACGAGGAGAAAGCGCCTCAATCTAGGTTACCTTATTTGGCTAATTAGCACTTTCTGATGTAGAATGAAAATAAAATATGTATGTGTTATGCTTTTTCGAAGAATTCAAATACGAGAATTGAAATATATAAATACATATATTAAGCTATGATAGAAAAACATTTAGAATGAAAATATTTTTATTTTGCCATGAAAATTTCATTATTAGGTAGATTTTAGAATTTATTTATTTCACAAGAACAGGAACAAAACCTGTTTTTAAGGCCAATAAGTTAACACCGAACGATAGATAATTTTTATGTCCAAAATTTGTATATTTTTATTGTGTTATCGCAATAATTTTTGAGAAAATAGGAAAGGGTGAGATTTTCTAGAATATGCTTGTTGTTAAGTTAATTTAGATGAAGACACTTTTTACATAAGAAACATTTTAGGCTTAAAAAGAAACTCCGTAAGTAATAAATTAACTTTTTACAGCCTTTTTTATTCAAGATACATATTTCATCATATTACGACATACTAATATTTTAAAATGTTTTAGAATTAATTTTAATTCATATAGGTTTATAGTATGGAATATATTGTGCACCAATGGAATCATTTAAAATAATTTGAGGGAATATAAAATATTTATATTTTGTTCAGTAAAATCTATCATTTAAATAGTTTTTAACAATTTTGATTGTATAACCTGTTTTATTAAAACATTTTTGTGTATAATATCAAATAAAAAAATGGATAACAAAGAATTTTCAAAATTTTTAAAAATAAAATTTATACAGATTTCGCATAAATATTATATGTTAATATAAGGGAAATATAGTTTTTGTAGTTGCCGAAGAAGAGAAAATGCCTTCAGGGAGGTCTTTCTAATGAAAAGTGACCCGATTTCTCGTTAACGTGCAAGGAAAACCCTGAAAACCTTACACAGTCACTCCGTTTGGTTCATTAAGATTTGAACCCACTAATTTCAGAACCAAACTCCTCATTTCGCAGAATGCTATCTGTTTGGCTGAGTCAACCTTCTTATAAAAAATCTACATAATTTTGAGAACTTCCAAAGCTGATCTGTATTTATTATTTTAAAATTTCAGTTCTTATAGTTATTATTTTATTAATAAGTATCCATAGAAGTATCCGAATTCCAATCAATTGTACCAGTTTCAGAAGCAGTATCAGTTTCTGATTCGGATCCTATATCGAAATTCAATGTTTCAATTGTAGTCTCCACAAGTCCATCAATTTTCCAATATTCTCCTTCGATTTTTTCTACATGACAGCAGTATTTTTGCCAGGTTTCCCCAGAGATATTTTTAATTGCATTTGACGTCAACTCCTTCATTGTTTTCAAACTGAGATCAGCTTCGACGTTTCTTTCGCGAACATGGCGCTTTACTGCTGCCCAAGCTAACTCAATAGGATTTAAGTCACAATGATAAAGAGGCAATCTTAGAACGGAATGACTTTCTGCTTTTAAAAGTTCGTCAATGTGATATTTTTTGCTAAGTGGAGCATTCATTTTAATTAATTGAAACAGTTCAGGCTTTCTCATAGTGCTGTCATACTGTATATTTTTGTCATCCAAATATTTACACATTTTAGCTTTCGTTGAATATTTCGTTGGTACTGGATTCAAAATTTTCGTATGGTACGATGCATTATCCATTATTATGATGGAATTACAAGGGATATTAGGTAGCAATTTTTCTCGTATCCACTTTTCAAAATTTTCGTAATTCATTTGCCCATGATAATCACCTGTTGCACAGCCTGCTTTAAATACTAATTCTGCATTTGGCACAAATCCATCTTTCGATCCAGCATGCACAACAATTAACCGATTTCCAGCACCATCTTTTACGAAAGCACCAAGTTTTTCATCTTGCCAGCATTTTGAGAAGGAAAGGTTGCTGTCAATCCAAGTTTCATCCACATAAATAATGCTTTTTTGGATTTCTCGATATTTTTTTATTTCTCTCAAGTACCGGCATCTCCACGAAATTATGTCTGGCCGTTCAATCAGTAGTTTTCTTTTATTTTGGGGAAAATATTTCTAGGCTTTATTCTCAACAATCGTAGAATAAAAGTAACCCATTGCGCAGCACTTGGAAATATGTGTTGAACGTGCTCTTTTCGTCATCTGTTGGCAGTTGGATTACCGCAAATTGTTGTTACACGAGCATGCTTTCCTGCACCTAACCCAGAGTTGGGCTTTACCAGTTAGACAGAAGAATTCTTCGTGGTTTTGAACCAGGGAAAAAGCAGAAGATCCCCAATACGTGGCCTGCCATTCCCAGGGATATTATTTCACTATTAGGACATTCGCCTAGTTCTAACGTGCACCAATTGCCATTGGCGAACACGATGGATCGTCGGTTAAACTGGGATTCGAACTCACTACCTTTCGATAGTGAGAACGACGTTCTAACCAACCAACCAAGCGACTGTGGCCTGATGTTTCAAATTGTGTTCACAATGGGTTTCTCATTCTTTGCGTTCAGAACACAAAGGAGCAAAGTTCGCAGCTTCGCAGGAATTCCATCAACGTTATTCTGCAGAAGGAAATGATTTCTTCAGCCTCATCATTACGGGAGATGAGACATAGCTGCATCACTTCACTCAAGAAACGAAGCAAGTGTCAATGGAATAGAGACACACATCATGGCCAGTGAGAACGAAATCCAAGGTTTCCCTATCAGCGGGTAAAGTCATGGTTACTGTTTTTTTTCGATTGTAAAATTATCTACACTAAGTTTATACGGAAGGGTACAGCCATTAAGGCTGAGTCCAACTGCGAACCACTAAAAAATTTATGCAAAGCTGTGGTAAATAAGCTCGAGGAAAGGCATTCGTCCTCTTGCCCAATTGTGCAAAACCTCGCAATTAAAGCAAAGTACAGGAACTTCTTCGCAGTTTTGGATGGGATGTCTGGAAGCCTCATCCGTACAGTCCCGATCTGACGCCTTGCGACTTTCATATGTTCGCAACCTAAAACAACAAAAATTGATAACTTGCAATAATATACATATATATATATATATATATATATATATATATATATATATATATATATATATATATATATATATATATATATATATATATATTTATATTTATATTTATATATTTATATTTATATTTATATATATATATATATATATATATATATATATATATATATATATATATATATATATATATATAAGTGGAAGAATATTTTGCAATGATGATCAGATTCAGACAGCTGTGTTCTAAGCCCACTCAAGGAGCAAGGAGTGATTATATATGTGGTTATAAATCACTAAATATTCTATTACATTTAAACCATTAAGTTTATTTAGTATAAAATGCAATTTTTAATGTATTTCAAGTATTCATTTTGTTATAAAAATTACTCTTTGGGGGAAAAGTCATTATATCTATTTTGCCTAATAAGACAATTTTCTTGTACAGTTGCGTAATTAAAAAATCTCAACATTTAGTTATAATATATTTCAAAAATATACTTTTGTATATTTAAATTGTTTTCGTTCATTTGAACCAAAATGTAAACCTAAAGCTAATTTAGATAGTTATTTTACTAAAAAAGTTAATTTTAAGCAAAAAAAAAAGTCCTATATTTTATCTCTCACCATATAATACATGTGATTTTAAAATTGCCCACCTATGAAATTTCCTATGTATTTTGCCATAAATCAATATAGTCTTTACTTGCATCTCTAAATTAGTTTTATATCTTAAATTTGTGTCTGTACATATTGGGGGAGAAACTAGCATTTTATGAAATCTTTCTCCATTAAAATGAGGTTTCCTCAGTAAATTTCATTAATAGCATATCTAAATAAAATTTGAAACTAGTAATTAATTATATAAACTTTACTTCATTAGGGATTTATATATAACACATCAAATAAAAAAGCAATATTAAGCATGTGTAATTTAAATTAGATGTAGACTATTTTCGCCTAAATTTTATTCTTTACATCAAAAAAATACCTTGAATAGATTTAAGGTTGACTATTATACTAAATACACCACTTATGTTTAACATAAATTGAAAATACAATTAGAAGATATTCTTTTTATTATCCTGATTTGCTTAATTCCTCGAATTGTGCTGGCGCCTTTATAATAAGGAAAGATACAAGGATTTTATAAACTAATCGTCCATAGGAAGTTTCTGCTCTTACAATATATACCTTAGATAACATCTCTTCAAGCAAGAAAATATGTTTATGGCATTCAGTTTAAAACGTTTTCTCGGCAGATGGATTTACATATGACTATTTCAACACAAGGCATATGATTGGCATACAACGGGAAACAAACATAAGCAGAAGTTTTCCAATAAATAAATTTTACGTAATGAAATAAATACCTCCATTAGCATGATGTAAGCATACGAGGGTTACTCTGAAATTTTTGAGATACGCTCAGACGAGAATTTACAAAATAAAAATAACGGTTTAATTTTAAAGTACAAAGTATTTTAACACAGAAGACGATTTTTTACTCACTTACTTCAACTTGTTTAGCGTGGAATAAATTTTAAACAGTAGAGAAAATGGAATTGACGCGAGAACATTTTCGCCATATGATTTTCTGCGATTTCAAAGCAGGATTCAATCAAGAAGAATGCGTTCAACAGTTGCAGTTAGCATTTGGTGATGAGTCTCCAGCTCGTGCTACTGTATTCAGATGGTTTAGAGAATTTAGAAGAGGTCGCAATTTTCTTCAGGATGAAGAACACACAAGAAGGCCGCCGTCGGCAGTCATCCCGGATAATGTGTCTGCCATACGAAAAATGTCAATGGATGATAAACGCTGTACCTATCAAATGATACAGAAGGAACTCAACATTGGATCCACAGCCATACACAAAATCATTCATGTAGAATTACATATGAAAAAAGTAGTTTGCCGCTGGGTTCTCCATAATATAACTGAGGATCAAAAAGAGGAGCGGGTCAGAATCAGTAAAGAAACTCTTAATATGCTGAATGATGGTGGGCCACCGCATCATTTCTAAAATTGTAACAGGTGATGAAACGTACATACCGTTTTTTGACGTTCCAACACGTCAAGAAAGCAAAGTATGGGTCTTTGAAGATGATCCCACGCCGACAATGGTGGAAAAAAAACGCGCACTGAAAAAAGTGATGTATGCCGTTTTCTTCAGAAGTACGGGATTGGTCAAAGCCATCAAGTTGGAAGGACAGAAGACAGTAACAGCAAACTGGTATACCACTAAATGTTTTCCAGAAATTCTACAAGAACTGAATGTTAGGGGACTAATGCTTCACCATGACAATGCATCTTCACATACAGCCGGATTAATAGTTGAGTTTCTTAACAAAAACAAATTAAAGTGATCGAACATCCGCCGTATTCACCTGATCTAGCTATGTGTGACTTTTGATTATTCTTTAATCTAAAAAAGAACTTGCGTGGACGTCGTTTTCATTCAGAAGAAGAGATTGATGTGGCTATAAATGCAATTTTTTCATCTATTCGAAGAAATGAATGGCTTGAGGCATTTAATCTGTGGAAAATTCGTCTACAAAAGTGCATTGATGCTGGAGGAGACTACTTTGAACACACCTAAAATTTTGTAAGTATAACTTTAAAAACCTAGTTGTATCTCAAAAATTTCAGAGTGACCCTCGTATCACACTAGATGCTTCACTTAAGTTAATACAAATGAAATATAAAATTATTAGGTGTTGGGCTTGAATTTCCCAGACTTCTAAATTTTATTTTTTGCCCATAGAAATGTCCATTATTGAAAAATATGCCTTTATTGACATCTCAATAGAAAATCAAATGAAATTTACTCGTGTGCATTAATAACCTTTATAGGCTGAAATATTAACATGCTACAAATACAAACTAATAAAAGATTATTGGTCGCATACAATTCAGGTTACATATATTTACAATTTTCTCCAAAACTTTATTTTAAATAACAAAATAAATATATCTTGAATAACACAAAGTGTCACCATTATACTGAATGCACCACTTAATTCTAATATAATTAGGCTAGTCATGAATTCATTATCAGTGTTTTTAATTTTCCGGAAGAGAAAATTAAAAAAAATCAATCTAATTTCTTTATGATGACGAAATCACGACTATTTCATGGAATATTTTTCCTTTGGAAATATTACTTCTTTAATATATGTTTCAAAGCATCTCTAAAGGCTCTACTTATTAAATTAAGTACTATACACTTAATTTAATAAGCTTCAATAAAGGAGGGGATTATATTTAATAATTGCATGACAATACTACAGCATTAAGCACACACAATTCGAGCCCAACATCGAAGCAATATCCTCCAAAAATGTAGTTTTTGCTTATATTTATTTTTTTTAATCTTGAATTGTGAGTATTATACAAAGGGTGAGTATTATAATAAATGTATTAATTTTTATATAAATTAAAAATTCATAAATTTATTAGCAGTTGTTTTAATTTCCAAGACGGTCAAATTAAAAAAAAACCTAGCTTATCTGTTTATAGTGGGGAAAAAAATGAGCATTTTACGGAACTTTCCTACACGGGAAATTTTGTTCTTTGTGATAAATATCTGTAATACATTTTCTAAAATCTACGCAATAAGTTTTACATGAGTAACTTAATAGGCTTTCCTGAAGAGAAGAGATTTAAAGAAGTTGGGATCCCCTACTTTTGTCAAAATACCCTACTATGGTACGCCGAGCTGGCAGCCGAATGGTTAGCGCTCTTGCCTTCGGTTCAACAGTTCGTGGGTTCGAATCCCACCTAGGGCATGGATGTTTGTAGTGGTTCGGAATCCTCTTTAAACCATAGGTTCCGGTCTAATTAGCCCTCGTGTGCAAAAAATGACCGTTGAGCTACAAACAAACCAAACCTACTACTGTACCTGAAAAAAATATATATATCAAATTAAAAACTAAATAAATCCGGTGAAGGCACTGCAGAATTATACTAAATAAATACGCAATTGAAAACGTAATTAATATTTAATAACAGAAAAAATAGCAAATACTTTTGGCCGATAAAATCGACCCGAGCTGAGAAACATTGTTCTCTACAAAAGCAAGCAAAAACAAAAGTGTGACTACAAACTATTTAACAAATACAAGTTGCAAAGAACGTTGCTCTGGCATTCAGGCAGGACCAAGTGGGTTGCTGCGGATTGATATTTTCCACAGTACCTATTGTACCCTACTACTAGTCAAAATTTAAGGCAAGAAGTCTGTCTTTATTCCTTTGCCTGCAGGATGAAAGACATAATAGAACGATTTTTAAGCCTTATTGCCATTTTTAGGAGATCACACTGTCATGCTTTACTTCGCCTGTTACGCCCCCTCACCAGCTTTTAGCAGCCAACGATTTTACAAGCGATGCCTATCTAAATTGAATAAAATGTCTCATTGCCCTCCTTTTTTACTGATATATTAAAATATTCTAATAAATTTCGCTATAGATGCTTTATAAATCATGCATTTACTATTCGAGAAATACATCTTCATCATGTCTTTCTTTATTATTCCATTCAATTACGTTAATTATGATCATAAAAGCAATGAATTTAACAATCTGTTCTTTTTAAAATGAGGCCTTCTTTAAAAGAGAAGAAATCTATTAAAAACATCGATCAAGATCATAATACTTTTGCCCATTCTTGTAAAGAAGTATATGATGTTATGTGTCCTGAAAAACATCCTTTTCCTTAAGTATATGTTGAAATTTATCATCCAGATTGATTACTTTCCATTACAGATGGAGAAATTCATCAATCAACTCTTTTTTCAGTGATGACTTTACAATGCAAGAGAAAAGACTTAATATGTGTGCCAGTTAATTTCACAACAATTATGTCTGTGTACTAAAAATACAGGATATGGTGTTACTATGATGATTTATTACAATTATACTATTTACAAGATGCTTTAGGCATATATATCCACATTGTTATATAATATGTTTACATTCAGATTCACCTGATGAGCTCATGAAAAACTTCAATTAATTAAATTCAATAATAAAAGTAATTATCCTCAGTTAAGTTTAGTACATTCGACAATATTTTGTACGCGTACGTTTTGCTTTACAGAGGTCTACTTATTGCTAGCAGTCATTTCTTTGCTAACGGCACACAAGGGCTAATTAATCTAGGAATTAAGTTCAAAGTGGATTCCGAACCACCACAAACACTCATACCTAACGAAATAAAGAATGCTATGATTAGCATTCTTTGGCTGCCAACTCGATCAACTGTATCCTGGTTATTTAAAACGTTGATCATTAACTGCTACACTTCATGGGCAGCAGTTACTCATGCGAAAATTCTTTGTGTTATGTGCAGCGGGTAACTGTATAAATTTTATAGAATTATAATCTCGTGTGTGGATGTTTGAAGTATCAAATATATACATATATATATATATTACTTTTTGCACACAAACAGGTGTCTTTAATGACATTTTTAAAGTTATTAAGTGGACGGAGACGGAAAATCGTTTTAAATGTTATAATTCGAAACTATTTTATTGTTTTAGTTTGGAAACTTTGCAAAAATCATCTTAAATGTTATAATCTGAAACTATTCTATTTATTATTTGAAATCGAATAACGGAAGATTCAACAATGTCTCGACACCGGTCCCCAGTAGAAGGAAGTAGCCAAACCGACCATATTTGCCCACACTGTGGAATAATATTCATACATTCGAAATGGCTTCGTATTCATCTTAATAACGATCCTTGTGATATTTCATTATCATATCAATGCAATGTATGTGGGAAATTTTATTTTTCAGCACAAAAATTCACCCGTCATCTTTCGCGTCACAACAAACCAAAATTTATGTGTGAGCGTTGTCACAAGAGTTTTGATTCATCAAAACGTCTCTGGCATCATCCTCCATGCTACGCTGAATCAAATGGAAGTGGTAGCAAGACTCCCTCTCGCAAGGAACATCGTAATAAAGATGTTCATGCTTTCAAAAAAGAGGTGGCTCGATTGTTATACTGTCATAAATATTTGCGAAATTTATCAAAAAGTTTATTATGAAAAAAGACTGTATTGGAACAGATTATAGAATGCAGTGCTACAAATCTTTCGGCAAATCCTCCAGTCTGGTGGACCATGAGGACTGGTATTATAGAAAAACCATTCCAGTGTCTTGCCCAAAATCCTTCAGAGTAAAGTTTACCCTCACGATTCGCAAGAAGATTCACAATTAGAATCGGTAATTATTTTAAAACGATTTCCGAAAATGTATCTTCGTCGAGGATAGGATTATTCAGAAGTTTTTAGTGAAACAGAACAATGTCAAATCTTTTATTTCTAAAAGAGGGAGAAATTTAAATCACAATTTTTGTTTTTATGTAACTTTTAAGGTTTGCTTTTTTCACTTATTAACGCATTTCATTATATTTTTAATACTCATAGCATTAATTTATAGATGAAGAATATCAAAATTACCTCGTTTTACTTACCATTAGGAGGGAAAATATTGTTGAAAATAAGGCTAACCACTTTTTAAATGATGGATTTAACTAACAACTCTTACTTAAATTCATTATTTGCTAAAAAGTAAATCATTTTTACAATATAATCCTTTTAACTTTGTTATCAAGATAATTATAAATGGAAGCAAGAACAAGAAATTATTTAGTTGCCAATTAAACTTTAATGTTATATTCATTAATATTGTGAATTTTTCAAAATTTTTTTAGAAGTTAGATAAATTATCTTTTGGTTTTTACAATAGTATGGTAGGCTACTTGTTTGATATTTTTTAAAGCCAGTTTTATTATAGAAAACAATTTTAAAATATCAATAGGATAAAATTTATTTCTTAGACTTACAATTTTAATTTTGAGGGATAATATAAAATCTATTTTATGAGAATTGTCGAAGATTTTACTTTCGAAGATAAGAATTTGTCGAAATTACTGATTTTTTAAAAAAATGTTTATATAATTGTTAAACTATCCTTGCACTTGTATGAAAATAGGGTTTATATGTAATTTTTCCAGAAACTTCATTTAGTACGCAAATTTTTATAGTACAAATTTACTATAATAGCTTAAAATTCAAATGATTAATTTCAAAAAGTGTTATATTACTCATCAAGAATGGCGATAGTAAAAGTTTTGGAAACGTGCGATGAAATTTTTAATTTTCTAATTTTTTAAAATATTGACTGAAGAGATTTGAAATACTCGCAGTTTCATAGAAAAGCTAAGCTGTTGTATGAAAAACGATTTTAGCTCTATTTTTGATGTCGTTAATATAGCTTCAACAGTTTGCACTATTTTTAAGTAAATTTAAGTATATGTAATTTTAATATTTTGGGTCAATCTCCTTATAATGTTAATGTTATTTTAATATTTTAATGTTAAATGCTATAAGGTCTAATAAAATTTTATTGTTATTTCAAACTTGTATAATTTCTTCTACTGCTAATTTTTCCATTGAATACCACATCTTTCTTTGCTCAAGTCAATCGGCCAAAATGTATTTAAATCTACTATTTTTAAAAGTTTAACTAATTTATTAAGAAAATGTTAAGTCTCAAAATAGAATATACAGTAAACTCTCGCTACAACGATACCCGATACAACAATAACTCCCTCTACTACAATAATGTTTTGTGGTCCCGGTGATTTTGCATATAAACTAATGTTAATCTCCCCTCAATATTGCGATATTCTCTAGAACAATAAACCTCTGTAAAACGATTTTTTCAATCTAAATTTCAGTATTATTTGGACAAAAAATAAAAAGCTTTTACAACACACTAGTGAGTTCAAAGGTTGTTTTGTAGTCTTTTTGGGATTCAATGGTGGTGTTCGGTGTGAAGAACAGAATCACAAGACTTCAATTCAAGGAACGTTTATTATATCTTCTACATCATCAGACGGTCGCCTACAAAGTGGCTGGGTCGTTCTTCCTCCTCTCTCTCACTGGACTATCACGTGGTCCGGCGCGCCTGCTTCCCCCAAGAGGAAAAGGGGGTCGGAATGCATTTCCTGTCCGAATTGTGTGTCCACCCTCGAAGCGTGGGAATTTATTCACCCTTTGCCAGATGGGCTGAGAAGGGAAATGCCATTTCCGTAACTCATTAAAAGCGTGAGAAAGGGATCACTACAGTCTTTAACGATTTTGAACGGTTTCTACGCGAAACATTTGGTTTAAACTTTTCTTTCTTTCACGCGATATTGTTCCCTAAGATGGCAGGGCGAAAGCAACTATCTTTTCGAGATAAACTGAACGTTATCAATGATATTGGTGAGGGAATGAAGCAGATTGATGCGGCTAAGAAACATGGATTATCGCAATCTACAGTTGCAACGTTCCTAAAGAAGAGAAAGCAAATCGAAGATGCTGTAACTTCAAATGAAATTAACCCAGAGCGAAAACGACTGAAAGTTGCGACAAATGAAAACATTGATGCTGCTGTTTTAAAATGGTTTCAAGAGATGAGAGCGACAAATGTCCCAATAAATGGACCTTTATTATGTGCAAAAGCACGGAAATTTGCAGCAATGCTAGGGGACGAAACTTTCAAAGCTAGCAATGGTTGGTTAATGCGTTTTCGAGATCGTCATGGAATAACTTTCCAAGAAGTTCACGGAGAGAAAAAGTCAGCCCCGATAAACGACGCAAATGAATGGCGGCAAAACAAGATGAAAGAAATCTTAGAAAAGTATGCTCCAGAAGACATCTATAATGCAGATGAAGCTGGGCTGTTTTTCCAACTCCTACCCGATCGAACATTGGCATTCAAGGGTGAAAAATGTTATGGAGGGAAGAAATCAAAGCAGAGACTCACTGTTCTTCTGTGTACAAATAGCACAGGATCGCATAGAATACAACCTCTCGTCATTGGTAAATCATTGAAGCCAAGGTGCTTTAAGAACGTGAAAAGTCTTCCCGTGGAGTATAAAGCAAATAAGAAGGCTTGGATGACGTCTAAATTTTTTTCCGAATGGTTACAGAAGTTAGACAATGAAATGAAGAAGAGAAAGAAAAAAATCGTTTTGTTGATAGATAACTGCGGGGCTCACACGTCATTTCCAAAGCTACAAAATATCGAAATCGCTTTTTCCCTGCCAATTGCACTTCAATTCTACAGCCTCTTGATATGGGCATAATTAAGTGCTTCAAAGGATATTACAGAAAACGGTTGGTGGACTCCATACTTGTAAACTTTGAAAATAAAGTAGAAGACCCTTTCAAAGCTGTAAATGTCAAGGAAGCGTGTGACAATATTGCTGGAAGTTGGTGGGAAGTAACAGAAAAAACCATTCGGAATTGCTGGAAAAAGGCCGGTCTTTGTGTTATGGAAAATAAGAAATCTGATAATGATGAAAATTACATAACCAATGATCTCTTAGATGATCAAGAATGTGTTTTGCACATCAAAAAATCCGTATCCCAACTTGAGGAAACAAGCGGTAAAAAGTTTGGAATTAGTATAGAAGACTATTTAACAGCAGATGATGATCTTATGGTTTTCGCAGGAGTTACTGATGAAAATATTCTTTCTGAAATTACTGATGAGATAGGAAACAATGATGAAGATGATGATGATAATACAGGTCCATCGCAGTCCTTATTGTCATCCCATGAAGCTCTTCAATCTGTGAATTCTCTACGGACATTTTTTTCAAGCCTTCCGTCGATAAATGAAGAACATTTTCGTGCACTAGACTCAATGCATACAGTATTGGTGAACTTAACAGTTAAAAAAATGAATAAACAAACAAAAATATTGGATTATTTTCAATAAAAAGTGTTTTCAGGTATGTGAATATTTCTGTGCTTATTTTCTGAATTTATCTTATTTATTTATTTTTTTAGTATTTAAATCACTATTATTAGTATTTTACAAATTAATTTCTTCTAAATATAGACTTAAAAGTAGTATGTTATGCACCTTAAACTAATAATAATAAAAAAAAACTCTTATTAAATGCTCAAAATATGTGGACCCTCGATATAACAATATGCCTCTCTACAACAATATATTTATTTGGTCCCTAAAATATTGTTGTAACGAGGTTTCACTGTATTTACTTAAGAATTATTTCTAAAAAAATGTTTTGTCTAATACACAAAATAATATTCTTATAAGAATAAAGTGAATAAATATGAGAAAATCTTCTACATTGAAGCTTTTTCTGATGGAGAAAATTATTTTATTTAAAAATTGAAATTAGGAATTTCTGAGAATTAAGAACTAGTCATTGTGTAGTATTACGTTGATGCGTTTTGTTGAAAACTGAACTGTAGAATTCCCTAAAATTACGTACTTTGTTTTTGTTAGTTATTAGGAATAGCATAAGGTGCAAACGGGATTTGCAAATCTAACAAGTTACTTCTAGAATTTTGATTTCTAGAGCATATAAAAAGTCTAGTAGAACTTAAAATCCGGTTCTGCGTAACACACTTAATTCCCAATATTTACAGATGGTTCATTTTAAAAATTTGTAGCAAGCATTTTTTTAACAATGAACATAATAAAATAAAAGTTATAAAAATAAAGGAAATTGATAAAAGAAACTATTTCAAATTCTTTTAATTGTATGAAATTACTCGCTCACATTTAAATGAATGTCATACTATAATACCTAGTTTTCAGAGATAAATCTTACAAAATATTTAATTTTCTACGTAAAATGTTATGTTTTTAGATTTTAGATTAAAAAATTTCTTTGTGTTTCGTAATTTCAAAATATTAGTACCTATAAGTTTTGAAAATTTTAAGTGTACCAGTATTTTAAATCGCTTATTTTAATGTTTAGATTTCACATTATCTCGCTGAGGTCTTAAAATTTTAAATGTCATCTAAAAAAATCTTAGTTTATATTAGTAGTTGGAAACATTCAAAGTATCATAATCAATTAGTATTTGAAATTGCTAAAATTATAACAATCAAAAATGCTCGCCTTTTAAATGTTGGTGACGAAAATGGTACTTTCCATCTAATTGCTGTAGGCTGCACGAACAACCGCATAGTTCTTTCTAGAAACACTTACGCAGGCAGTGTTATCAGTAGGCCGTATGCATGTGTCACAAGGCAAAATACATGGGAAATCTTGACCACTATGAGCCAAGATGGATAGATATAGAAAGACAAATTTCTCTATTAAACCAAACATTGTCTCCAAATTTCTTTTTAGATTTTTTTTTATTTTAGAGCCATACCACCTTCAGTAGATCTATCTATAAATGAAACTTAGCAGTTTCTTTGGAAAGGAATCGCATTAATTTGATTATCCTAGTCTTATTTTACAGAAGAAAGGAAAATCAAAAATTGTTTAAAATGGATTTTAAACTAAAAAAATATGTACACCCGATATCAAACCTCTGAACTGAAGAACAAGATATCATTCAGCTGCTAATTCGATAATATGCTAGTTATAATATATAAAAGATATACATAGTTCTGATTTTTTTTTAATGAATACTGATATTTTATGATGAATAAAAGTATTTTCTACATGTTTGGGGATAAAAACTGCTTAGTTTACAATCTTTATTTTCGAAATAATTCGTGTAACTTTATTATATTCTATCATTAATAAATAATGAATAATTACAAGAACAAAAAAAAAAAGATTTTACCAAGGAAAAATTTTCAGGATTACCAAGATTATAACTTCTCCATTAATGTAACACAAATGCAGTGTTAATGTTTAAATTGCAATTATAATTTTTTCCTTCAAAGCGAATAATTTTATTCTGGTAAAAGGTAACGTATATGACAACTTAAGTCGACCTCCTGTTTTGCCGTAGGAATAACATGCAGCTTAAAAATAAACCACTTTGTTTTTTAACATAATTTAAAATTACATGCCATTTTTAATTTTTCTTCAGCTAGGGTATTTTCTAATTATTGCATGACATTAAAAAAAATTCAGATATGTTTGGAATTTCTCAAATCTGCTCATAATTTTACAATAATTAATTTTTTATATGATATCTAATTCGACTTGAATTAAGCAATTAGAAGTAACTCTGAAATACTACTAATATATACATACAATTTTATGGGAGTCGTTTGATAACAATATTATATTGCTTGCATATTAATCTCGTTAACTAGTGATGAGTGTGATAGTTAAAGCCGACGAAAAATAGCATTGGTGCTAAACCAAACTCATTTGTATTAATATAATCCATCACTGTTTAGCAATATAATTAAGAAATGCATTTCCAAAGCTTTTATATTCATGAATACTTCGATTTAAAGTTTGTATTGGAACCATCTAAGTTACTACAGAATAAAGCTTGTCATTGAACCGTTCTACAGCTCATATGCTGTTGTTGTTGTATGCCCCCAAAGGCCAGCAGCGCTAGACCAGGTCCATGACGTTGTATACTACAATAATCCAAAACCAAAAGAGGGCCGTGAACCAAGTCCTGCCTGGAAAGCCCTAGGCACTCAAGGATATGTTCAGGTGAAGCCTGCTCCGTAGAGCAGTTAGTACAGGTTTCAAAGGTTCGGGAACCCTCAGAAAAGTTTTAGGTTTTAAGATGTTCACTTCGAAATCGGGCGAGAATAGTTTGTTCCTGACGACTTAATTCGTTAGTCAGGGAACCTCCGGGACGATAATATAATTTTAAGCACTCCGAAGGGAACCTCCGGGTCATCCTGTTCTTAATTTTTTCTCTGGAGTGAATCTCCGTGAAAGTGAGAGGAGCTAAATGGAAAGCCGTTTTAACTTGTTAACTATTGTCACTCCTACATTGTCTCTAGCACTTTGCCAATTGCACAGGTGCTGAATTGCACTTCTGTTGTCAGACAGAATCCAAACCTCCTTTCCAAACGGAAGAGATGAAAAAACCTCAAGGGCCTCATCAATGGCTATCAGTTCACTGCGAAAAACCGAGTAGTGATCGGGATTTCTCCTCTGAAGCTTTAACTCATGGTCTTGAGATTTCACGAAAATGCCATTGCCGGACCGGAAAAAGGCATCTCTACTGCCATCTGTGTAGACTTGAACAGCATCAAGTGGAATCTCTCCAATTTTCTCAAGGGCCAATTGCCTCAAATAGGCAGGAAGGTCTGTTTGTTTATTCACATGTACTGGTAATTCGAAATGAAAGAAGACACCGTCTAAGTCGTCCACCGGGCTAAGACACTGTGATATGTGATGTGGTTCCACTGCGTCATCGACAAGACTAAAGAAAGCCACTTGGTTGAAGGGACTGTTTCTCTTAAGCTTATAGTACAGCTCATATTATTTTAGCTATCGCAAACTAAATCCATTTGTTCAGAATTAAATACATTTTTTAAATATATTGCTCTAAATTTGAATTAAACTCAGGATACCTTTTCAGGTTAATTTTTAATATTTTCATTAATTTTACCTTGTTAAAAGAATTATCTGGCATCACAACAATAGTTCTATTTTTGCAAAGCATGGTGGTCTATTTGGTAAGTTCCCAGCGTTCTCTGTAAAATTTTTCCCAACATTCTTATGTTAGTCCGGTTGGTCTGCTCTATTGGCTGGAGTGGTTTCTTGATTTTGTTTTAAAAAATAAAATATTTTTATAATTTTAACTTGTTTTATGTTTTAATCTTAATCTCAACATTTATATAATACTCATAGAGGTCAATAATTGTCTAAGGATCTTTGTCGCCATCTTGATGGGGAATAAATAAATCTTGTTAAGCATAGATTATCAATGACATAGGATACAATTTTTTTTATTGATATTTTAAAGATACAGTGGTATCCTCACTAGAATCTTGTGAGGTTAGCTTTATAGTTTTGCCGTTAAGCATCTGATTCTCTCCTTGTTTGGTGGTGTAAATACAAAGAAGGAGCTAAAAATGTTTAAACGTAAATTGATACCATCATATTTATATTTGTTAAGCTTGTGGATTAAAACCTTAGATAGTGGCTAAAAGCTACTATATAGTTTTGCAACATTGCTTAAAATCAGCAAAATTCGTGTGTTAATTAATTAAAAGAGCCAAATTTGTTTTTCTTTAAAGTAAGTTCATATATTGGTAATTTTAATTTTTCGTATCTGTTTTTGAATTTTATATTTTTATTAAAGTTTTGAAAAATATATTTCTTTAAGCTGTTTCAACATCAACTGTTCCTATTCAAAATGAACCAGTTTTTAAAATTACATGTTGATTAAATATAACTTTTAAGTTGCATTTGATTAAATATAATTTTTAAATTACTTGTCTACACTGTCTAGTTGGGAACTGTGATTTGTAATATTTATTAAACTGTTTCTAATTCAAACAAATGTTAAATTTCAATATCTGTTCATACAAACTGAGTGTTAACTTTGTGTAAGATAATAATTAATGGAACACACTTAGTTACTAATAATTTTTAAAGTAAGCATTTTATTTTTGTAAATTAATTGGAAGTCACTTATTCTTTTAGAGCTATCAAATTCCACTTATATTTAACAGTTCAATCCAAAACAAGAAAGATTCCAGTTTTTTTAGTACTTAATTCAAATATTAGTTATGTCTTATTGAATATAATCAAATTATGAAGGAAAAGCATTTATGAAACTTTCTTTTAAGTCAACCATTAAATTCAGAAATGAAGAGAATTATGAGAGAATGTTAATTGTTTTAATTATAGAAAATGATTTCATATAAATAAGTCAGAATTTTAAAATTTTCCTACGTATATTTATAAATATGAAGTATACACTTACATCAGGTAAATTGAGTATTCATAAATAAAAACTTATTAATTGATAGTTTTTTATTTCATGATCATGATTTATCTGTTAAATTATTTTTTATTATTTATGCTAATGTTTAATAATACATATTATTAAAAAATATTTTCAGCAGTGTAATAAGATTACTTCCTTCTATTTGTATTATATATTTGTTTTAATCTCAGTATTAAAAAATGTGTATATAGCAAATATTTTTTGTAATTAATAGTGTTTTTGTTATTTCTGATTTATAAAATTTTTTGCAGATTTTTAAACTTAATACATTGTTGAAATATTTAATATGATAAAATATAAACATACCACATCAGTGATATAACCTATAGTGAAATTGAAACTATAATTTAATGTTATGAAAAATCTTAATTAAATCAGAAAGTTTGTATTGTAAAATTTAGCTGCAGCCTCTGCTAAATATTTGAAACATGTTTCTTAAAATCGGGCGCACTTTGAAGAAAGTATGCATATCTTTATTAAAATTTTAATGAAGATATTATCCTACTGTAATGTGAACCACAAGATAATGAATATTCAGTGAAAAAGCAAAAAATATTTGAAAGATTAAACTACATAGAGACTATATTATATTAAAAAGAATATAGATTTAGAGTTTATTTTACTATCTTTGAAATCATCAGTGCCTTATAATAAACATTACTGATATTGAAATGATAATTTTGAAATTCAGTTGCTAAGTTTTCTCATCACTTCTGTATGAAAAATGAATTTTTTGCTTCAAATTGCAGATTTAATTTTTTTAACGTAATATTTAAATAAAAATTGGTTTTGTGTTTATAGGGACCATGATATTATGGGTGATATGGCTGAAATTAAAGAATCCAAGGATGATGAAATGGAGAGTAAGAAGGCTCAAGAAGTCATTGGCTTGTTGCTTAAAGTAAGGAATACTTAGCATTTGGCATTATTTGTTATTAAATTTTAAAATTCAGTTTGTTTAAAATTTTAAGTTAATAAGATTGTCATATTTTACATTAAAATATTAATAGTATTACCATAGTTATGTATAAAAAATATTTATGTCCTACCAAGTTAATATAATAGTTCTTAGCACAGCTGTTAACAAATTTTATTTACTCTGGATTTTACACTTTACTTCAATTGTAATTTTATTCAAAATATAATTTAAATATTTAGTATGATTTTTCAATGCATATTTATTGGAATGGATAAAGTCCTAAAAAGCAATCTATGTGGTGACTTTACTAGCCTTACAACAGCTATTTGTTAGGTACTATATTATAAGTTTTAAGAGTGCTGTATATACACTTTATAATATTTTATTGATTCTCTCGCTTAATTATTTTAAAGCTGGGAACGAAGGTTGATTATATGTCTACATGTAGTATTTTTCCCTACAGCAAGACTTTAATTATAACCTCTTATTATATAAATAAACTAAATACCATAATTTTCATAAATCCATAGTTTATTAAAGAATTTGGAACAAAAGTGATTAAAGGTTTTAAATCTTTCTCTCATGGAAAAGTAATTGATGCATCTACATTAATTTTTTTTACTTAGTTGTAAATATATTGTCCTTTTAGTGCAGGTTGTTTAAAAAAAATTACTTAAATTTTCCTCCAAAATATAATCTTTATTTTTCTAATATTTTTATTCAGTTGAATTTCATTATTTATCCAGGTTAAATTAAATTTTTTTATATTTCACATAAAAAATGAAATTTTTGTGTATTATATAAATTATAAAAATGTAAATTTTGGTAAACGTTTACATGTACTTTGAGGGTATCTTTGGTTATTTGGCGATTTTTTTTTACAGCAAGTTAAATGCCAAAATTTGAGGGACTAAAGAGCTACTGTAAAACTACATTAGTTAAAGTATGAAAATGAAATTTATTGCCAAACCAAAGGGGTACCCTAACACAGAATCCTAAATTTCATTTGACAGTGATGAAAATAATTGTGTAATCATTCTTTTAATTTCTTAATCATCTATCTATCTATATATATATAAATTATTAATATATAAAATTTTAGACATATTAATTTTATGTTCTAAATTTTGGCATTATATTATGTTTCTTTAATAAGGTAATGTTTTATAAAAAATAATTTTGAAAAATAAAAACTTTAAGTTTTAATTACAAAATTTATTAAAGGAATGTTTTAAGTTTTGATCATTTTATGAATTATTAGATTAAAAATGATATATATATATATATAGTTAATAGTATATTTTATAAAATTAATAATCAAATATTAGATGGAGAATAATACATTGAAAATACTAAATGGAAAACAATACATTAAAAATATGAAATATAGTAAATATTTGGAAAAATTTTAAAGAAAATATAAAATAGAACAAAATCACACATTCACTTAAAAGATAACCACACATCCTCTGACATATATGATAAAACTAATAATTTTAATTTCAAAGTTAATAAACTGATTTTCTGGAATTCAAACATTTCAATTAAAATTTATAAAAATATTATTTTTAATCAACTTAATAGAATATACAATATGTAATAATTTAAACAACATCTGTAAACAAATAAATAGACTAGAAAATATTTTAACTCATAATGGCATTCCAACTAAATTTATTAAACATTATTTGGCTAGTAGAGTATTGCTTATAAGAGTGAAGTAAGGCATAGTTTTATACTACAGAAGGGTCACCCAAACCTTGAAGCTCTTATAAGAAGCTTGAAATGCCAATAATGTTTATACTTAGTCGTTAATTGGTGTATTTATTTTGCTTACATATAGTATTTGGTGTGGTTCTTGCAGATTTGGACTTATATTTGGATATGGTTTTAATTTGATTATTATAAATTAAATGCATTTTGGCAACATTGGATTTTGGCTTATATAGCTTAAATTAAATTTTATTTCTTTCATTCTGGTATGATATTTTGGTTTGAACATTTGGTGTGGCTTTGGGGTGTACTGGCTTCTTTCAGACTGTCTTGGGCCAGTGCAGAAAAGCAATACTTTGTGCCAATGTGGTCAACACCCCCTGAGAGAGATGAAGCTGGCCATGTTGGTACTTCGCGTTCCATTTTATATTTTTCTTTGAAGTGTTTCCAAATATTTACTATATTTCAAAATACAAACTTTATGTAAAATATCAACAAATTACAATGCACTTACAAATTTACTATGGGAAAACAGTATTTTAAAATTTATCAAAAACACCTCCATCTTTAAATGATGAAAAGGATAATTTTCTTTTTGTTGCAAAATAGTTAGAATTTTAAATTTTAAAAAAATTAGGGAAATGTCTTGCATATTGAATTTTTCACCTACAAAAAACATTTGCATTAAGATAATAATTTGAGTATTAACATTAAGTTCATTGTTTAATAAATCAAAAATTGATTTAGCACTGTTCAATATTTGTATTGTGAGGTTTCATAAATTTTAATTAGGTTTTTTATTTGTTTTAAAAAACTATATTTTAAAAAATTGATAAATTGCTCATATTTATAGTTCATTGTAGTCATTTTGAAAATAAAGATAATGTATTTTAATATAACTATTAAATTTTTATGTGCATTGTGATGACTTTAATTTATATTTTTCTGCTCCCCAGAAGCCTGATGAAGACAGTAATGAAGGCTTAGAATCAGTTGATTTTCCCACAGTCTGCAAACAAGATGCTGATCTATCAAATTCTTCCTTAACTGTTTCTATTGCTGGGACATCTCCTTTAAATATTTGCCAAGTATCTTTAACTGATGCGGGTATGATCTTAGAATCTAGTGATATCTTACAACAATCTTTAGATGGTGCATCCTCTATAAAATTAGAAGATGGAACAACTGCCTTTGTTCAGAATTTTGAAGCTGTTGATGAATCTAACAGTGTTGATGCCACAACTCGCTTTATCGATGGGCAAGCTGTACAGCTGGAAGATGGTAGCACAGCTTTCATACATGCGGCTCCAAGAGGTAATGTATTAAATACAACAAATATTTTTTATAATTTAGTTTGTGTTTTTTTATTAAATAAATAGGAATAATTGAATCATGGCAATTTATTTAGTGAAAAATATAGTTGATTATGAATTTTTAATTTATGTAAGTAATTTTTTAATTTCTAATATTGTGCAAAAATTTAGTATATATTTGATGGTACTTTTGGAAGACAATATTGTTTCAGTTATAGATGTTCTTTGCCAATTCATAAGTTTTGTCATACCATTATTTATTTTCAAAAATTTTTAATCACAAAGTCCAATATTTATTTATTTTACTTTAATTTTTTACAATTTGAGTGCATCACTGATTATTATTTTTAATTTCACTTTAATACTCATCATAAAGAACAATATTGACAACATAAAGAACAATATTGACAATAATGTTTCTTTGAATTATAACATTTTTGAAAATGTTTTATAAAATTTGTTAGAAATTGTCTGAATTAATTCTGAAGAAAAGGTGTAATAAATATAGTCAAAAAAATTTGAGATCACTAACTTCTGTTTTTAACCAGTTTTATAGTATATAGTGTTACTACTTTGATTGTCTAATATTTCACAGCTTTTCTGAAATTATACATATAATCACTAAGTTCAGTTGTTTTAATTCTTTTACAAATTTTTTAAACTTAAATTCATGAAAATGTGAACAATGCTCAAAATTTTCTGTTATTTGCCTATTCATAACTTCATATAAATTTAAATCAATTTCATAATTTCTATTGTAAGCTATCGAACTGGAATGAATATTATTTGGTCTTTTTCAAAATTGTCTAATATTTATTTGAAGTCTAATATTTATTAGCAATAATACATTTGTTCATTCATGTATTTTTGATAATTACACCATTTTTCTTTTGTTTTCATTGCTAGAAACTGTGCAATATTGACAATAATGTTTCTTTGAATTATATAGAAGGTCTGCAACCTGTTCAACTGGAAGATGGAACAATGGCTTATTTATCTCAAGCTGGAGCTGAATTATTTAATGGGGAAGCTTCTACACTGGATTTAGAACATTTGACATCTTCCCAAGTAAGAGTCTTTGGTAAACATTTATGTTTATCCCATTTATCATATTGGTAAACTATTTTAATACAAAAAAATTATAATTCAATTTTAAACTGCTTACTGATTATTATTTATTTATGCTTTTAAAAAGAAGTTAATATTTATCAAAGTGCTTAAAATTAAATTATTGTACATCAAATTCTGCTAATGTGAACTGATTGTGATTTTAAATTATGTAATAATTGTAAACTTTCATAATCTACTGTTAATTATGAAAGTTTGTTTTAATTAAGTATTATAGAAAAAGAAACATAATGGATTAAAAATTATTCTCAAAGAGGTATAATAATTACACTGGTCTATAAAATTTTTCACAAGAAAACTAAATAGTGATTCATGTAATTTTACATATATTGAATCCAAATATGTAAACAGGCTCCTTTTATCAGGCATAGTTTTCTTGTGAATGTCATTTGTATTTTTCTTTGACTGTTGCAAATTAAGGATAAATTGAAATAATTGTGAACCTAGCAATATAAATGTAGTATTTGTTGTTTTTATTTTTGCCCTGCTTTTATTTGCTTTAAGTTTTATAAACTTCTCATTATGACAAGAAAGTGCTTAAATCAACAAAAACAACTTCTGTTACATCTGTAGAGAACTGACATTCAAGTCTCAAAGATGAAATTCCACACAACTTGTGAGAAACTGTTTTGAACTATACTATAGTTATAAAGCTAAGGATTTTGATAAATACAGGGCCAGGCCCCAGATATATGTTGCGTATTATGTGTTAGGCTTTTGATAAGATTGAAAAATGGTGTTTATTTTCAATCCTTATGATTTGAAGAGAACAGAAACACTATTCAACTAATTGCTACTTCTGCATAACAGACACTAGAAAAATAAAGTCCTAAACAAAATGTACAGTAAAATATCCCAATTTGGCATCTGCAATGAGACCCATGCCTCATAGTGAAAAGTACCCTGTACCAATGTTCAAATTTTATTACTGTAAATAATAACTTTGTCCAAGCTCATATTAAAGATGAAGGAAGGAGAAAAGTGCAATCAAAACCCCACTTTTTCTTTAGACAAAATTCTAATGACCTTAAAAGGGATTCAAGTTTGTCTAAACATTTGGTGTAGCTTTTAAGTTCCAAGCTCAAAGAAATTTAAAGATGTATAGATATATACCTATCATAATCAACAGTGATTTTAAAGACTACTTTTCTAAGTAATCAATGTAATTTTTTGCAATAATGTTTATTTAGTAACGGAGGCTCTTGGATATCAACAGAAGTCACATGAGTGGCAATTTTTCATAAACTCTGAAAGAAATATAAAAATATGAAACTGTTAGGAAAAATTGAGTACACTAAAATGTAAATGGAATATATGTAGTGATTTAAATTAATAGCTTTATTGTTTGGTTTGCAACTTGGATATATTTGTTTTTTTTGTGTGTGAATAAGACTGCAGGAATTAGAACTTTCATAATAGGAAAACAATGGTTTAAATATGAATCTTATTCCAGACATAAAAATGTATCAAATACTCCTTTAGTGGTTCTTGAAAAGGTCTTCCCAGGGTATAAAACTGGTGGTTAGGAATAAATAATTTTGTAAAAGCTATGGACAAAACTTCTGCTGCTTTTATGTAACTGAAACCTAAATTTCCTAAAATAAATTATGCAAAGTTGAAGGAAAAAATATAGGATATAAGAGCAATATCACACTCACATGGTTGAACATATTGTGGAACTGCTGAATTCATCTAGTGGAAATCATTCAAAAATATCTGCTGTGGATTTCATGGCAGAATCCATATTAACAGAATCCACACAGAAGAAAATTATTACAAAGAATAGTGATCTTCCAGCTTCATACAAAGGAATAGACTGTAACATATTCTTTAAGATCCGTTTGATTAAAGATTGATTTTTTGGAAAGATTTAGACTTTTTCCTTTAAAATCTTGAGGTGTCTCTGATAAGCATGGGGAGCATATTCATCAGGAGATTGCTACCATGGAAAAGAGTTGCCAAGGCAAATGGAGTCGCAGTATGCTGGCGAACTGCTCCTGGACAATGAATAGGGACACCCTAAATAAAAAATATCGCAATAAATCAAAATATACAACTTTTTTGTAAACCAAAATTACCTGAATATTTATCGTTAAGTGTTTCTTAAGTATCAATTCTTTTAAAACTTTAAAAATATTGTCAAAATTTAAAAAAACCTGTTTAATGGAGAAAATTTGAGCACACATTTAAATTTAGCAGGGTCAAGTTAAAAAGATTCTGTTTATTTAGTCCCTGTGAAAGATCAGATAAATTTATAAATTCGTAGTCTAAATACCAAAATTGATATTATTTAATTGAAATGATATTCATAAAAGGCTTCCAATTATCCTGCAATTCAAAGAATGTATTTGATAAATACAATATTAAGTTAAACTTCCCATTAGTTTAATTAAATTGAAAAGGTGAAACAATTTAATTGATATGGGGGTATGCTTTTATAAAATACTTTTATTTTATGATTACATATTTTTATTATTATATTAAATATTAACTTGTAAATATTATTTTTCTTTTAAAACATTTCATTTGTAATCTCTTCTTTCTTTCTTTCTTTTTATTTAAATTTTTAGCTAAATGTTTAATTTAGATAAACTGGAATTTTCCACAATTAAGTAAAATATTTATTATATAGAATTTGCATTTTTTAAATTTTAATTTTATATATAGGAAATAATTTGGTTTTGCTTTTTATATAAAAACTTTTATGGGGTTTATTAATAATTTAAGAAAATTCTTTATATTTCATAATTTTGAAAACTAATAATTGAGAAAAATATCTTTGGTATTTTCTTAAGTTAAATTTATTTCTTGTGCATTTTTAGTTGTCTGATCCTGATATAAAAGATGTGGATTTGAAAATGGTAATTATGAATTTTATTTCATGTTCTTAAACTTTATTTTATTTTTATTTATTTTTTCTATATTTAATATATATATATATATATATATATATATATATATATATATATATATATATATATATATATAAAGTATCTTACCATAAATATAGATTTATAAAAAATTATTAAAGTATTTTACTATAAAATCTTTATTGCATTATATGATACAATACAATATTTTTGTAATTAAAATTAATTTATTTTATAAGTTTGTTAGATTGTTCCATTTATAAATGAAAATACTTTAAAAGCACTTGCTTTTAGAATAATGAATATAGGTTGACATGAAATGAGTTTTAATTATCAGTAACAATTTAGTTCAAAATTTTTTATAATGATTACAGATATATCATCAATCACAAATATATTGGAAATATAAATAAACAAAACTAAATATGGTGTATGAAGTTTTAAACTTTATTATATTATAAATGAATTTGTTCAATGAATAACTTAATTTTTTGTACATAGTGGAAGATTATCATTAAAAAAATTCTTTTAAAATGGAATTTTCTATATTATGTTATTTTACAAATAAGGTATTTAGCATACATAAATTTTCATGATATCTCAGAAAGAAAATTCATTTAGAAAATTTCATGATATGTAAGGAAGACACTTCTATTAGAAATCTCAATTTTGTATTCAAAATATCTTTCATAACAAAATTACAATACATGTTATGTTTTTGTTGGAGAATCAAATTAAAATATATTTTTGTGTAATTGTTTTGTGAACTGGAAGAAAAACAGCTAAAATAATTTTTTGCATTTGAAGTCTTTCTTATGTAAATGTTTTAAGTGCAGTATTTTTAATATATACTTACTGTATAGTTTTCTTGATACCATTCATTAAAAACAAGACATTCTTACAAAGTTATTTAATTATTTTAATTATCTCTGTTTTTTGTATTTTTAAGCTGTAGTCTTACTTTTATTACATTTCATTTTAATAAAATACTTAATGATTTATTTGCTTTTGTCTAAATTTTCAAATATATTTTAAAAATTCTTAAAATAATCAATACTTCTCATTTTAATTTTTCAAAAAACTGGAAAAAAATTAACTTTTAATATTACAATAGTAAATTATTGAATTAATTTTCTACAATGATTTTCTTGAATAATTTGTTACATTTTAAAATTCCATTTTTTCCAAAATTAGATACGTTTCTTTTATGATAATTTCTTTTGAAATAATTGATTTTCATTTCTTTTGTGTTTGAAGAATCAGTTTTTCAATTCATTATTTTTTTCAGTTATTTATTTTTTGTATTTCTATTTATATTGTATAAGAGTAAAAATAAAATTTTGCTTTTTATGATTTTAATATCACTTATTTTTCGTTGTGTTTGATGTAAAAATGATTTTGTACATTGTGATACATTTTTATGTTTTTGCAGGATACTTTCAGTAGAACAAGTGCAACACGTGTTGCTGAAAAAGCCTTTCAGTGTGAATATCCTAATTGTAAAAGGCTGTATACTACACTGCATCATTTAAAGGTTTGCAGAATTCTGTAATAATAGCTTTGATTTACTCTAATCTCATTGATTGCAAAGAAAGATATTTCTAATTTTTTGAGTTGAGCATTTTTGTTGTGATATTAATTTTCCAGTTCTAAGTATGTGATAAAAATTTATGTTTACTTATTTTTTTTATAATATATTTTTAATTGCCAACTATATTATACTCCAAATACTAATAATTTTGCTTTGCAAAATTAGGAATAGTTTTACACAGGGTTAAATGCATATTGTGCAAAATTTGCATTTAAAAATACCAATGATCAATACAGGATTTTTCAGATAATTCTACTTTAGTTAATTGATGGTGCACTGTAATAAAAATATTTACCATCATTGTGATAAATGTCATTAAATTATGAAGTAAGTTTTCTGCCAAATCAATAATTTTAACTTTTTATTTTGATTTTTCACAACTTGTTTATTTAGTGCAATATTTTATAACAAATTTTGTTTTATTTATTATATCTTATTTTCTATCTGCATAACTTATATTACAAATAATATTTTGAGTTGAATTGGACTTGCAGGCTTATTTTTTTAAGATTTTTCAATAAAATGAAAATATAAATTCATCAATATATATTAAATACGTATATGCCATAAACTTCACAAATATTCTTATGATAATATTTTTTAAAATTAAATGTGCAAAATAACTGGCCTGTATTCTTTATAGTTCTTAATAATCAAGAAAATACTATCAATGAACTGAAGGTTGTAAAATTTCTTGACAGAATTATAGTTATATGAAATTTTAATTCATTGAATTAATAATTGTTATTGTTTCATTTTTATGATGGATTTAGTTTAAAGAATTGGTTAAAAAAAGTTATGATTCTGTATGATCAATCTTTTTAAAGAAATGCTTATTCTGATTTTGTAACTTGCTTTATTGAGGCACCTTATTTCACTTTGTTGTTGAACAGCATATTGGTGAAAGTAATGGTAAATCTTATTAAGCCTTTTATTTCCATTTTAAAGAGAATTTATCTTTTTTGAATATAAAGAAAAATAATTCTTTTTATTTATTACATTTTATTTTGCTAAAACTTGTAAACATATAAATATACATATTTTACTAAGATTTTTATTATAATTCTTATATTTATTTTATACTTTATTGATTCTTGATTTAAATTTCATAATTGTTTGTGCATGTTAACGATTTCTTAATTATTTAAAGGTTCATGAGCGATCTCATACTGGTGATAGACCCTTTAAATGTTCTTCTTGTGATAAAGCTTTTGCTACTGGTTATGGCTTAAAAAGTCATACACGAGTTCATACTGGTGAGACCCCATACAAATGTCCAGATGAAACATGTCAAAAAGCATTTAAGACTTCTGGCGATTTGCAAAAACATGTTCGTACTCATACTGGTGAGTATATATTATGAATACAAATTGTCTGGAATTTTTTACTATTAAGAATTCTTTCTACTTTGTTCTGAAATTGATGATTAGCTGATAAAATATATTTAATAATTTTCTTATAACTATGCCTGTTTAAATTTTTTATTAAAGAATTATTCCAGTTAAAGTTTTCATAAAATATGCATTAACAAAATGT
The DNA here is from genome assembly GCA_037975125.1 of Latrodectus hesperus. Classification (NCBI taxonomy): domain Eukaryota; kingdom Metazoa; phylum Arthropoda; class Arachnida; order Araneae; family Theridiidae; genus Latrodectus; species Latrodectus hesperus. Next base: position 13,349,389 of record CM075855.1, read on the forward strand.
ATAGTTTTATAAATGTAATTTATTATGTACTCTATAGAAATTAATCACTCATTTATCATTAAAATATTGTAATTGAATTAAAGTTTTTAAATGTACAAATAAAATTTTAACATTTATTGATAGCTGCTTAGTAAAGTATAAAATGAAGGCAAGTTGGTTTATAGGTACTGGTTTGATGCATAAATATAATAAGAAATAAGCTTCAAAAATGAATCGTTTCATTTTTTAGTACTTTAAATCGCGTAAATTTTTAAAAGTTTTTAAATAACATTGTACAAAGTGATACTTCAAATAAAATTTATATTATTCTAAATAAAATGTGAATTGTTTCAAGTTTAATAAATTAAAAATATTTATGTATTTATAATTTAACTTAAAATACAATTTTACTTTACTATCTTTGAGGTAACTTAATTATGAATCTTATATTTATGAATCCATTGTTTTTATAAAATTCAAATTTATTTGCTAATATAACTAATTAATCACTCAATGTGAGTTGCCAGAAGTTGCCACAAAACTTTAAATATAAACTTTGAATCCTGTACAATAGTCATAAGTTTAAATTAAGATTAAAAATTATATTTCATTTTAATATTATATGGATCTTGCCTTCTCATAATATAATATTAGTATTTAACTGCTGTGTAATTATAATTGTAATTCTATTTTGTTATGTGTATGTCATCTTCAAAGCATTCTGATTGCATAGCACCATATAGCATGCAGTTTATGATTTAATATTTTAATGTTTAAAATAATGTTTCAGGTTATATCAGAATATCTGCCACATTTTTATTTCTATGTTCCTTATCATCTCAACTGCAGTTTTTGTTTTTAAATGATTATATTAGTTAAAAAATTCTTTTAAATGTGCTACGTTTTATGAAACCATTATTTGTGTTACTTTTTCAATTTAGAGATGAAAAGTACATTTAAATATTGTAATTTTTAGAGATTAATTTAAATTTAAGCAAGTCTTTATTTAAAAGAATTTTAAATTTTATTTTGTCATGAGCATATTTGCCTATAAGTTCATTGCTAATCCAGAATTTAAAAGTAAATTGCTTGATTAAACTGCTTCAAAAGTAAATGTCTTATTTTTATTATGGAATTTTGTTTTGAAAGATGTTAAGCTTCTAAAGTTTTTTTTTTTTTAAAGTTGAAATTTAATTGTTTTGTTCAGAAAGATTTCTATTGTGCAAAATATGTGAAAAAATATTTTAATACTGTCACAATTAGTTTAATTTTAACTAAAAAGGTAATATTTATGTTTGCATTTAATAAAATGTTCTTAATTTAATACATTTAATACATAGGTGAACGGCCTTTTAAGTGTCCTTACAACGGGTGTGATAGAGCTTTTACCACATCTAACATAAGGAAAGTACACATTCGAACTCATACTGGAGAGAGACCTTATATTTGTAAAGAAGAAAGCTGTGGACGAGCATTTGCTAGTGCAACGAATTACAAAAATCACATACGAATTCATACAGGTAATTAAGTGTAAGATTTCATTTGACTTTATTATGTTAGATTTCTTAACCTCCTAAAATAGTTCATGTGGAATGATATTTGTGAAGTTTTAAGCTTATACAGTATTTAAAATGTAGTAGATTATCTGTAATGGAATTTCTTTATAATAATTTTACCAAAATACAAAGATGGGTTTTTAATAGCATTGAACATATTTTCAATTTATTAAAGTGTGGATTTCTAAATGATTAATATTATAGAAATCAACTCATCATTTGTATCAATTTTAATATATTTATCAATCAGTTTAATGCAATTTTTTTCTTAATTGTTTATATTAGTCATTCTCATGACTATGATAAGCAGTAGTATATTTGTGAAGACAATGTAGCATTATCATAGTTGCCAACTCTACTGATTTTATTGAGAAATTCCTGAATTTTCATAATTTTTCCCGATTTTCCAATAATGTATGAAAATCTATTAATTTTTGTCAATTTCAGTGAAAAATTTAAAAGCAGCCAAAATTTTGCCAGAAAAAAGTCATTGAGTTGCTTTAAGAGTTTAAATTGCTAACTGATGGTGTATTTATGTAATATATAACATATTTAAAAATAATAAATATATATATATTATTTTGTAAGTATGTTTCTGAGTTTCGAGTCCGCCATGGGACGATGCTGTAACCACTGCGCTGCCATGATTCCTAAGAGTTGGTAGTCATATAATTAACATTCAGAGCAGACACCAGGTGCCTGTTTAAATAAGCAATTCAACTGGGAGGAATATTTCTAGTTATTGGTAATTTAATTAGGAAAATATTTCCCATCAAACAAAGTATTTGTCACTGAATTATATTTATTTAGTAATGTTTTCTGTTTTTATGTAAATTTATAAGTTTAATTCATATGAATTGCACTAGTGTCTTAAATTTGCTGTATAAAAAAATATTGAGACATAAATATTGTTTATTTTTTACGTGTAATATATTCTTTTATTTCATAATTTCTTTATAAGGTTGATAAATATTTTATTTAAAAAAACTAAGATTTTAAGGTAAACACAAAACATTCTTAACATAAATCAATCTCAGAATGTATAATCTGAAGTGTAAAATTATCTTTTTGCAGTACTACCATTTAAAACATTAAATTTCAATCAAAAATGTCATTAGTAATGCCTCCAGGTTTTTTCCCTCAAAATCAGTAGAATCCACTGATTTTTTTTTCTCTGCAAAGTTGGCAGGTATTCATTAGTATAACATGATCTTTCTTGGACATCGAGAATAGAATCATACAATCATGTTTAAAAATGTTCCTGCAATTGAAGGGAATATAAAACTATTTTGATTCCAGTGCTTATATTCTCTTTTAAAATAACATTTTAAAAAAGAATATCCTAGAGGAGGATGTTAAAATTTAACAATGTGCTTATTTAAAATTTTAAAATTTATCTTGAGAGCATTTTATGTGCTTTCGAGATGGATTTCTCTGTACAAAGAAAAATTTAATTATGACAGAATTTATGTAGTATATTCAGCTGCAGAAAAACCATCATATTTTCCATTATAAATTTCTACATTTTATATTTTGTTATGATTTATAAATATAGATACAAATTTATTACCAATTCATTAAAAACTTTATATATATATATATATATATATATATATATATATATATATATATATATATATATATTTTTTTTTTTTTCCTTTAAGTGTAGTAATTTCCCTTTTCACCTAAATTAAAAGAAATTTTAAGTAAACATTTTCAAAATGGTTAAGGAATGAAGGCAGAAGCTTTTATTAGATTCTACTTGTAAGTTGTTATAATATGAAGGTGTGAAAAAAACTTCATGTTATTAACACAATTTTTTCCTCTAAATATGGTGTTTTTTTATAACTATACTTGATACATCTTTTAAATATCTTTCATTATTAAAATGGAATTTAATATAATTAACTATTCATATAACATAACTCTTCAAATCTTTCTAAATTGTAGGAATGATTACAGATTTTTCTCTTATTAAGTTGTTTTCCCTCTCTTTTTATTTAAGTGATTTTTGCTATTACAAACTCAGGTGTAATTCTTAAACTTTAGGCTTGTAAAAAAAAATTATGTGTGAGTTTTATTCTCAAATGTTTCTTCTATTTTATTAGGAGAAAAACCATATATTTGTTCTGTTTCTGGATGTAATAAGCGTTTTACTGAATACTCCAGTCTCTATAAACATCATGTAGTTCATACACATTCAAAACCTTACACATGTAATTTGTGTAACAAAAATTATAGACAAACATCCACTTTAGCTATGCATAAGAGGACTGCTCATGGAATATTAGATCAAAGTGAAGAAATTACTACCCCAGGTAAATCTATTTTAATACAAATTAGTTTGCATTTTTTCTGTTATAACTAAAAATTTGTATAAAATTCAATTTGTGTTACAAAATTTTTATTTTGTGTTCTTATATATGATAGATTATTAATATTGTGTGTGTATAATTGTACAGAATGTTTAATATTTTATGGTCAAAGCACCATGAACTGAATTTATAACTAATTTTATTCTAAGTTTCCTATTATGTTCAAGAACTTAATTTTGTACTTTTCATCTCTTACATTTTTCTTTTTTTTAATTTTCTTTTCTTACATCAGGTTAATAAATTAGGAATAATGCATATCCAGCACTGTTTTCTATTCATTTGTTTAATTTTTATTTGTCAAAATATTAATTTTATTATTTTAAAATTTAAAAATCAGTATGATATTTTATTCTTAAAATGTAAAAAATATGTACCTTTTCTGTTCAAACTATTGTTATTTATAAAATTTAATTGAATATTATTACAAAATAAATGCCCTAAGTGCTTAAGTGAGTGAGTATTTTAAGAGGTAATTTTTTAACACTTTGTTTCTATTTATTGTGTATTTTGTTTCAGCATTAAATTATTTTCTTCATTCTAGAATGAGAAAGGAGGAGTAACTTGTATATTCTTCCTGCTTATAATTTTTTTTAATGTTATGATCCAATTTAATTTATTTACTTAGGAAAATAATTTATTGGTTCATCAAAAAATTTTCAATATTCATTTTTAAGCTATTAGACAACAAATTTGATATTTTGGATATTTATGTGTAGAACATGCTTTCAAAACGTTTCATATTAGGAATTTGTTGATTCTTGATTACTTGATATAAATATATAATCACTAAAAAATGTGCTAAGCATTTTAATTTCTCCTATCTATTATTTTTCCTTTTGTTGATGTTTTGATTTGTTATTTAAGAAAATTAATTTATAATTATTGCAAAAATAGGACAATAAAGTTAATATCTTTAAAATATTCATTTTATAAAAAGAATATTTTTGAATTCAAATAAATTTGCTTGCATTATTTTTTCCTTTTATGACAGCTTTTATTTATTTTGTTACATTTAATGAGACATTATTTAAATTTGTTAAATCTGTCATTTCCGACGAAGCATTTAAAAAGTTAAATGATTTTAATTATTGTTTTACTGCTGTTTAAACTAGAAATTTTAAATTATATTATAAAATAATTTTAATTCAATGAAATTTGCTATTAAGAACAATTTTAAATCTAGTATTGATTTATAAAAATGACTCAAAGTAATTTTTATAAATCAATGTTAGATTATTTGTTTCAAGTGTGTCATGTTTATTGAAATTTGATGTATTCTTAAATATTTGAATAAAAATTGCTAAAAAAATTATAATTTGAAGAAAAACCAAAGAAATTTTCCCCTACAAATTAGTATCATTAAAAGTCAGTATCTATAGTCATTATTTTAAACAAAGGGTTTTTATTTCTAAGATGGTAGATTAATTAAAGGACTGTTAAAATGATATTGTTGTAAATGATATTTATTAAAAAATGTTGTAAATGATATTTATTACCTAGTGATGGACTGAATTCCTAAAAATAAAATAGGTTCTTTATTTTATGTTATTAATTGCTGCCATCTGAATAACTTTACATTTTTTACAATACTTAAAATGGTTTTAAAAATAGGAAATTATTTAACTAGATTTACTAAAATAGTAAATCTGTAACTTATTCTAATAATAATGAATGTTTTAATTATCGAGTGACAAAGTTTTTAATGACTTTGTATGTATATATATGTACTTGTATGTATATATATGTACTTGTATATATATATATGTATGTATATGTATATATATATATATATATATATATATATATATATATATATATATATATATATATATATATATATATATATATATATATATGTCTGTATATGTATATATATTTTAATAATGAAAGTAAGTTAAAAAGAAATGTAGCTTTGTCATTCCTATTGTAAAGATTCATTACTTTTTGGAGAAATATTTATTAGTTAAGGAAGAAAAACTAAAATTAGTAGTATAATGCTCATATTTTTCTGATTCTTATTTTTCATAACTTCACTTTTTGGATTTGATCAATTTTTAATTGTATGAACATAGTATTCCTGTTTTATAACGTGAGTAAAAACAAAAGTATTTTTTTTATTTACTTATGGATTACATCTTATTTTGTTGCAGAAAAAGAATGTTGCTCTGATTTTTTATTTTAAAATTGTTCCTAAAAATATTTTTCAGCATACTCAAAAATTGTATTTTATTTTTTTATAATATAAAAAGATTTTATCTTACATATTTTTTAAATTACATTTTCTTAAGAATCTCCTGCAAATTTTATAGACGTGTTTTAAATTTTTTAATCATGATCTGAATTATTAAAAATACTTTAATTTTACTAAAATATAGGGATTTTTTGATCTGCCATAAATTTAAATAATGTTAGTTATTTTATGTTTACTTTGATTTTGAATTATAATAGATTCAAAGCAATAAAACATGTGCTGTAATCTCAATTTGTGGTGCAGTTGAAACATTTAATGTTTTAAAATATTTATCATAATCCAGATGAAAATATTCTATTTAAAGGTGAGAATTTTGTAAGAAGGAAATAAAACACCAACTTTTTTGTATATTTTTTAATAAAAAATTTTATAATTTTTTTTATCAAAATATTTCATAAAAGGAGTGGGGAAAAAGCCAAATAACGTACTTAATGTAAATTTTGTAAATATGTGTGGATTTCATCATTTTTGTTTTCAATTTGTATAATCATTCCTTTATTTATCATCCCATCTTTTTACATGTATGTTCTGTACAATAAGTCTGTAATATATGATAAAATTACTGCTACAAATTTGGGAAACCTGATTCTCCAAAATACTGAAAATTTTGATGTTTTAAACTGCTTTAAATTAATTAAATTATTACTAAACTTTAAGAAAACTGATTTTCTAAACTTCTACAAATTAAAAGTTTACTCTTCACAAATTTCTATAAATCATGCATTTTCTCCCTTCTGCAAATCACAAAGTAGTTTACTTGCAATTAAGTCACTTATTTGAGTGATAGAAAATGAATTTTTTGATAATCATACATGCAATTGATGAACACGAAAAATATTTTTTTTTCTGTTCATCAATTGCATGTAAATGATTATCTCCAAAGTATTCAAAGTTGATTCAGTTTTGAAAATCAGAATGTAGATAACATAAATCTTGATTTTATGCTTATTGTTTTTTTAGATGCGAATTCCAAAAACAAAGAATCTGCCAAAATTGAACAAACAGTCAATCACAATCAAAAACAAGAAGAACAAGAAAATGACAACAATTGTGCTAATACGCAACAGGTAACTTTACTATAAAGACATTGCAATCATTTTAATTACTCAATATTCATTGATTGTTACATAAGAATAGACATTTTATGTAACTCTAGCTATTAGGATTGGTCCCAATTTAATTAGCCCTCAAGTGCGAAAAATGGTTGTTGAGCGACAAACCAAGCTAAATCAAACTAGCCACGAGATGTTTATGGAAAACTATAAAATTACTGTATTTGAATTTCGAATTTGTTAAGGGTTATAAAATATTTATTAATTGCAAACGATCGCCTACAAAATGAAAATAAAATAAATTATTTCTATTATCTAACTAAAATATAAGTGATAGAAATTTATTTAATTAATGTGACAGCCTTTTTATTAGGACTTTCTTAAAAAAACATTATTCATTTATAGTTAATTTTAAAGTGATAAAAACTGATTCAACATGAAATTGTGTGATGTTCCAATTTTTTTCAAGATAAGTTCATTTTTTCTTTTTAAAAGTTATAAAATTAATTATATCAAATAAAGAATTATCTTTTCAACCCTATGATAATTTTTCATGTACATATTGTTTACTTTTAGGCTGCCAAAGAAATTAATCATCCTTCCCCCAAAACAGCATTCCCCACAATAGTTACTCTTCAAGGAGACCATTCAAATCAAATTCTTCAAGAGGTGATTTTTCTCCTTTTTATAAAATATTTGCTTCTTTTTTGTAATGCTTTAGGAATTAATTCATTAGTTTTTGGTTATAAAAATAATTTTCTGTGTTAAAAATTTTGAAAATTTTATATTTTAAGCTTTGTACTTCAGGTATAATTTTAAAATTTTTATTCAACTACAAAGCAGTTCTTTGATATTGTAAAGGGAAATCAACCATTTGTGTATACTTCTTTGTAAATCGGTTTATAATTTTTATATTTAAATGAAATTTTCAGATTGTTTCACTGTAGGAGGAGAGAAAGATTTATTATAATTCTTTAAACATATTTGAATTTTCTATGTCTATATCCTCAGCTTTTCCATTTAAATTTCTTTCCTTTTTGTATCTAAATTTTAAAATTTTAAATTAATCATGCAAATATAATATTTGAAATGCAATTAATTACTGGTGCTTGGCTTATCTGGTAATTGAAATAAAATATTTTTTGATGGAAATGTGCTGTTAGATTCGTATGTATATGTGTGTATACTTTTATCTTTAAAATTATGTAAATTAAATTTAGAAATAAAATAGGTATCTCATGTTTACTGTACATGTAGAACTGTACATGTTTACTGTACATGTTTTATTTTAGAAAAAGAAGTTTAAGTTAATTTGAATCTATGATTTTTTTTATTATAATCTAATACAATATCAAGCTAAAATATATAATTAGTAGATTACCATTAATTTTTATTTAACTTTTTATAATTGATACATTTTTTATACTTTGATTAATACTTTTATATGCATTTTAAAGATTGAAAGCGAAAACCTATTTATGTAAAAAAATATTAAGTTTTTATAAAGCTGAGTCAGTTTTTTAGTGTATTTTCTCTTCAGTGTCAACTTTGTTATATATTTTATATTTTAAAGAATATTTAATAATGAATGAGTTCTACTAGAGTTGTGTATTTATAGATAAAAAAATTTATTTTCAGCATTCATTGTATGCTGTTCAACTTCAAGAAGATGGGTCTCTTTCAACCAATATGCAACAAATTGTACTTGTAACTGATACCTCTCAATTAGCAACACTACATCAGTTAGCGCAACAAGGACAGCTGGAGACAGTTCTTTCTAATGTTGAAAGGACGTAAACTTGTATTTGGTGGTGTTCCTGTTTTTGTTTGTAAAAAAAATGTCTGTAAATATAAGTCAAATCTTATGCTAGTCATTGTAGTGAATGTTTGTTTGATTAAAATATTAATGTATATTAAATTTATATTATGTTTTATGATTTTGGACTGCTGATTTGGAATTGGACTGTTATTTAATATATATACTTCATACTTTTTTGTTTTGTATGCTCTTATAAATTATTAACTTTAGAATGCATTTTTTAATTATAATATTGATTCACCATTTACTCATCATTCTGAGTTACCCTGTGAATAAAAACAATTTGAAGACTGTTCCACAAATGTTTGTTAACTTGTATAAAAAAGAGTGAGTTTATCATTTTACTTGTAATTACATACTTTTTAATTAGATCTGGTGACTTAAGTTAGCAAGTAAATTTGGAGTTTGGTTTGAAACCAATTGTGAAAGTAATGGTTCAATGGAAGATATATAATTGAAGATATTTTTTTCATTATGTAAATATACTTGAAATAATATAGTTGACTAAAAAGTAAATACAAATATTTCTAATATGGTATATGCATTGCTGCAAGAAGTTAAGAAAGTTGTGGTTTTAACAAAATGTTACTAATATTTATTTTTTATCAATAATTAACTTAAACTGGTCCATACTTTTTTAGCATATTATAAATCTTAGAAAAGATTTCTGATGTAAATCAACTTTTATTACCATAAAAACTAGAGTAGGGATATAAATAACAAGGGTGCTGGAAAGTAATGTTGTTTGTGTACATGTCGATATCATTTATCAGATATTTGATTATCATTTGTTTGCTCATTGTGTATCTCGAAGGCTTGCCTAAATTATTTTAAGGTTATTGTAATTTGTTCACTTCTAAATCATTCGATATTAGAAAATGGCCATCCAAATACCAGAAGAAAATATTCATATATGCTCTTATGGTATTTGGGTGTCTTTTTAGTTTTACTTAGGTAGTAATGCAATAGTTGCAGTCAAAAACTTTTCTAATATTTCTTCAAGCGCATTAGAAGCTCATAAATGCTAAAGATAGTTTTTTTCACGTTATAATCGGGTAATTTGATCTTTCTGACTCCCAATGATCAAGAAAACCAACAGCATTTATCAATGATATGTTAAGGTCACAAGTGGAAACAAATCAACGTCAAACAATCAAGGAACTGTCAAACACCCCTAACCAACCTTGTTTGGCCACTCGGAAACATTTTCAGCAGATTGGAAAAGTGAGTGGAGCAGGGGTGTTTGTGTGTGTGTGGGTCCCTCATAATCTACAGAAAAAAGCCGACCAATCCATCACATGCAATTTATTGCTTCAACAGCACCATACAGAACTGTTTTTTGATCATTTAATCTATAGAGACGACGCGAAAAATAGCCCCTATATGATAATTCAAAACCGGGTTTATATCCTAAAAATTTGTTTCTGTATGTTTGGTAAAGTATTGCTTACTTTGAACTCCTAAAACCTGGACAAAGTGTTAATGCAGACCTTTATTTTAAACAATAGGATCGAGTGACTCGATCTACAAAATCGAAAAGTATTTGGCGTTTCTCAACTGAAGCGTCGTTCTACAACATGGTAATGCATGACTGCACGGTAAGGTGAGCTCAAAAATTAATGTATTGGGATGGGAGATTCTGTCCTAACCCACCATACTACCCCAATATCGCCCTTTCGGGTTTCTATTTATTCTGATCCTACAATATTTTTTAGTGTCAAAAAAATTGAAAATTTGGCTGATGTTCAAAGAGCCATATTGAAATATTTTACTCAGGAGGATGAAATACCTTGAGAATCAGTCTGGGATTGAAAATCTGCATCCTAGATTTAAAAAATCTTAAAAACAAGGGTGGAAACAAATATTTATTTTACCTATACTATTTTCCAGTTATCCTATTAAAATTGTGATTTTGTTGATTTTTTTTTCACTGCAAGTTATGAAACTTTTTGATAGGACTCGTATAAAAAGTCACTGTCCCATTTGCCAGAAATTGTTGCTTGCTTGAAAGGTAGTCTTCTGTAAAGTATACAAATATTCCTTTTTTTATTAAATTACTAATTCTTTGAATTTTATAAAAACTAAAATAATTGAACAATGGTGTATAAGTTATAGCTAAACCAAATAAATTCATTGATGAATGCTTCCAATAAATGTTCATCGCTTCCAATAAATGTTAAATGAAGTGAATATATAAATATATCAGAAGGAATAAAATAGTTCTAGTTATGTGCAAATCAAAAAGGATTGACTGAAAATATGAAATGATAGCTCTAGCCATCATTTCATTCACTAAAACATGCACTATAGGACAAAAAGCGACGTTATCCGAATGGGATAAAGGTCGTAATATTATGTAAGTAAAAACAGGTGGTTACAATTCAAGTAAATAGGACTACTATATTCAAGAGAAGTCGTGTTTTAGTAACTCCTTAGTCTGCTTTTTGAACGTACAGTCTGTACAGTTATTCGTCTTGGCAATGATCGATAGAAGTTGCCCATGTCTTGCAGGATTTCGTTCTTAATTCTGCTCAATTGCGTAAGATCGCCGACATCTGGAACTGATCAGAGGACCTTGCCCATAATGCTCCAGACGTTCTGGAAGGAGTAATGATCTGATTGCCTTAATGGCCAAGGAAATGGTAGACAAAGCACGGAGAAATTCAAGTGGAAACTAACCGTGTGTGCATAGCCATTATCTTGCTCGGGGGGAAAAATTGGATCCAGCGATATGAAAGGTTAAAATTTCATTAACATATTACTGCTTCGTAAAAGTGCTGTAAGCGACTATAAAGGGATTCTGTTATTTAATGAAATCGCTCTACAAACCACGTTATGTTGGCTTACGACAATCAGGTTGGTATTCCAACACTGTGTCTGGTGCTTTTCATCGGAGCTTAATTCCGAGTGAAATCATCACTGAAACATATTTAATCCAATCATGGCCGGCGCCAATGCAAATGGTTTCATCGATGAGCTAGAATCTATCTTTCATCGATGAGATAAGTTGTTGCTTTTCTCCAAGCCTATTATGATTCTTGCTGTCACTGGACTACCAGTTGAAAGGAGAATAAAGAGGAATCTGGAGACGTATAGACTGCGCTGACGAGATTGCTCGGTTCTTGTATTCTGTTGTCTTTTTACTTTTACCTTATCTTTCTTCATCGTCCCGTACCTTAATCAAAATCTGGTACGGGACGATGATGGATCCTTTCATATCGCAGGATTTTGCTTTTTTCAGCAAGATAATGGCCGCGCGCACATGATGAGATGTACCATGTCTTTCTTGGTGATCATAGTTTGCCCACTCCTACCAACGTCATTCTTTCCCAAATGTCGAGCAATTCGACGATTAGCCTAATCGCCTTTCAGAGCCAAAATACACCCTCTTTCAAACTGATAAATATGGATAGTTTGTGATGCTTCATATGAGTAACTTTCTATCAGAATTTTTTTAATATTTAACCAAATGAGATGCCGGGACACATGCTCACCCATTGGCCTTCACATTTTAATGATTTGTGCACACAAGCACATTTCTCATTACCCCCATGCTTATTAATTTAGATTCAATTATCATCGTTCCTTGGTGTGCGTTGCTTTTTTTCCCCCTCTATACTAGATCATATTATTCTTATCCACCATGGAAATCTATTTTACCCACTTTTACACGTGATGAAAAATGATCCAAAACCCGAGTAATAAGAAATATATATACAATTGAATAATAAGCTCTTTTTCCTACAGTTTAGTAACTCGTGGGTACCATCCTAATCTTGGCGTTGATGTTTGTGCTGGTTCGGAGTTCACTTGCAATTAACTTCTGGTCCAATTAGCTCTTGGGTAAAAGTGACAGAAGAGCGTGAAGAAACCCAGATCTGCATAGCAAATCACCAACCTTTGTGTTGTAGCTCTACTCAGTGTTCTTGCTCGCATTTAGTAATTTGTGAGCTCGATTACTACCTCGATCGGGGATACTTGTAAAATTAGAATCGTTTTTAAACTGTAGGCTTCAGGCAAATTAGCATTCTGGGTGGTAAAATGACCGCAAAATACACTAAACACGCAGATATCAAATATGTTCTTGTTGCTTATTGTCATTTTTTATGCATGAATCTATAATGAAAACTTGAAATGGACACCTACAAAGAATAGAGTACTACTTTAAGTTGATGTTTATAATTTTTTTTAACTCGAACAATGTGTGATATACATCCGAAGCTAAAGGAAAAGTGTGCTCACAAGTCTTAGCATTATTCTTATTAATCTGACTCAAATAAACTTCATTGTGTTCTAATGGCAGTATGAAACTTCAGATAAAGGTCTAGACTTCAGTTTTGGCTGCGTTGAATATTGTGAAATTAAAGCTATGATTCTGCATACACATTTATTGTAATTATGTTAAACTATCTGGCTGCTCATCCTGCGACTTTCGCTGCAATGCTTATCTGCCTTCATTAAGAAGCACATCCCGCTTTTTCATCGTTTTACGAGTGAAATAAAATATATACAATACTTAACGGTTAATTTAGGTTTTGACCAACAAATATATCGTTTGTTGTTTACAAAAATTGTGCGTTTAAAGTACTTGGTATTTGTCGCACTAAAACACAATTGCTTACTGTTATGGCTGTTATTACTAAAATGGCTGTTATAAAATGTTCACGATTGACAGAATGTACATTCTTGCTGATTTAGAAGATTTTGAAGGTGATATTAGTTGTGTTAGTGATAGATTTTTCGGTGGTGGTAATTTTTTCTGAATGCATTACATTAAGTTAGATACATTTTATTTTTATATTATGTAATAAAGATTTACAGCAATTGAACATAAAAAGCTTTATGTGGTGCAACATCACAACATCTGCTTCTAATTATTCAACAGTGACCTGGGATCTTATTTTCAGAAGAGCTGTGTCCTCCCACTAGGCCTCTGTGAGCAGTGGTATTATATTGCTATTTTTAATTCCTCAACTGATCGTCATGGATATAAACAAAGTCCAGTCACATTAATGTGACCACCACCACTACGTACTTCCGGGGTCGACGTTAAATAACCAATCAGAGAAGGTTGCACAGTTAATTTGAGCCTAAATAAAGGTGTGTTAACGCTTCCAAAAATATTTCAATAGTTGGCGTACGATTGCAATGTTTTCCGAAGCTTACGATAGAAACGGTAGTATTTATCCGATGTTATTATTTTACAAAATTTCAAATCTTCAGCAATAATGCTTCCAAAATTGAATACGTTGAAAATAGACGAAAAAGCAAAATGAGAGAAAAAACACAAAACTTTGTATTCACTTTATGATCAGTTCAAATAGGAGAGGACGATTTAAATTTCATTTAAAATCAAAATGAAATGATAAAAACAAAATGTCACTAAATTGTAGTTAAGTGAAATATTTTTATTTCTTTTTTATAGCACACGAAAAGTTTAACGGTTGTTTTAATAATCAATTTTACCGATGTGTTGTTGATCGGTGGTGGAAAGTTCTTGATGTTTCACTTATAACTGTAAAAGAGTTTTCTTTAAAAGTCGACCTCCATCTTCGAAATTTTAATTTTTCACTAACTTTTTTATCATTAACTTTTTTTAGCATAAACTTTTTTAACATGATTTTTAGCTTATTACATAAATGCACTGAAACAGTGTTCAGATTTTGCTTGAAATTCTCCTCAAATGTTTTGCAATTTAGAATCTATTTCTAAAGGTGAATGAGAACTGTCTTATTTATTATATTATAAATTTACTTAAAATTTTGAAAATTGTTGTAGAATATCGATTTGAGAAAATTTTTTTATAATATAAGATTTATATGTGATTTTCATTTGTATTTTGTTTAATGTTTGTTGTTGTGTTGTGCCAGCCAGGCTGACAATATGGGGTGCGCTGCTCCACTTTTTCCAACTGAACCCTATTTTGGTGTGAGTCCGACTTCCCCAGTACACACATGCCATAGGGACCCGTTTATAGGGTAGGCAACCATTCATACAAAGAAAGGACAAAGACAGGATAGACAGAGAGAGGAAATACATCCATGCCCGAACTGGGATTCGAACCCAGAACCTCCCTATCCGCAGTCAGGCACTCTGACCACTACACAGGGTAGGCGGCTGTTTAATGTTTAGAAGACAAATATTTTTAATTTCAATTGAAAATGCAGTTTTACAATTTATTTTTATCACTGTCACATGAACTATTTTAAAATTTTCAAAATTCGAGAATCTTGTGGGATTTTGGGTAAAGAAACCGATTTGAATTTCGTAAACGGTTTTTTGAAAAAAAATTTTTTTTAATTAACTGTGTTATGTTTATTATTGATTTCCATTAGAGTTTTTACATTTTGTTTAGATACATTTAGTTACGTTAGATATGTTAATATTTATACTTTATTTTTAAATAAAGTTCGTTGTCTTATTCAATTGCTCCTTCTTGAATACAGCCGAGCTGGCAGTCGAATGGTTGGCGCTCTTGTCTTCGGTTCAACAGTTCGTGGGTTCGAATCCCACCTTGAACATGGATGGACATTAAAGGAGAGGATTATGTTTAATAACTGCATGACAATACTATAGCATTAGGCACACACAATTCAAGCC
Organism: Latrodectus hesperus; assembly: GCA_037975125.1. Taxonomy (NCBI): domain Eukaryota; kingdom Metazoa; phylum Arthropoda; class Arachnida; order Araneae; family Theridiidae; genus Latrodectus; species Latrodectus hesperus. The sequence continues at coordinate 13,365,021 of CM075855.1, forward strand.
CAACATCGAGGCAATATCCTCCAAAAAATGTAGTTTTTGTTTATATTTATTTTTTATAATCTTGAATTGTGAGTATTATACAAAGGGTGAGTATTATAATAAATGTATTATTTAATTTTTATATAAATTAAAAATTCATAGATTTATTAGCAGTTGTTTTAATTTCCAAGGTGGTCAAATTTTAAAAATACCTAGCTTATCTGTTTATAGTGGGAAAAAAATGAGCATTTTACGGAACTTTCCTACCTGGGAAATTTTGTTCTTTGTAATAAATATCTGTAATACAATTTCTAAAATCTACGCAATAAGTTTTACACGAGTAACTTAATAGGCTTTCCTGAAGAGAAGAAATTTAAAGAAGTTGGGATCCCCTACTTTGTCAAAATACCCCACTATGGTACGCCGAGCTGGCAGCCGAATGGTTAGCGCTCTTGCCTTAAGTTCAACAGTTCGTGGGTTCGAATGCCACCTAGGGCATGGATGTTTGTAGTGGTTCAGAATCCACTTTAAACCGTAGGTCCCGGTCTAATTAGCCCTCGTGTGCAAAAAATGATCGTTGAGCGACAAAACAAACCTTCTTGAATATAGAAATTTGCAAAATGTGAAAATTTTTTTGGCATTCAAGTTCATTCTCTTTTCAATTTTTAATGGATGATTGCAAAATTTTATATCAAGAATTATAAAAATGCGTCGAAGGGAGCAAAATAATCTTAGATGATGCATCGATTTTTCCGGCTTTCACTTTCTTTAATGTGCGTTATTATTTCGAAGAACTTTCATCATTTCCTTCCTGTTACTTAGGACGCGGAACTGGGAGACTCGCTTTCAGTTCGAGACGGGATTTTCAAACGCGGAAGCTATGCTAACTGCGACCGCATTTCACCATCTCTGGATTATAGCGTCTGTTGTCTTGGAATCATGCTTGATTATTTTGTGTGGTAAGTTAAGCGATTCATTTTTTGTCGTTTTTCTTTGTTAACCTTTTAATTGCTTATTTTGCATAATTTTAATATTTTCAAATCAATTCGAGGATTATCTTTCTGCTTTTCCATCTCTTCTATCTGGAGTCAGATTCCTGGGGAAAATCCTGGGTGTTTTGGTATTAGGCATCATATAGTAAACAGCTTACAACTATAAGCTGCTGTAAGGTTTCTTATTTAAAAGTCCACTACGTATTAATCCTACGGACGGCTTTTTCGTTGATAATGAACACATATTCACGTGTTACAAGGGAGAAAACCTGCAAAACTCCCAAGCACTCGAAATAGATCTTCATACAGAAGCCAAAAATAGAGCAGCATCCATCTTCCGTGGCTATGATTGAAGCCACTCTGAAAAGCCATGTCCTATCACTCGGCCACGCTCAGGGTAATAACTTTTCATAGGAATAGAACGTATTCACGTGTCACAATGGAGAAAGTTCGCAAAACTCCCTAGCACTCATCTTGACAAAAGTGTATGCAGAAATCATAAACACAATATTCATCACACGTTGCTCAACAGTAACTGGAATCGAACACAAAACCTTGCATTCCGTCCTACCACTAATGTGACCAAGGTGAGTTCTATTTGCCAATACGGAATTCTTTTTCTAAATCTGCTGCAAAGCCGTTTTCCATTGAACTTGAAAAAGTGCTTTCTAGATTGCTCCTCCAAATCTCATTCAGCAGCTTTAAGAAAATATACAAATACTCTGTTTTTTCTTGATATATATGTATTATATGTGTTTCACTTCCTAAAGAATTATATTGACATTGTTATTTACACGTAGTTTTCTAATTAATTTTTGAAATAAATCTAACTTATTGGCATCACAATTGATATTTCGCTTTTCCATCGAATCCTTTGATTTTGAGTTGATTGTTAAATATATAAATTTGCATATTGTATGCTAGTTACCTTAGAACATTTTTTCTAATGGTGGGCACTAGGTGACTAGCCCTTAGCTACAACAAGGCCAGGCATTGTTACTCATTTATCGTTACCCGATGGGCACCTGTGGACCAAGTCACGGAGGCGAATAACGTTATTCACTTCATACGATAACAAATCAGTTTATAGGGCGAGCCCCATTCATTTATCATCTTGGGAGGAAGGACGGAGAAATAGTAGTAGGTGAAAGGAACATTCAATCTTGAACTGGGATTCGAATCCGGGACCAATAACTTTACAGTCAGGAACGCTAACTGCTCAGGCATTGATCGGCCTTCCACTGGAACTAACCACAAGAAAGTTTTATAGGGGCTCTGCCTTTATGTATAACGTCCTTGTCTAATCTCCTTGAGTTCATCTTAGAATTAGCGTTAACAAATTCAAGATAGAAATAACAAATGCACATTCCGCTACTGAGGAAGATGCCATCCATTGTGGGTAACTCGCCTTCAGCGAGATTTCTTCCCTGGCTAAAAAAATGAATAAGTTTTGGAAAACCACTCCTAACCGCTCTTGGTATTTTGCAAAAAAATTAAGCTGAAGATCTTTCCAACTTCTTCTTCTTAGAGTTGGGTTTGTATTATATTGGGCACATCTGCTTTTATCAGCATTTTGTACCATTAACTCCAAACCCAATATTTCCTTGTTCCAGTTGCTCGGGTTACCCACTTTATTAATAAAGTCCAACAACCCTTTAATGGAGTCTAGGTGTAACTCTCTAGTATGGATGATGCCTAAAGAAGTTAATCTAGGGAGGGCAAGAGCCTCGCATTCGTAAATGATATGCTTGGCCGTTTCCTCTTGCGTATGACATTTCCTGCAGATAGGGTCTTGCTGAAACAGTCCCATCTGGTCAGAGAGACAGTCATACTAGCGATAACTTCCTGACTTTCACCGAGAAGAAGATGGTTTGGAGGTCATTTCTACCTCCTGTGAAGGATTCATTGCTGCCCCTTCACTAGATTGCCTCTGAGTACCCTTGTCTTTTTCAGCAAGGTCTACTTCAGAGGCTTCACCTGTAAATGCAGAAAGGTTAGTTGTTCTTGTGTCTTTTCAGCCACAAGATAACAATTAATAAGCTCAGGTAATATAACAGTCCACCCAGCATTGCCTGAGTTACTGGGCAAGGCAAAATACTCTAGAAGTTTGCCAGGCAACTAGAGGCTCTGTTAAGACACCATTACCATGATGCCAAATTACCCTAGGCACGGGTCGCATAACACCAGAGTTTACGGAAGCTGGTTCACGGCCCCTGATTCTATATTCAAGGATATCCTGTCATTCCTACAGGACGTTCGGCGATCTACTACCTGCCAACGCGCCTGGTAGCTGCTCCGGTCCCAGGATCTTTCCAACTTAGACCGAGATCTCACCAAACTATTTTTTCGCATTTCTGTAGTGATGATCACGCAAGAGTCCCCATTTTTAAGCAGAGTCAAAAAAATATATACTCGGATTACCAATGGTTCACAGCTGAAATGATTTCCCCTGCTCATATTTTGATGTCACTAAATTTGAGCAAGGAAGAGGTCCTGCAAGACTCCCTTCTTTTTTAATTAATTAATTAAATTTTTTATAGATTTTTTGGATTGTTTGGCTTTGCTATAGATAGTCCCCAAATTAGCAACAGCTTCAAATACACATTCGGTATTAGTTTAATTAATGTAACTAATTAAATACAATAATTGGAAGCGTATTTTTTGAAGAAACACTGACACCAACCTTAAGAGAAGACTGTTAAGGTATTTAGATAAGAGCAGGAAACGAAGTTTATATATAATCGTCACTTGAAATCAATAAAGTATTCCTTTGGACACAATACAGTCTAAGTTCATATCTCTTCCCAATATCTCGAAATCTTTTAACTTCTGATCACACACAATAATTATAGATGCAGAAAGCCGCCCAACTTGTCTAGAATGGTCAGCGTGCCTGACTGCGGATAAGGAGGTCCTGCGTTCGAATTCCGGTTCGGGCATGGATGTACTTTCTCTCTATATCTGTCCTGTCTTTTGTCCCTTCCTTGTATGAATGAGGTATGAATGGTTGCCTACCCTATAAACGGGTCCCTATGGCATGTGTGTAGAGCAAAGTCGAACTTTCACCTTCATAGTGCTATGATTAAAACGAAAGACGCTCCTAATTGACTTAAAAATTCGCATTGCCAAGGCATAGCGAGCTCGACTTGTCCAAGTGTCATTAGTAACAACATCTTTTAATAATTATGATATTTTTAAAATCATTTTGGTACATACATATAAATATATATAGATACATATACATATGTATGACCATGGATGCTGATACAGAGAATATTTTTTCCAGTTGTTATAGTACTTATTTATCTATAATTTATGTATGAAATTTTAAATTAACCGTTTTTTCCTGTGCTCTTATTATAATATTAAAAATTTTTCATTAGGAATTAAAACCATTCTGAGTATATACAGCGAAAACTGTCTCTAATGATATTCTGTGGGTCTGGAAAAACGATTTTGTTTGCAGTTAGGGTGCTCCTCATCTTGCTTATTTGAAACATGGACTTATATACATCTGCATGTCTTAATTTTATTGTTCCATGATACTTGCATTCATTGACATGAAATTTTAAATATTTTAAATTTAAATGAAACTGTACTTTAAAAACATTTTATATAAGAAATTTTTATGAATAGTTTATAAAAAGATTCATAAAAAGGATATGACAACAGACTTTATTTCATAGTAACACTTAAAAATATGTTGTTTCCAATGTCCGCGACTGCTACGATTTTCACTTTTCAGCACTTCTAGGAGCTGGAGTGATGACACTTTAGTATTGTAGATCACCCATGGACATGCCATCGCGACCCCGAAACTATGTGAACCTTCGTAATTTAGAAACAGACCAAGCAGAAGACCCTTAAGACACTCGCAACCCTAGAGGTCACTTGGAGGATATTCCCATCACGACATATTTTACATGCCTCAGCAGCCATTAGTGAACACTATGAATCTTGGGTCGATATCCAAAATCACTATCTAGTTGTTGTTGTTGTTACTAATGGCACTTGGACAAGCCAAGCTCGCTATGTCTTGGCTATGCGAATTTAAGTCAATTGGGAGCGTCTTTCGCTTTAATCAGAGCACCATGAAGGTGAAAGTACGACTTTGCTCTACACACATATCATAGGTACCCGTTTATAGGGTAGGCGACCATTCACACCTCATTCATAATAAAAAAGGACAGGATAGATAGAAAGAGAAAGTGCATCCATGCCCGACCCGGGATTCAAACCCAGGACCTCCTTATCCGCAGTCAGGCACTCTGACCACTAGACCAGTTGGGCGGCAAAATCGATATCTTCTGATAACAGGAACGATGCTCTAATTAAGCAGAATATCCCGTCCCATTTAAAGTTACATAATGCAGGAAATATCTTTTAATTTAAATTCCTTAGTTTTTAAACAAATAACACTTGCTTACTCAAATGTTTCAGTTTATCTAAGGAATTCAAACAAACATTTATAATTTTAACATTTTTCGACAGAGCCGTGTGCGCTACGCGAGCACCTCTAGTAACCTCCTCATTTTTACAATGATTACTATCAGATTTGCAATTTTTTTCATTCATTCATTGTCGTGTGCCAGCTAGGCTGGCAACATGAGGTGTGCTGCTCGACTTTTCCAACTGAACCATATTTTGGTGTGGAGTCCGACTTCTTCAGTACACACATGCCATAGGAACCCGTTTATAGGGTTCTATATTCAATCATTCACAACCCATTCATACAAGGAAAGGACCAAGACAGGATAGATAGAGAGAGAAAGTACATCCATGCCCGAACCGGGATTCGAACCCAGGACCTCCTTATCCGTAGTCAGGCACGCTGACCACTAGGCAAGTTGGTCGGCTGCAATATCTTAACCACACTTAATTCACTACAAATTAAAGCATTATTTTTCAAATTTAATAATTTTTCATGATTAGATGGAAAAGACATGTCACAGAAGAAATTTTGTAATCACATATAGAACAATAAATTATATAAATGTCATATTTCTTGCATGAAATATTGTACATCCTATATTTCGATAGTGTTATTATTGATATTTTTAACGCTCTTTTATTCAAAAGTGAAGTTTACCATTAACAGTTTTAAATTCTGCACTCTTCGACAGAACTTCATTTTTAGAAATTCATGTATTACAAATATGTATTTTTTGCAGCGACCGTAAAATCGGTCCAAAGTTTCTTATATCGTAAAAGTGTTGCATTATGAATTAATTTTTTGGTGAAATCTTTTCACACTCTTGATAACTTTTAAATCTAATGTTGTAAAATCGCTATTTAATTTGGTGGAACACTTGTGTATTTTTCAAGAAGGTAAATTTGTCATTAGATATGCAGTTGGCTACAATTGGAACAAATTTCATCTTTTTTCCCTTCATAAAAGTCAAGCATCAAATTGTTAAAAATATTTTCTACTTTATATTATTTTGTTGATAAAATACGAAGTAAATTTTTTTCCTTCGTAGTAGACTGGCAAATTCGAAAAATTTTAGATTATTTTGAGTTCGTATTCTTTCTAATGATTAAATTCTTTAGCTAATTAGTTCCAGATATTTTTAGGCATCAGAACTGTCAACTAGAGCTCTTTATTTTATTTCTTTTTCCTTTGAGTTTTTTACTTTGATTGTCACTATTTTGTTCAGCATAATCTGACATAACCTACAATACTATTCTTGTCTACATTTTGCATATTGTCTTGAAAATGATTAACTGAATCTTTTCCTTTTTTATCGTTTCTAGATTAAGCTATAGTTAACAAGGATGTATTCCCCTACATCTGACATTGTCTTAAAAGTGATACCGTAATCTTTTTCTGAACAGAAGACAACAATCAACTAGTTGTTGTTGTTGTTACTAATGACACTTGGACGAGTCAAGCTCGCTATGGCTTGGCTATGCGAATTTAAGTCAATTGGGAGCGTCTTTCGTTTTTAATCAGAGCACCGTGAAGGTGAAAGTACGACTTTGCTCTACACACATGCTATAGGTACCCGTTTATAGGGTAGGCAACCATTCACACTTCATTCATACAAGGAAAGGACAATGACAGGATAGATAGACAGAGATTTTATTTTATTGCTGAACTTTCGTAAATTTGGCGCAAGATTTAGTAAAATTGAATCTACAGAAAGTATGTTAAATTGCAACCTCTTTTTTTTCAATACAATAAATGACGAAGGGATTGTTTAGTTGGTTAAGGCGTCGCTCTGATCATCGGAAGGCAGTGAGTTCGAATCCCAACTTAATCGAAGATCCGTTGAGTTCACTAAAAGTGGCTGAGGGGCACGCTAAATATAGACGCATTGTCCTAAAACTGAAATAATTCCTCTGAGGAGGGCAAGTCAAGGATTGGGAGGTCTTCTGGTTGGTCCCTTCTGCTATATTAAGAAGTTTCCCACCTAACTAGTAGAGCCCAACTCTGGGAAACATGCTAGGATGAATGCTCTATTGTGCAACATGTCAGTAAAGCAGTGCAAAATATCATTACAATTGGTGGATAAAATGACATACCAGCGAATTGAAAATATATTGTAAGCGATTGTAATGGTATAACAACTATTTAAATGGTTAATAATGGATTCTTTAGCTTCATATTTGTTGCCTCATATAATGAAATGCTTAAAAATACTAATCCAAAGTGTTATTTTTAGTCCGTTCTTCTTGCCTCTATATTAATTTATTAACCAAAAACTGAATGCAATTATTAACTCAATGAGCTTCTGAATGTGATGTTTTGTTTTTTCAGCGACAGATGGCAGATGGACAGATTGGTCGGAGTGGACACCTTGCAGCGTGTCATGTGGTGCTGGCCAGCAAAGTCGCTACAGGGCATGCGACCCCGCTCCTAGGAGTGGAGGCAAATGGTGTCAAGGCAGCTACAGGGAATCGCAGTCCTGTGACAGTGCAGTACGGTGTCCTGGTATGTAGCTTAAAGTAAAAAGAAATGCAGACTTCTGCGTATTTCTTTTCTTTATTGCATTGGCTATCAGTGTCTGGCAATCTAAGACATTTAGCAAAATTTAGATATAAGACCCAATAACGTTTTAACATTTATTACATAACCGATAGAAAGATATTTGACTTCATGATATTTCAATACTTATGCACAACAGAATGACATTTGCCCCACTGACGTTTTAACACGCAAAGAATGCTCCGACTGAAAGCCAATTGCCTCAATTATGTTTTAACAGATATCGGCAAAGAGATTTTGACTCAGTGTTGTTTCAGTACATATATCACATGCACCGACAGAGAGTCCTTTGATTCAATGACGTTTTTACATGAATAATATATCGTTATCGAATATATCGTTTTAACATGAATAATATCATCGGAATAACATTTGCCCCAGGAACATTTTAACAGTATAACATATACGGATGGAGAAACATTGGACCCAAAGACGTTTCAACATAAATTGCATATACTAAGGGAAACAGATTCGATCTAATGACATTTCAATACGTATAACATACATTAACAGAAAGACATTTGCCCCAGGGACTTTATAACACATATACAGTTGAGATAAACGACAGAAACCCTAGACAACCTCAACAAGATTTTAACTCGCGTAGCACGCACCGAAAGAGAGATATTTTCTTCAGTTATGTTTTTACATGCACAACATAACAGAAATACATTTGCCTCAATAATATTTCAGTACACTGACAGAGTCCTTTGATTTCTTAACTTTTGACACGGATAAGATACACCATTGGAAAGACATTTTCCCGAAAGACATCTGAACATACTTGGCATTCACAAATAGAATTACACAATGACGTTTTAGCAACCATAATATATACAGAGAGATATTTGACTCAATGTCATTTTAACATGTGTTGCATATACCATCTGAGAAACATTAATCAGTGATGTTTTAACACGTACGCGTTTTCCCAATACTATACCCACTTACATATACAAAAATTCGAGCCCTATATAATGGAGTGATGATAACATTTCACTTTGAAAGAAAAAGAAAAAAAGGAAATGAAAAACATCATCCAAAATAGCGATCTATTTTAAGAAATGATTAGCATTTCGGCAATTAAATTTTTCAGCTGTCACTCTAAAAGTTGTTGTTGTTTACTAATGACACTTGGACAAGCCAAAATCGCTATGCTATGCGAGTTAAGTCGATTATGCGTTTCTTTCGTTTTAATCAGAGCACCATGAAGGCGAAAGTACGACTTAGCTCTACACACATGCCATAGGGACCCGTTTATAGGGTAGGCAACCATTCACACCTCATTCATACAAGAAAAGGACAAAGACAGGATAGATAGAGGGAGAAAGTACATCCATGTCCGAATCGGGATTTGAACCCAGGACCTCCTTATCCACAGTCAGGCACGCTGACCACTAGACAAGTTGGTCGGCTCTAACTTAAAATAACATCTTTAGAATCTGTGAATTGCATCTCTCAAAAGCACCATAAAAATTCATAGTGCAAAAAAATAATGAATATTAAACAGGGTAATATTTTAGTGAATTTCAAATCATCGAAATTCACTTTGGAATTTTGGAAGTAAATCGGGATTTTAATGAATATTTTAGAATTTTGAGGAAATAAACTCAACCAATCTTACACTAATGGATGGTTTCGCTTTACATATATGAAGTGAAGTGAAATAAACTGCGTAACTTTGATACAAATAATGTCTGTTCTGCCTTTTAGTGCAAAAATTAATCAATAATAATCAATACTGATAAAAACAAAAAAAATACTTTACAGTATAATAAAAATAAGGAATCAATATTTAATAAAAATATCAATATATATTTTCCCAGAATATCAGAATAAAAATTGACAGTTCCATATTTCTTTCGTTATAAATTCATGCTTAAAGAGGAAGAAAAAAATAATTTCTCAACATTAGTTTTTGAAATTATTCTGAGTTTTCCATTAAAGCAAAATTGTTTTCTTTTCCTGGAAAAATTTCTATTGTCCTAATTAGTAGTAGCAATAAAAAAATAAGTGTATTTTTACCTATTTTAGTGTGAATGATTTATCAAAAACTTCAAAAATTTCCTAATCATCAAAAAATTTATAAATTTCCGCTTTCAAAATTTTCAAGAACTTTAAAATTTCCGAAAGCTTTCAAATTTCTTAAGATCTTTCAAAATTTCAGGAAAATTTCAAATTTTCTAAGGGAACAAACTGAATTTATTCCGGAAATAAACTCGGGGTTTTACTCTTCTTATATATATAAACACTACAAACCATAATGAAGTTTAATCATATTTTGCCTAAACACAAAGAAAACAAATGTAAAATGAAATAAAAATATTAGGAGCTTTATGTATTTATATCAGAAATAAATTAACTATAAAGAATATGCAAGTCTAGAAGAAAGACAACTAAATTTTTATGGAAAGTAAGCTTAAAATTTGTATGTATAATTTTCGGAAACACCCTAAAAACTTTCTTCAGTCCCAAAAATAAGGAACGAGAGATCGTTAATAACTTACGGTGAAATTTATTCTCAAGAACTGAAATAAGAGTTAGATCATTTAAAAACTATTTAAGCTAAATATAAACAGTGAAGAAATTATTTGGGATTTAATGAGAAATTGGGAAACTACAAATTAAAATCAGGGTTCATAATTATAACCTAGCATTGGAAAAAGATGAGATGCCGCCCACCCTAGTGATCAGAGTGCCTGACTACGGATAGGGAGGTCCTGGGTTCGAATCCCGGTTCGAGCATGGATGTACTTTTTCTCTCGCTATCTATCCTGTCTTTGTCCTTTCCTTGCATGAATGAGGTGTAAATGGGTCCCTATGGCATGTGTGTACTGAGGAAGTCGGACTCCACACCAAAAATATTGTTCAGTTGAAAAGTGGAGCAGCGCACCCCATATTGCCAGCCTAGCTGGCACACAACAACAACAAAAAGATGAGATATTTAACAATTTCTTTACTGCATTTGTTTTTGCCATAAAATGTCTGTTTGACTCTTTCTTATACTGTTTTGGTATTTTTAAATGAAAATGTTAAAATACAGAAATTCTTAATTGTTGTTATCCTATAATTGACTGCATTAAAATATAAAATTAAAGGAATCAAAACTAGACACTTTGATTCGAAACGGATTTCCGTATTGCCAGATATTCATTGAATGTAAACAAAAAATTATTTAAGGGTACAATGAAAATGGAAAAGAAATTTGAAAAATATTTTTAAAAACTGGCCTGTTAATTTTATTAACAGCTATGACTATCTAGTTGCTCACTCTGTAGTGTGAAATTTGCATTTCAAATATTTAAAATGAAATCAACAAGTGTGCTCTTGTTACACGAACTTTTTCTTTGAAAGTATTGCATCAGCGTATGTCCTTGTATCTAACTCAGAGGGGGAGGGGGTCTATATGTTATGTTAAAGTAGCTAGATGGGAATCTTGGTCACTTTGAGAGCTTATGGAGCCATGAAAAACTTATTTCCCGGAAGGCTTTATGAGGTTCTTCTGAAAAATAAATTTCCCAGGCTCCAAAAGATGGCGCTGCAAAACGACCGAAACGTACATGTAGGGTAGATTGTGGGTTTGGCTATCAAATGTTACAATCCTAATTTTCGGATATGTTATATTAAAGTTTTTACTGTGCGCAAAGATGTCGGCTCTTATTTCTTCTCTCGCTAACTGTAGAGTGTAAACGTTGAACAGTAGTTCATTCATTCATTCATTGTCGTGTGCCAGCTAGGCTGGCAACATGGGGTGCGCTGCTCCACTTTTCCAACTGAGCCCTATTTTGGTGTGGAGTCCGACTTCCTCAGTACACACATGCCATAAGGCCCCGTTTATAGGGTAGGCAACCATTCACAACTCATTCATACAAGGAAAGGACAAAGACTGGATAGATAGAGAGAAAAAGTACATCCATGGCCGAACCAGGATTCGAACCCAAGACCTCCTTATCCGTAGTCAGGCACGCTGACCACTAGACAAGTTGGTCGGCTATTGAACAGTAGTGCACAATTTTAAAGAACTTGTGATGTGCCATTTAGAACAAGGGGCATGGCATACTCAGTTCGGGTGTTTTGTTCCTCCACCACACTCTCATACGGCAAATTCCACACACACAAAAATTGGAAAAGTTTATATGGGAAGAGTTTGATCATCCATTCTATAGTCCCGAGCACGATCGCAGAGACATCTATCTGTTCTTGCAGCTGAAAAAATTCCTGTCACTTCCCAACAATCGAAGATGTGCAAGGCAGCTGTGACATGCTGTCTCCATCCCCAGGCAGTAGATTCTTATGACAAAAACTTTAATCCACATTTGTTTTTTTTTTGTTACTATTTCGATGTTTTTTTATGTTGAGAAGTAACTAAATTAATGTATCTTTTACAATAAATCTTTTTAGGTAATCATGTTTTGCTTCTTTTTATGAGCCATGGGAAACTTTCCAGATAATCTTCGAATTTCACTTAGAGGACACTGTGACTATGACTTATTTAATGTGTCCCAATCGTCTTTAGTGAACCCAACGGGTGTTCGGTTAAGTCAGGATTCGAACTCACTACCTTACACACTTTTTTATTCTTTTGTTAATATGTTTTACTTTTGGCCTAAAACATTTATTAAAAACTAATTTATTTATCACAAAAAACTAAGTTACAGATCTTTAGAGCGCTTATCCGTCCCGTTTTGACCTATGCCTCGGAAACTTGGACTTTGATTGTAAGAGAGGAGAGGCAGTTGAGCCTATTTGAACGCAGGATTTTAAGAAGTATCTTTGGAGGAACGAAGGAAAACGGTGTCGCGCAGAAGATACAATACAGAAATCTATTGAATGTACAAGGAGCCACACGTTGTACATCATATTAAATTTAATCTTAATTGGGTTGGACATGTTATTAGAATGAAGGACAATAAAACACTAAGGGAAATTTTTTGCAACCCATCGGCGTAAGAAGAGGAAGACCAAAGCTGAGATGGGTGGATGCAGTCGAAGAAGACTGTAGGGTCCTTGGAACAAAAAATTGGAGGAGTTTGGCTGCTAATAGAGGTGGCTGGAAGAAACTTGTTCAGAAGGCCTTGGCCCATCCTGGGCTGGCGCGCCATGAATGATGACGATAATATGTTTTACACCACGAATCCTGTTTTTATTTTCTTTACTTTATAAACCTAAATAACTAAATGAATAATCATCGATCCTCGGTATTTTAATTTTTCATAAATCATGAAATTGTGAAAAATTTTAATTAAGTGAAACATAAATCTAGTCTAAATAAAACATTTTAAATTTCACATGTATCATAATAGCTGCCTCCCATCTTGTCTAGTGGTCAGATTGCCTGACTGCGGATAAGGAGGTTCTGGGTTCAAATCCCGGTTTAGGCATGGATGTACTTTCTCTCTATCTATCCTGTCTTTGTTCCTTTGTTGTATGAATGAGGTGTGAATGGTTGTCTACCCTATAAACGGGTACCTATGGCATGTGTGTACTGAAGAAGTTGGATTCCACACCAAATATGGTTCAGTTGGAAAAGTGGAGCAGCGCACCCCATATTGCCAGCCTAGCTGGCACACGACAACAACAACAACATGATAGCTGACTTATTTAATTATATTTAGTCGGAAAAAGTTCTTTCAATTATAAATAAATGAAATTGTATTTAAAATGACTGATATTTATCGTTATGTAAATAAGAAAAGGAATAGTCATATCAAAAAATATCAATTTTTATTTTTTCTTGAATAAATGGGGCAAATTAAACGTAAACTGTACCTCCAATATACTTGATCTTCCAGCCTAGAGTTATCATTTCACATGGAGGATATTGAGACCACGACCTATACTTAACGTGCCCCGGCCACCTTCAATGAACACGACGAATCGTTGGCAAAATCCGGATTCCAACTCACTATGTTCCGACAATGAGAATGATGCCCTAACCAATCAGGCCACTGCGGCATCTTGTTCTTCGAAAAAATGTTTATGTGTTCAATCCCTGTTGATCAGCAAACGCGATATATATTGCATTCTACCTTTATTAATTTTTGTGCATGGGAATTTTTCTCGTCTGCGGTATATGGAAATGCATCCCACAATTTATGAGATATCCTGCCAGGGGAAAAATCATTCGTTGGTATTTCATCAGTTTCTTACTAAGGATGTTTGACAAAAAGTTGTTTTTGGATTATTTAGCCTGTTTCAGTTTAGCATGCTTAGTTTAGAAGGTTTTGTAACGATTATAAAAAAATTCGTGACTTATTTAAATAAAATTTCGGTGCAGTGTATTGTTATTGTTGTTGTTAATTTTCTCTGCTAGACGAGATCTATGAGTTTGTTCACCCTCAAGAAGTCATTCACTAGCATTGGTAAATCCAATAGGTCATCGTAGGACAAACCTAGACACCTAAGAATATGTGTTGGAGAAGCTTTCTCTTCCAACTATCTTTTGGACAAATAGGGTGAATTTCTTGACTGCACTAGAAGACAAAACTTCTTAGATGACCACTAAGAAAACAGAAGAAAGCTGTCTGGACGTATCTGTGGCAGTTCATAGCGAGAAATCTACCAGCAGATTTGGCACCATACCAGGACTTTGCCGGAGGTACAAGTCAAGTCATTTTGACAATATGATTACTAGCAAAATACAAATCCAGATAAGTCAGATAATTAGAAGTCTATGCAGAGTATTAATATACTTAAATCGAATTACTTATCAAAATAAGAAACATTTCATGAAACGATCTTTTTCTAGAAATTGCTTCTAAAAATCTTATAAAATGGAGATTTTTAGAAGCAAAAGTAAATCACTTTTGTTTTGGTCTTTTCAACAACAAAACCATGTCTAATTTGTATACGGCATTATTTTGTCATCTGAACGTTTGTGCTCTGAAATTTAAGAAGTTTATATTAGGGAAAATAACTGAGAAACAGGAAGAATTACGAAAATGTTCCCATTCTAAAATTGTGGACAAATTCTAAGCAGTATATTCAGGGTGTAAAATCTTACATTGCTTGTCATAAGAACACTGTCTCTTATTGGTCACCTCTAACTGTTTTTGATACTAGGGAATTTGTTCACGTTTCCCGATTATATTGAGCGTTGAAAGATAATTTTGAACACACAATCATTATTTAATGCGTGCATTTCATATTAATTCCTTTTTTTGTAGTGCCATATTACAACGATTCACATTAACAAGGATTTGTCTTTCATTCATTCTCAATTCTTACTTCCTATTCATTGACAATCTTTAACACTAGGATTCTTACGCACGTTCCGATTACTGGGGTTAGACAATGTCTTTACCAGTTCAGTTATTCAAATACAACACATGATAATTGATTATAAAAGTAAATTGTTATTTGTGAATTTTATATGTGGGTTTTACCATGATGTCCCTGACCACAAAATGCATTCTTTTACATAAACTTATTTCCTATTCTTAAAATCTGACAGTTTTTGTTATTACTCATGACACTTGGACAAGCCAATGTCCCTTTGGCGTCGGCTTTGTGAATTTAAATCAATAAGGTGTGTCTTTCCTGACAGTTTTTAATACTAGAAATCCGATTGTTACATTTAGATTGTACCACTTATATAATTCATTGGTTCAAAAGAAAAGGCATAATTGCTATTTAAAATGGGAATTTCAACATGATGTTCCAGATTGTAGTTCATTCATATTATATAATGACTCATTTGCAGAATCTTCTTTTTATTCATTAAAACTATGTTTTCAATGCTCTTAATTTTGCTCACTATTCAGATTAGTGTGCTTAGATAGCAGTTATATCGTCCAACCGTGCACAAATGGAACACAATATCATCATTCAAGACTTGCACTTCAGCATAAAGCACCTGATCGTAGGGCAATCATAAGCAAAAATTAATTCTTATACATCAATTAGGGCTGATTTTGACTCTATAGAAATCTTGCTCACCTACTAGTTATATATTGCTTGTAAAAAGTGTGTGTCTTTTAATGTCCCATCATATAAGAAGAATATGTGGTCGTTGTCGACCAACTTGTCTAGTGGTCAGCGTGCCTGACTAGGGATAAGGTGGTCCTGGGTTCGAATCCCGGTTCGGGCATGGATGTTCCTTCTCTATTTATCCTGTCTTTGTCCTTTCCTTGTATGAATGAGGTGTGAATGGTTGCCTACCCTATAAACGGGTACCTATGGCATGTGTGTACTGAAGAAGTCGGACTCCACACCAAAATAGGGTTCAGTTGGAAAAGTGGAGCAGCGCACCCCATGTTGCCAGCCTAGCTGGCACACGACAATGAATGAATGAATGTGGTCGTTACTAAAGACGTGGATTTCATCATATTTCTTCTATTTATTGGACATGTTATTTATCATGATTAATTACATGATTCAATATGATGATCATGGTGATTAATATATATGATGATGCATTATTCGATGAAAACTTGTATCACCATTTTAAAAGTAATGGTTGCAAATTTTGTAAGAAACGCCAGCACACAAGAATTAGTACGATCGAATACATATTTTCTTCTCTAACTTGATAATTTATGTGTTTTAATGAAAATGCACGGAAACAGTTCACGTGCAAATGTCTTCAAATTCTTTTGAAATGCATGAATGAAATTTTTTTCAGTTAATGGGGGTTGGAGTGCATGGACAGCCTGGACAGCCTGCTCAGTAAGCTGTGGTGAAGGAACCATGAACAGATACAGATCATGCAGCGATCCTTTCCCAGCAGATGGAGGATTTCCATGCGAAGGCAATCCACAGGATTCTCAGGTCTGCTTCGCCTTAAAGGATTGCCCACGTAAGTATCTTAACTAGTTTTAAGTATAACTTTAAAAAAATTAAATATAAAGGTCTTAGAATCTGCAGATTAGAAGAAGGCACCAAAAGAGTTTACTATTTTTGTACTGTAAGTCTTTTGATAACTTCTTCCTGTACAGTAATACATGAAAAAATATAATATCGGTGGGGTAAATTGATAATCCTGTGTTACATCATGGACTTATGAAAGTTTACTTCATTGAGATTAGCTTTTATTTTTGAGAGTATTTATTATGACATGATTTCGTATTTTGCACTTTATAAAATATGAAAAAACTTATGTTGTTGCTTATGACACTTGGACAAGTCAAACTCGCTATGCCTTGGCTATGCGAATTTAAGTTAATAGTTTAATTTAAGTCTTTCGTTTTAATCAGGGCACCGCAAAGATGAAAGTACGTCTTTGCTCTTTTTTAAATCCTCCGATAGATGGCACCACCAGAGGAACCATTCACTCAATTTTGACATTGATCTGTAGGGGGAGGAAATTTTCTCCAGACCATTGTACCCATGGTAACTGCTCAATGACCGACCACAGGACTTTCGATTCCACGGATTTAACGAGCACGTATATCGCATGTACTAGGTGGGTCTTTGGCGGCATTGGGAATCGAACCCCCTTCTTGATAGAAAGCCTATACCCTAACCACTATAGGCTACCACGGTCCCGAAAAAACTTATAATTGTCACAATTTAAATTATATATGATAAAAAAAAACTATAGAAATCTGAGTTTTACTTTAGCAGAAATAACTTTGCTAATAGTCAAGACAATTATCTTTCAAGGACTATGACAGTAAATGTAAGTCATTTTTTTATACTTCTTATGCAGATAAAATTAATTTGGTATAAAATTACCGATAGATATGGAAAGACCTGAAGATTTAATTAAGATTTCTAATTTTTCTGCCAAATGGCTATAGAAGTGATTGACCATAAAAGGATGTAGCTTAGGTTTATCTACGATTTGATATCCAGTTCTTCATTAGCAGAATTTATGCGAAGTTACTGCAGTACCATAAAAATATTATTCCGAGTTTCGTCTGTATATAAAATTCTTTTGGT
The DNA here is from genome assembly GCA_037975125.1 of Latrodectus hesperus. NCBI lineage: Eukaryota > Metazoa > Arthropoda > Arachnida > Araneae > Theridiidae > Latrodectus > Latrodectus hesperus. The sequence continues at coordinate 13,382,862 of CM075855.1, forward strand.
GCACTATGTATCTGTGGATCAAGGCCAAAATGTATGATGAGCACAACATTATTGAAAAAATGATATTGTTGCAATAAAAGTATTCATTAATATTAGGAAAGCAGTCCAGGGTTCTGTTTGATGTCATTTACACCAGTGTTCCTAAACAATATTATGTTAAAAACTGATATGTTGTATAATTTAGGAAATTATTTCATTTTAATCTTCTAGAGCATGTTAAATATTGAAGAGGTCATTTTTTGAAATAATAGAAATGAAAAATTTGAAATTAAGAAAATAAATACTTTTTGAAATTACTAAATTAGTATATAAGATTCACTTTTAAAGAAAATATATCCAGTTAAAATGATATCGTTGAATAGCTTAAAAGATTTATTTTGGATGGAAAATCGTTATTGGACGAGGAACGTGATATTTACAAGCGGAAATCACTCTGTGGCTATCAGTATATCTTAGTCGACGGTGGTTTTATTGGTCAGGGTGTGGTACTCATTATCGGAAGGCAATGATTTCGAATTCCAATCAATGAGCGAAAAAAATATCCCCGGGGCTGGCAGTTCAATTATTGAAGGGGTTTTCTTCTTTGTTCCTGTTTTTAAATTACGGAGACAACCACCCCGCTGCTTTAATTTAATTGATAGAGTCCAACTTTGGACTAGATACGGGGAACTATGGCGGTTCAACAGTTGCTAGTATCTCATATTTTGGCCTCCAGATAATGGAACCGTTTCAATTGGGTAAAATAACTAGGAGTAATGGAATATATCAATTACATTCACAATTCTTTTGAATAATCATTATTAGGTTTCAAATGAAATGTATCATTGGACACCTGTTTCAAGATTGATTATTGCTGTTGCACCAGCATGCTTCACTGTACCTAACCCTGAGCTGGTCTTTACTAGTTAGATAGAAGCAGCTGGTTGGAGTTTTGGTGATTTTGAAGCAGGGGCCATACAGAAGACTCCCAATACTTAGGTTGCCACCACCAGAGGTATCATTTCCCTTGGAGGACATTGTGATCACGCTCAGTTTTAACATGCTTCAGCCACCTTTAGCGATCAATACGGATCTTTGGTTAAGCCAGGATTTGAGCTCATTACATTCAGATAATGAAAACGACATCCTAACCAACCAGACCACTACAGCTCTCAAGATTGGTTGTTGTTGCACCAGCACGCTTCCTTGTACCCAGCCCTGAGTTGGGCTCTACCAATGAAGTAGAAGCAGCATGTTAGAGTCTTCGAGATTTTGAAACAGGGACCAAACAGAAAACCCCCAATATACCTGGCCTGTCACCTCCAGAGGTATTATTTCACTTAGAAGACACTGCGATCACTCCCAGTTTTAACGTGCCCCAGTCATTTTAGCGAATATGACGGATCTTGGGTTAAGCTGGGATTCAAACTCACAAACTTCCGATAAAGACAACGACGCCCTAACCAACCAGGCCACTCCGTCACCCCAAAATTGGTTGTTGCGTTTAAAAGATTAATAGTGAGACTAATTATGTAGTGTTGTGTAGATAAAAGAATCTTTTACCCCATGCTGTGTTTTCCTTTTGCAATTTCATATTTATCTATATTGGAATATTTTTGATGGATCAGAATAGCAGCGTTCTTTTTGAGTGATTTGTCAAGATTCAGCACATAACGCGATTATCGATGTCTTTTCATCTGAAGACAAACCGAAAGATGCTATAATCAAACAAACAATAGATAAATTATTCTGTTTTGTGGCACTGACATTCTTATATGGGAAGAGACTATGCTGGACGGGCGTTTACCCATACTCGTCATTTTCATTCGTATAAGGGCGACTAAACACTAAAAAGATGCTATTTTCTAATTTAATGGGTGAATTTTTCAAGGAGCTGAGGGAGATCATTTCGTTTTTAAGGATAATAACAGCCTATCATACAAAGTTGCTCTTGTCAACGATTATTTGAAAGAAGAGGTTATCACTCTAAACGAGTCGAGTGAGGCTCTCAGACCATAGTTCCAATAGTTCTAGTGCGAATCTTAAGCAAGAGTCATCACATGTCGACAATTCATTTTCCAGATCATCTAGGTGTGCATTTGGAAAGAAGGCAATTAATGAAACAATTGCTAATCGATAGCTTTACATGGTTAACAGTATGAGAGTTCACTGGGACTTCTGGGTAATAAAAAGCTTTAAGTCCAAAAGCCATTAACTATTTCGAAGAGAGAGTAAGGGCTTATTACTTACACCAATTAATCTCGCTTCCGGGAAAATCTCATAGATAATGTCCGGTATTCATGTGCCTCTAGGGAGGTAGCACGTGAAAATTCCTACCATTCACTCTGACATATGTGAATGCAGAGGGTAGATGGGCCTCTCTCACTACTCAACAATGGCTGTGACTGACTCCAGGATTTTATGCTTTTAAAAGTGCTATCAAGGGTAGATGAGCAACATCCCTCTCTCATTGCTCAATAATGGCTGTGACTGACTCCGGGCTTTATGCTTTTAAAAGTGCTATCAAGGGTAGATGAGCAACATCCCTCTCTCATTGCTCAATAATGGCTGTGACTGACTCCGGGATTTTATGCTTTTAAAAGTGCTATCAAGGGTAGATGGGCAACATCCCTCTCTCATTGCTCAACAATGGCTGTGACTGACTCCGGGATTTTATGCTTTTAAAAGTGCTATCAAGGGTAGATGGGCAACATCCTTCTCTCATTGCTCAACAATGGCTGTGACTGACTCCGGAATTTTATGCTTTTAAAAGTGCTTTTAAGGGTAGATGGGCAACATCCCTCTCTCATTGCTCAACAATGTCTGTGACTGACTCCAGGATTTTATGCTTCTAAAAGTGCTATCATACCACTAAGCTGCAGTGAATCTTCTCTGTGACTCTTGTTTAACAATACAATTTTTTACTTTATTTGATGAAGAAACAAATATGAGTCCAGTAATAGGAGATATCTTAATCAAAGTTACTATCGTCTTCTATCATCATACATGAAACTCTTCGCATTAATTTCCCCCCACTATTTTTCCTCTTTAAGCATGAGGTATTAGCACAACAAATTCTCTTTTTATTGAAATATCTTTTTTTATATTTACAACTTCACTTTTTGATTTACCAGTATTTTTCAAAACTTGTTTTTAACTAAAAGTAGTGCAGTAATTTTAAGTGCAAGTTATTGCAGAGAAAATGCACGAACTAGTTATTATATTGTTTTGAATGTGTTAGAAATCATATCGAGCAAAATGACGAAAGATTGATTGGTGAATTTCATATGCACATAGGCAGATTTTGTTTTCATACTTTTGAAGAATTTAGGACATAATCAAAATCCCATATTGCACTGAAACTTTCCCTCGTAATTGTCTTTTTTCAGATTATTAAGTTCTTTTTCTTCATGCAGGATGATGCTAATCTCTAAAATGCAGTTGTGATGTGTAATGCTTTAGGAGGGGAAAGTACTGATTTTAAGGGATTGTGCAAGTATATTTCAGGATTTAAATTTCTAAGTTTTCTGATGCTTCCATCAGAAACGTTCGTCAATACAAAAAAGAGGTTTCTCTTATCATCTGCTTAAGAGTTCAAGATTTTTCTCTTCCATGAGCAGTGCATCTCGATCCTCTGCATGAACTCCTCTATTCCTTAGTATTTACAGATGTGGCCAAAGCTATCTTGGACATTTTTGAATCAATTTGATTCCATTGCACTATTTTAATGAACAAGACAACAACAATAAGAGATCAAGATTGCTTTGAATGCACTGGACATATTACCAAGTGAAAAAGCGGTTTAACTTTCTTCCTTTTTTTAAGTAAAATCTCAGTTTAAAGTTATCAATTTTGAGTATGTAAAAGACATATTGCATATTTGCATGAAAAAGTGTTTGTTTAAGTGCTAGCTTTTTATTGTGTGTCTTGAGACACGAAATAGTTAAAGGAAAGAGATTAAAAGTGCCACATTGTTCGATTATTTTATGCCATGTTAAACAAGAGTTCAAGTTTTCTTTAAATACACAAATATCTTTCCTTAACAAACAAAAACATTTTTACTTCTAATAGGATAACGAGCAACGTTTATGTCGCAAGAATTATCTTCATATACTATGTTTTATTCATTCTTTTGAATGATGATTCATTAAATTCTGATTATTATTAATTTAACTGTAAAATTTATTAAAATATGTGAATATTAATAATTATTTAAAATATTCGGCTCTATTCATAATAATATTACAGAAACATCGAAATATGTTGCCCAAAATATATCACAATGTTTAGACAACAATCGTTTTATTCACAGATCTTTGAATCAGCAATAAACATATCATGATGATTAATGAACAAATTACTAAATTGTTTTACTCACAGAACGAATGTTTTTATTTGATGATATATTAGTGATGTTTCATTTGAAAGAGTTTTTCAGGGGATGGTAAGTGGTCGTCATGGAGTCAATGGTCATCGTGTTCTGTGACTTGCGGACGTGGTGGATCCATTCACCGTTACAGATCCTGCAACAACCCTCCACCAGTAGGTGACGGCAAGCCATGTAGGGGCTTCCGCATAGTGTTCGAGTTTGTGAAGCTCCCATTAGATGTGCTGGTAAGTATCTTTATTTTCTTATTTGCGCTGCAATCGAGAAATTATATTCAACCTTTCTCCTACCACATACTAATGAGTGATTTGAATTTATAAGATAGGTGATAGAAGTTATATCTTCTGTATTCTCTTATGATAATAGCTTAGGATTAAATTTATGTACTTTAAAACAAGGAGAAATAAGGAGCATTTGGTTTGTACCAGAAGACTAATAAATATCAATATAATGCTTTAAATAAGATTACATGGCCACAATCATTTTTGGAAGACTATTTTTGCCAAGCAAAGCCATTAAACACAACAAACTATCTTTTAGCTTAGCAGCTTTACTTGGTAAAAGCCGCTGAACCACAAAATAGTTTATTGTGTTTAGTGGCTTCGGTTGGTGCAGACTTAATCACAGTCAAGTGAGGAGGTCTGTATCTAATCTGGAACTTGTATATCCTTACAGGATTGAACCAGCCGAAAGACATTGAAGTGTATTAATTATAAAACGTGCATCGTTGCCTGGCAACGCAACTCTTTATATTATAATCTTTAAACTTTTTAATTAAGTACTGACACTAAATATTATCAAGAATCAAAATGTAAAGCAGGAAATTGAATTATCCCAGTACTAAAGTTGAACAATTAGCTGCTGATAATCAATGGAACCGCTTAAGAATAACCCGGAAATTTTGACTCGTAATTTTGTGGCACTAAAACAGATGCTTAAGATCAATCCTTCTTGTTAATCGACACAATAAATCAACTGAGAAACATTAAGTCTTATAAATTTTGAAAGAACGTTGGGAATCGCACGCAGTCAGTGCCAATGATTAATTTGATGTTTTCTATGTGTGTAGTATTGATCCTCTTTTTGTAAGAATGATGAATTTATTAAATGGACTTTTGTAGGTTAATTGATTTGCAATTTGTTACTCTCCTCTGGCACATAAGGCCATGAACTTTTTCTATCTTCTCCAGCTCAGAAGCACATTCACTAACCAGCTCCTATTCCTTCATATGAAATAACATAAAGGACCACCCACCTAAATGTTATTTTGTATCGGTCTCACTTCCTTAGTCCATCGGTTGCCTACTTAAGATATATTGTTGTAGGATCAGAATTAGTTTCAATCTGAAAACCTGTCTAGTCCATCGCCAACGTTTTTTTTTTAAAGTCTTTTATGACAGGACAATATTTTAGCTTTTCTTATAAATTGGTGTTGGTAATTTTTTTGTGGTCAATAAATTTGAATAATCTATCCGAAACATTTAGCTTACAACAGATCAATTTTGTTTTTCTGTAGTTTTGTTAGTTTCCAATGCTCACCGCTGATTTGTAGGTTCTAGTAGATCTAGTAGAAATTCCCGTAAGTTTAAATGTATATCACAAAACTTTGCGAAACATATTCCAAAGGATTTTTTTGCTTTTAACTTTATGTTAATTAACTTTATCAACTTGTCGTAGTTTTTCTTTGTTTTGTAATTTAAAACTCTGTATTCTATAAAATCAAGAAAACTGCAAATTGTTTCTAAAAAATTAATAAAACAGTATACAGTAAACTTTTGACATCAAAACAGCTCTGAAAATTTAAAATATGAATTACAGTTTTCTCTCCAAGACCACAATATATCTTTTTACGCTATGTTTATGACGATACACTGTGTTTTAAATCATAGTCACTTTTTAATCATAAAATCAAATAATAAAACAATTATTAATTTTTTTATAGCGGAAACACCCCTGAAATTTTTTCTACAATTTTAATACTTTTTGTAAGAATATCATTAAACTTTTATATTATGTTTGAATCATTAACATATTTCAAAACTATAAATCTGTTCGGGAAAAAATTTAATTTCAGTCTTAATTATGTATATTTTATTTGAGAATGAAATAAACACGTACAAATCCAGTGAGAAAAGTGTACTCTTAATTTCTTGATCAGAAATTGGAAATAGGTTTAAGTTTTCATTTATTTTTTTAATTGTATTTTAATATTAATATATTGTCTTATATATAAAAAATAATTTTAACTTTATTATTATTATTTCTATACGTAAGAAAATAATTTTAATATTTCGGTTTCTTGTTTAATCAATTGTGCATAAGGTTTATAAATTGATTATTATTATAAAAATTTGCTTTTCTATGGGGTTTATGACATTTATTCCTGCAGTGAATGGACAGTGGTCACAGTGGACGGAATGGACCGAATGCTCTGTGACTTGTGGGAATGGAGAGCAGAGACGTTGGCGGGGTTGTGATCAACCCCCGCCCCAATTTGGTGGGGCTGACTGCAACCGTACCGAAGCTGGCGAAATGCAAATTCGCAGTTGTCATGGGCAGTTGCGACATTGCCCAGGTAAGTATAAATTACATTCATTAGAAAGTGAAAGGATGGAGTTAAAAAGACAATTTTGTATTATACTTTTATGAGACCTAAAGTGGTACAATATGTAAAGTGTAAATTATTTGGAATCATTAAATCGGAAAGCATTTCAATCATATTCAATTGATGGCATACATTTGAAACAGTATGCAATACCTTTCTGCTATCCAAACTCGGCCTATCCGAGTGTGGGCTGTCTTAGCTGCAGGAGTAGAGACTTTTCCTAGTAATTTTCCACCTCTATAAATTTTCAAATTTAATGATTCTGTCTTCGTACCATGTTCTTTATGAATAGCATGGTTTTTTTCCCATGGTATTAAAATTTTAATGATCAGCGGTCTACTATTGGTTTTTTTTCTTTTTCTGTTAACATTCGCTTTTTTTTTACCTAGGAAAGTTAATTCATTCGAAATCCCAGTTTTGAGCAAACTAGATTAAATTAAAAATGTTTTCGGCCTAAGTTTTTTAACTCTTGACAATTTCTTTTCGTAGACGTCAGCCGATTCTTGCAAGACTTGAGATTTTAAGATAATTTTTTATACATGACAAACATCCATGGTTAGTATGGGAGTAGAATCTAAGAACTGTTCTTAAAAGGATGGGCAGGGAAATGAATCTATGCAAATATATGTACTTATCAACAACAGAACAGATTATACGGTGATTGAATAATTAATGTTATTATAAGGAAATTAATTTTGACCAAAATAAGAACAATCCTCTTTTCCTATGCCAATATAATTAGTTAAATTAAAAAAAATTCTAAATAGTTCTGTCTATGTTTTGTCAATAATTTAACAAACCATTGTATTCATGTCCCTAAGATAACAAAATCATGGCAGTAAATAGAATCACAATAACTGGAAAGCGCAGAACAGAAAAATGGTAAATGAAGTAACATAAAGCAAACATAATTTATCTATTTTAAATTTAAATATTAAATTTTAAGCTAATTGATTTTAAATAATCTATAAAGTTGTTAAGCCTGTACATGTTTCATAGAAATCTACTTTTTCACATGGTTAACAAACAGATATACATTGAATTTGCAGCTTTTTCGATTGTTTTTACTTTGAGATGCATGGAATAATTCATTGATCTTAATATATTTACAGCAAAAAATTCGTCATACCACATAAAATTTAAATGTACATTTTTAAGCTCAGCTTTCTTCAGAGTGTTGATGATTTACTTAATTGTTAATTACTTAGTTCTATTTGATTCTATACAGATATATTGCATTGAGATGAGCTGATTTTTGAACGGTAGAGGCTCTAGGTTTTAAGTTTTAGCCACGGGTTAGATTTCCATATCATGATTCATTTTTATAGGGTTTTATATTCACTTTTTGAAACTTATGACATGATTGAAATAGCATTCGGGTGCTAATATTAAACATCAAAAAAAGTAACTAACTAAACTATCATTTTCGCTGTTTATAGTTTTTAGTTAATATAAGTTTAATATTCAGGATGCTGATTACAAAAAAAAACATTTCCAGCCACCTTCAGTTATTTCTTCAAGCTAACTTTGTTCCAAGTGGCAAACAAAAACTGAGTGCAGAGATTCCCAGATTATATACTAATACTTAAATTCAATGCAACTACAAATATTTGGTAATTTACAGGCCTCATGAAGAAACTAGGAAGAAACTTAAACTGGCCTTTTACTCTTTGCGTGGATCCATATCAATAGGGGATATTTGATAAACCAAAATATAAACGCCATTAGAAATTACTCCTAATTACATTATATATATATATATATATATATATATATATATATATATATATATATATATATATATATATATATATATATATATATATATATATAAAAGTTTCTGATTGTGGAAAGAGAAAAGTCGATTAAGATTAATGCTCTTCCGAATTTGTTTGCTTTGCCAAGCTCGCAGCTAGATTATTAGCTCCATGGCTTTCATTTTAAGAGTTTCTGGGTTCATCTCAAACTAGCTGTTCGTAGTGAAAGCCACTCTTGTACAAAAACAAGCAACCGTTGAGCCAAACCAAGTGTCTAGTGATATTTGAGCCAAACCAAGAACTAGTGCTTTAGTGGCAATAGTTTCATATCATTTGTAAATTTATTAATTTCGATATAATACAGCTCATATATATATATTTAGTGAGCAATATAAAATTTGTTTCAGTGGATGGTGGTTGGTCTGATTGGAGCGAATGGGGCGATTGCAACACACCTGACTGTCAAAATTCTTCTACACCAGCTTATTCACTACGGAAAAGATCTTGCAATTCTCCATTTCCCATGCACAACGGCAGTATGTGCCAGGGATCCTTTTTACAAGGTGGCCTCTGCCTACAACCAGTTAACTGTCGAGGTACTTTTTTTATATTCCTTTACACCCCCATTCATTTTGAGATAAGAATAATAAATCAAAATATAATCTTGATTTACCAATTACTTCCTCTGTGCAGTGGATGGCGGGTGGAGTGAATGGTCAAGCTGGATATGTCTCAAGTTCGTGGTAAGGAGGAAGAGAAAATGTAACAATCCTCTCCCTTCAAATGGCGGACGTCCTTGCAAGGGACCTGAGATTGAGTTCTATGGAAAAGAGGATGATTCATATAGTGAGTAACGTTTACTGTTTATTCTTATCTATTAACATTAAAATAATGCCTGTTAAGTAATGCCTGTTAGACTCGGGGAGAGAACCCTCAAGCTTCCGTGGGTCATTATTTCCAGTGGAAAATATGTACCAGGAAAAATTGTGATTTAGAAAAATAAAGATATTTGCTACTTACTTAACTTTTCGATAATGTTTTAGTCTACAGAATGATGTTACATACATAGATCAGTTAAAAACAAGTTCGAAATAAGTGTAGCATGGTAAAACATATATTCTTTTATTTACGAAGTTATTTGAAGGCCGATGGTTTAGTGGTAGCGCTTCGAGCTTCGCAGGTTCGATCTTCGGGCTGGGCAAGGCTGACTCAACTTTTCATCTCTTCAGTGCGTCTATAAATTGAGTACCAAGCATGATTGGGAACTAAGGACTTTGAGTTATGATTTAGGGTGTTCACCTAAACAGGACATATGCTTTGCACCTCAAAGCCTTTGGTCGGAAATATAGATGTGGCCACTATAAGCCTTGGCCACATATAGTCTGTCGTACTAAAGGTTTATTTTTTATTATAAGTTATTTAATATGAAGTTGGGATATCTTTTAACTGAATTCCATTGCATTTCTTATCGCTGAGGTCTTGCAGAAAGAGTAAACTTGTTCATTGCATACATAGGTAATGAATGATGCAGGTGAGCTCGAGATTGTACCTAACGTTAACGGGTTGGAATACTGACCTGTCACTAAATGCATTGTAATTTTGAGCCACTATCAAGTGATGAGGTCACACCTACATTGGCATCCTCCTCTCCATATCCAAGCTACATCAATTCAAGGACTTTGAATATCACACATTAACGTAAACATGTCCCCAAACAAGAATAGTAAGTTTCCAAAATCCTTCGTTATAAAGTATATGGAGTCTGAAGCAAACAAATCTCTTCGCACATCTGTAATTTATTTTGGAGCTATATAAATAATGCTATATACACATTAACACACATTACTTTCTTTTATTTTAGTAATTTATTTTGTATTTTCAAAAGTGAACTGTCTCTGGATAATTGCTAACGCTTTCATTAGTAGTTGAATGATTGTTTCATCTAAAAATTTATCAAATTATGTTAGTAGACTAATATTTGATAATTAAATATTATATCTGATCATCTTATTGTTGTCAGGGTATTACAATATTTTCCCTGCGTATGAAAAATGAATGAATAAAAATCGAATTTTATTAAATATTTGATATGAGTGATTTCCAATATATATATATATATATATATATATATATATATATATATATATATATATATATATATATATATATATATATATATATATATATATATATATATATATATATACAGGTCAGATATATATATATATATATATATATATATATATATATATATATATATATATATATATATATATATATAAATTTTTACATGTCAGTTAAAAATATAAGATCAACATGAAAGCTGTTGCCGATTTCGCGTTGTCATTGAATGAAGTGAGAATAAATATGCAAATTAGTGTATGGTTGAAACCTCGGTTGATTGAGAGTAGGAATATAAGTTGTTATAAAAGCAGATCTCTACGGCTCACAATCATCAATCGTAACTCGTACAGTAGCGAAGAGAAATGGACGTGTTGAAGAAGCTCGTTTGGTGTTGTTTGCTCTGCGACTTCAATATGGGCTTATTAAATGCGGCATGAAATCATCGAATATGTCAAGGGTTTGCGGATAGTGTTCTGAATGAACGTACGGCAAGATATCGGTTTCACAAATTCAGGTGAGCTCCAGTGGCTCAGTGGCTTCACGCCGCTTCCCGTAAGCTCAGCAAAGTGAAGCATCATTTTCCGCGGGCAGTGGTTGAGAGGGTGACCACGGTGTACTCTCCTTCACTGGGTTGCTGGAACTCCGTGGGTTGGGGACGTGTCCACGTTAATCTGTGACGTCCAAAGTCCTTCCGCTAGTGTGGCGTGGATGTGGAGAGGAGGGTGCCAGCTCAGGTGTGGCGTCGGCACCTGGCCGTGGTTCAAAATTACAAGGCATCTTAAAAAGAGCAAAGTCGTACTTCCACCTTCGTGGTGCTCTGATCCAAACGAAAGACGCTCCCTATTGACTTAATTCGCACTGCCAAAGGCAAAAGCGAGCTTGGCTTGTCCAAGTGTCATAGGAAAACAACAACAAATTCAGGTAGGGAGATTTGCCTCTTTGAGAGAAGGGCGTTACAAACACCCGAGTTTTACTGCCCAGAGGATTGCACAACGGGAGACACGTTGGCAGAAGGTGTTGGATGCCGATGGTGATTATTTCGAGGCTACACTTTCTGTAGGTCATTTTGGGGTGGGGGGGTGTCATAAAATCGGCAAGAATTTTATTGTTTATCATGTATCATTCGAAATTAATATATTTTATGGCATATATTAGTTGTAAAATATAAATATATCTTGTTAATTTCTTGCTAATTAAGGCAGTAAGTCGATTGGAAAATTCAACAAAATAACATGTTTAGTACTTATTACCTCTATACGCACATATCTAAAAAATAATAGAATTAATTCCATCAATATAACAAAACTATAAAGGTTTTCCTTGTATTTTTTTTATTTAAATGATAATACTGAGTTATTGTCATCTTTCAGTTTGTGTCGCAATATTCCTATATTTTTGTTTTTATTCTTGTTAAAAAGATAATATATGTTTAAACAAATATAGTTGTCATTTGTTTCATTATAATTATTCAAATAGAATTACTATTAAATTTTAATATTTAAATCATAATTCCTATTAAGCATACTTATTACTGAATTTTTTACTTTTGATCACTTTTTCAATGGAGCGAAACTCTTTGAATAATTTTTTGGAGAAGAATAGAATTGTATTCTTACATCTTAAAATAAACTGAATTAAAAATAAACAAAATTTAAACAAAACAAAGCGTTGAATAAAAATAAAGATGCACTTTATTTTAAAAAAATATTTAAGATAATATATGTACTTTAGGATGTATCATATTTATGAATGAATTTTAATATATGAACACCAAGAATTTATGCTCATACATTTAAGATGTATGAGCACAAATTCCAAAAATAATAATGAATCAATGGTGTCCATGTCAGAGTCACAAGTGCGATGGATTTACCATCTTTCCTTTATAAACTCGGCTGTTAAATGTGAAGATGCAACATTCAGGGCTAGTCGCTGACGAATTAAAAAAATTACAACATAACAAAGGGAAAATAAGATAGAGAGGCTGCTAACTACATATTAAATATTCATTTCATAATTTTCATAAAAATATAAAAATTTTAAAGAATATTTTATTTAAAATCTCTTATAAAAAGAATTTAAAGTTTTTTGTTGAAAAATATTATTACATACGTAGGATTTGACGAAGAATATGTTATATTTTTGGCTACAACGTTTGTTTCGAATCACTTTCGATAACAGTTTCGATATAAATAGTTGTATTAAAATCGAATTCTTCATCGATTGATTTTGGAAAACATGCATATCAGATAAGCATTCTTGCAAAAGAGTACCAAATACTACATCCGAAAATAGAGTTGATCAATTATATATTTCGAGGCAATTATATTCGGCACAATTACTGAGATGCGAGCCAAAAATATTGCTTAATGAAGTCTAATCATTTTGAAGTTTTAACAAGAAACTGTGACCATGATTCCATGATGTTATTGTTTTTATTCTCCATTAAATACCTAGTATTTTGTTAGATATATTAAAATAGTAAATAATAGGGACTAAATAACTTAAGACTAAGCAACAGTACGTTAATTTCAGATCCACATGTGATTAACAAGATACCAATGTAATATTTATTATCCAAATAATATTTTACTGGGAAATGTGAATTGCATGTATAACACGATAAAATGTATTGGAACAAATATAAATATGATGAAATGAACTATCTTTGCTTCCATAACACTGTACATTAAATACAAACTTAACTTAGATTAAAAATGACAAAATGTGCCTAAAACTTATCCACTTTCTTTAATTGTTTCATTGATATTCGAATTAAAAATTTCTCTGATGTAAATAGAATTTGAAAAGCTTTTTTGTGAGAGGCGTGTATATATACACATTATATAAATAAAACTTTTATTTATAAAACGGATTCTTTTTCTGAACATGAACTGAAAGAGGCTGCCTGAGTAAAATGAAATGAACATCAAGATATTAGTTCCAAATAAATTTAAAATAAAAGCTACAATTACTTTGAAATTTTCATTACAACGTTTCTGATTAATATAAATCATAAATAACGAAGATTTAAGTCATTGTAAAAATCCGAAGCATCGTTCCGGAAATCTACTCGCTTCAAGAACGAAGTTCATTATCTTTTTTTGAAATTGTACTTATCCCTATAGTAGAGAAAGAATATGAACGGTACCGAATACCCTTTCCTTCCATAACCCCCCTGCATAGCTTTAATAAAATCGTTTTACTTACTACTTTCTATCCCAACTTTTGAAAAAGTATTTTTTGCAAACTACAGCGAAAATTTTTTACTATCGCCAAAGTGGCGCCTTGTGAAAATGCATTTAATTTCTTGTGAAAGGAGTCTAGATTTCAATAATTAATAATTTGGTAACTAAAGTGAAATTTCAAGCGTTCTACACCATGTTCTATTATTTTCATAGTTTCATATGCAAGACTTTATTTCGTGGTGGAAAAGTCGATGAGAGCGTCTTTCGTTTGGATCAGAGCACCATGAGGGTGAAAGTACGACTTTGCTCTTTTTAAAGAGTCTCTTATTTTTGAACCACGGTCAGGTGACGAGGCCACACCTGAACTGGCACCCTCCTCTCAACATCCACGCCACACCAGCGGAAAGACTTTGGACGTCACATATTAACGTGGACACGTCCCCAACCCACGGAGCTCCAGCAACCCAGTGAAGGGGAGTACACCGTGGTCACCCTCCCAACCACTGCCCGCGGCAAATGATGCTTCACTTTGCTGAGCTTACGGGAAGCGGCGTGAAGCTACTGAGCCACTGGAGCTCTTGAACAATGCTAGTAAACATTGTTAAAAGAAGCAGTAAATAAACATATTAATATTTTTTCGAAAATTAGGGATATGTTTTTCACTGGAATGCACGGTCACTGAAGGCTGAAGGGTTTGATACGCTAATAGTTGTATGTAAATATTTTCCTCTTAATTTCTTCATTTTCTATAAAAATTGAATTAATAACATTTTAAGGCTCTATGATAAAATTCAAGAATGATACGACAAATTATTGTCGTATTAGTTACTTTATTTGTAACACATTAAATTTTCATACTACTATCCAAGTACCATATTTGCCAGGGTATAAAACGAATTTTTTTTCTTTGAAAATATTTTTGAAAAACGGGATGCTTCTTAACTCAGTTTTTGATTACATTCATTTCTGGAAATTTTCTCCTAAGTTATGCGATTTTTTATTTTCTTATGGAATGTGGGAATATTAATCATCTAGCATTCAGTAAATGCGCATGCGCACTCATCGACTGTCACAATTTGGTCCATTTGAACTTTCCAGTTTTTGTGAACGACTTTATGTGCGTAAATTTCTACTGTTCAATTTCCTTAAATTTGTAGGCAAATTATGGTTTAAAAACAAAGCTGGCATTGATGTAACGCATCAAATAATTTACGTGTGTAAATTGCGTGTATTAAAATATAATGGAAACAAATAAAAAATTATTTAATTTCATCGATTCGTTATTCCTATACGAAAATGAAATTTTTTTTTTAACTTGTATTAGTAAATTTTAACTTGTATTTGTGAATTTTTATTAGTAAATTTTAAACTTTAAATAGATAACACTGTCGAGTTTCCTCCAACTTTAGTTTTGAACTCAAACAAAACTTAACTTCCAAAGTTACAAAAAGAGTTGAGTATTCAGGGCACGAAAAACAATTATCAATGCTGTAAGTAAAACCTTTTCAAGTAGAGTATTTCTTTATATTTAAAATGCTATAAATTCATTATAATGATCAACAATAAAGTTTTATCAATCAAAAATGTGTATAATAAAGGCTGGCAAATATAGTTATATTGCAGCTGTTTCAAAACAGGGCTATTTGATCAAAAGAGTTCTGATATCCAATTGCGAACACGGACTGCTTCCTTTTCATATATCCAATTTCTTACGCTAATTCTAATGATGTTAAGATATATTTAAGTTAAGAGAGATTTTATTTGTTTCTCTTATTTCCACTGCGTTATTTTAACTTTCTTATTTTTCTGATTCACAGATAAATAATGAAATAAATATTTTAAATATAATTGATACGCGCCGTATTAATTGTTGTTTTGTTGTTGTTGTTTCTAATGACACTCGGACAAGCCAAGCTCGCTGTGCCTTGGCTATGCGAATTTAAGTCAATTGGGAGCGTCTTTCGTTTAATCAGAGCACCATGAAGGTGAAAGTACGACATTTGCTCTTCAAATCCTCCGATAGATGGCAGCACCAGAGGATCTACTCCTTCAATTTTGGCATTGATTTGAAGGGGGAGTAAATTTCTCCAGACCATTGCACCCATGGTAACTGCTCAACGACCGACCACAGGACTTTCGATTCCACAGATTTAACGAGCACGTATATCGCATGTACTCAGTGGGTTTTTGGCGGCATTGGGAATCAAAATCCATCCTTCCGGATGGAAAGCCGATATCCTATAACCACTAGGCTAACACAGCCCACGCCGTATTAATAATAATAAATATATTTGATACGCTGTACTACTAATAATAAATATATTTGATACGCCTTTCTATGCAGATAAAATATTTTGAATTCAATAGTTCGTTGGTAAATTAAATTTTTAATATTTGTTTCAATTATACTGAGTCATATCAAATGTATATGCATGCAAAATATTCTAAACATCAGCAGCGTTCCTTAGTAATGTCAATTCTATTTCGCATTCCATTACACAGTTTCTAAGTTTGTAGCTGAATGATCAATTCTATAGCCTTGGATTCGGTAGTTCGTTGGTTCGATTTCAGTCCCAAGTGGGAATATTTTATTTGGGCAAGTTTAGGTTCTCCACTTTATATTATGAAGTTTTAAGGCAATTAACCCTGTGAGAAAATGCTTAGTATAATTTCGGTTAAATTAATCCTGTGAAGAAAATGCAATGAGCAAACCCGATCTCATTCAAAAGAGAAGTTACTGAGGATAAGAGTCAGTTAAATTTATTAGATTCAGCATTCCAATATTTTTATTTCTACTAAACAAACAACAGTTAACAAAATATTATAATAACAGCTATAAGATAATAACAGGTATAAGATAATAGCTATCAGAAAATTATTTTATGTATTGGTAACTCTATCTCTCATTATAAAATAAATAAAATGATGTTTCTTTTTTATCTTATTTTTAGAGGAACTGTGTCCTGACTTTGTTTCTGACGATGAGGTAAGATTTAAGAATAATATTCTTTTGTTTTAAACATTAGCATATTTCATTGTAGGAACAAAACCTATTTTTCTATAAACAATCGAATTTTGAAACATACATAATTTCAATAGATAATTATGACAAATAAGTATTACAAAAGAAATGAAATAGAGTTATAAAATTTTTCAGCTTCTTTTTGCGTAGAATGATTTAGATTTTCTCTTATTTTCTAATATATTTATGGTTTATTAAATAGTTTTGCCTAAAAAAGGGAAATAGAAAAGTACCAAATCATCTTCAAATTTTTAATTATATGTTTTAATCATATTCTTTTTTATAAGTTTTGAGTTATTAAAACAAATGTCATCAGAAAAATATGAAAAAATTGAAATTTGGTGAAAGTATGAAAAAGTGAATAATAAATTTATTCATCTAGAAATGAATCGATAACTAGTAAATGCCTTAGGACTAACAAATGTTTAACTAGTAAATGCTTAAAGAGCCAAAAGTGGATTATTGGTTAACAAATGGCATAGTTACGATTTGTCATATAATATCTATCGCATTATTTCCTTCATTAAAATATATTTTAAATGGTTTATATGTTTTCCGTTATTGTATATATGATTTAACAAACATTTTAATTTCTTATTACCTTACAATTTTAGCTTCATATAAATTATTCAGAATTGATTTCATAAATAAAGGTAATTACGTATTATCGCAACCATGCCAACCTCCGGGATAACTTGCCAAATTGGCAACCCCAATGTCACACGCATCTTAGGCGCCGAATTGGCAACCATATGATTCATTTCAAATTTCCCTGCTTGCCACCTTTCTCAGCCTAACCGTTAGTTGAAAATGGCAAGCTCGAATACTAAAATGCGAATCAATGAATTACTGAAATCTGAAAAAAGATGCCGTTACACTTATAGAAATATAACATTTTACCAGACATTAGGAAATGTACCAACTCACACCTGATGAAGCTTTATTTTCGAAAACAGATTTTTTGGAAGTGCAACGTTGTAACCTGTAATTAACACGCGGGAACAAGAAGTGGTAATTAGTGAGAAGGAAGCCGTACCCCGCTGTTAACAGCAGTAAGATTCATGTATTGCTGGCGCAAAGAATTAACAACAGCCAAATTAATTAAAAGAATTAACGACAACACTTAATTTAGCAGACAAAATAGTCACAGACTGGAATAATTACATGAGAGAGATTCGTGTTCTCCATATGGAAAGCAAAGAAAGAACGAAAATAAATAGACCTGGCCGCATTGTGGAAATAGATGAAAGCTTGTTCACGAAAAGGAAAAATAATTCGGGTCGAATATTTCCAGAGCAATGGGATTTTTAGTGGAGTCTATCGAGAGACCAAACAAGCATTTTTAGAAACCGTTCTTAATAGAACTGCAGCCTCGCTTTTACAGAAAAATTGTCGAAAACATTGAGGAATGGAGTACACTTCTAACAGTTGGAGAGCGTATCAAACTGATCAATTGGCAATCGCTGGATTTAATCATTTAAGAGTAAATCACAAATATAATTTTGTCGACCTTGAAATGGGTGTGCATACCCAAACAATCGAAATAATGTGGGGTTCCGCGAAATGAAGGAACAAGAGACAACGGGGTACAGCAAGACACCATCTGGAGTCTTACTTGGCAGAATTCATATGGCGACAAGACCAAGAAAAGGATAAAAAAATCGTTTTGATTCTATTCTAAAAACCATTTTGCATGATTTTCCACCAAAACGTAATTGATATATCGTCGAATAAAAGTATAAGAATTATACAGAAAAAATTACTTAGTATTTTTCTTCATGAATTATATATTATTTTATTTCATACTGTTTCTATCACATTGTACTTTTTAACTACGCGCTCCATGTCCCGTCAGCGTATCCCGTTTTTAGAATTGGCCCGGTCTTATATAGTGCCGCCAATATGGTTGCGATAATATGTAAGTACCTAATTAAATTTTTTCCTTTATGCACTTATTTTCTATTGACTATTTCTATCAATTAAAACTACAGAACATTACACTTTCGTAGTTTTAAAATAATTTCCTTTAACAACGTCAACACATGAGCTGGTTCCATTTTTTTTGAATTTCCTCACCTTATTTGTAGAAAGATTTTACATCTAAGTTTATTGCTCATATACCTGCTTCGAAAAACGAAATCTTTCCTTTTCTAAACACAAACACTGCATATCTTATTAACGGATTACTTTAATACTTTAAATGAAAGGCTTTTATTTATGAAGCAAAATTTGTATAAATTTCAAGGCATTGGTTTCATGGGATAACACAACAAAAGACCACAAAATGGTATTATCATATATATTTTTAATGCTATTTTAAACAGATGATAGCTACACTACAAATCAAACTTGTAATCAAATGCCAATATATTTATTTATTCTCAGTCTTTTCGATTTATATTCCATTCTCACTAAACTTGCTATATATATGGATTAAAATATGTGATTGAGATTAAAAATAATAAAGTTGCATCATACATTCGTGTTGTTAATACTGCTAAATTTCGAAAACCGTTGACGTGTTCATTACTTAAATTACAACATTAACGGAAGAAATCGCCGACCAACTTGTCTAGTGGTCAGCTTGCCTGACTACGGATAAGGAGGTCCTGGGTTCGAATCCCGGGTCGGGCATGGATGTACTATCTATCCTGTCTTTGTCCTTTCCTTGTATAAATGAAGTGTGAATGGTTGCCTACCCTATAAATGGGTCCCTATGGCATGCGTGTACTGAAGAAGTCGAACTCCACACCAAAATAGGGTTCAGTTGGAAAAGTGGATTCAGTTGGAAAGCAGCGCAACCCCATGTTGGCAGCATAGCTGGAACACGACAATGAATGAATGAACGGAAGAAATCAGCTAAATTGTAGATTAACTGATTTTTTTCTGTTAATATGGGAAATTGAGAGCTATCTTCATCTTTCCGAGTTAATAGGTGTTACCATTAAAGTATATAAAATCCGCTATTTCATAGAATATCTAGATGTTTCATGAAATAACTTTTAAAAAAAGTCAGTTAAAGTATATAAAATTTCTGAATCCCACTATTTAACTAAGTTTTCTAAAGAATAACGATTACTTGATCGTTAATGTATGAAATACGAACTCGAAAGTCCCTTGAAACGGTTTTCGTAAGTTTTGAACCGTTTATAGTTGCTTTTCGTGACGCGTGTGTCTGTATGCTTCATTTCGTTGCTTTCAGATTTACAATTAAGACGGTATATTTACGTTAGCATCTTACATTTTGGATTATTAAAGATTTTGGATTTTTATAGCCAACAGCTCGGTGAAAATAACATGATATTATTGGATATCTTTTGAGGGATTTTAGCTATTTATGATCAATTAATTTATAAAATAACTTTGAAAATGTCCATTTTCACCTTAGCGGCCATCATCGATTATTTAATGGAATAACTGTTATTTCATAGAAGAACTTTGAGAAGTATGAAATTTTTCATCTATTATATACTTTAATGACTTCTCTAGTTATTCCATGAAATATCTGAACTATACACTTTAACGGTGACATTTATACACCACTGGCCATTAAAAATGCTACACCAGGAAAGCGGCACACCACACACGTGAAATTTGCATGACAGGTAGAACTTGCTGTGATATGCAAATGATTAGATTTTCAGCGCATTCATACAAAGCAGGCGACAGTAGCGACATCTACAATGTGTATAAAAACAGAGATTTGACAGCAGTTTTCTCATACTCGATTTCCGTTTCAATGCTGTTTTCGGCAAAGAAAGTTGTTGTAATGCTTCGTGTAAGAAGAAGAAATGCCTATCAGCACGTGTGACTTTGATCGAGGAAGGATTATAGCCTACCGGGATTGCGGTTTATCGTACCGCAATATTGTTGCTCGCATCGGTCGAGATCCCATGACTGTTAGCAGAATATGGAATCGATGGGTTCAGGACAATCATACGGAACGTCATGCAGGATCTCAGCGACCCCCATCACTAACAGCAGAGAAGACTGACATCTTATCCGCATGGTCACAAGAGATCGTACAGCCACGTCACGAACCCTGAGTCGAGAAATGGAGTCATTTGCAAGGCAACAAGTTTCTGCTCGAACAGTTCGACTGACGTTTGCAGCAGCATGGATTGTGTGCACGGCGATCATGGCTTCGGCTACCATTGACGCTGCGTCACAGACAGGAGCGCCTTCAATGGTGTGATCAGCGACGAACCTAGGACGCGGGAATGGCATCAATGTCATCTTTACAGGTGAATCTCGGTTCTGTGTACAGGACCATGATGGCCGCATCCGTGTTTGGAGGCATCGTGGAGAACGCGCATTGCCAGCTTGCATTGGACATCGCCATACTGGCCCATATGCTGGAGTGATGGTATGGGGTGCCATTGGATACACGTCTCGATCATCTCTTGTTCGCATTACCGGCACTTTGAACAGCAACCGTTACATTTCCGATGTGTTAAGGCCCGTGCCTCTGCCCTATTTTGGAGGCCTCCCTTATGCTTTGTTTCAACAGGATAACGCACGACCGCATGTTGTCCGCACTGTTCTGAACTTCCTTGATACAGAACAGGTTCGAATGTTACCTTGGCCAGCACGTTCTCCTGATCTGTCACCAATCGAGAACGTGTGGTCAATGGTTGCCGAGCGATTGGCACGCCATCACTCACCATCCACTACTGTCGATGAACTGTGGCATAGTGTTGAAGCTGCATGGACTGAGATCCCCGTACATGCCATACAATCTCTGTTTGACGCCATGCCTAGGCGGATAAATGCTGTTATTGCAGCCAGAGGTGGCTGCTCTGGGTACTGATTTCTCAAGATCTATACATCCTAATTTCCTGTAAATCTAATCACTTGTTCTTTCCACTATAATGTATGTGTCCAATAAATATCGTTCTGTTATTTGCCTTTATTCTTGGTGTAACAATTTTAATGGCCAGTAGTGTATTAACGCTTTCTATTTTGTTAAAGACTAAAAATTTATTGTTGACAAGTTGAATCTATAAATTGTTATAGTGGATATTATTAACTTGATGCTCTAGACATTGAAATATGAATAAATAATATTATATATCTTTAGATGTTATAATGGTTGAGTGGTTTGTATTCCTGACTCCTGAGCTGTGGGTACCGGGTTCGAATCCCGGTTCACGCATGGATGTTACTTTCTTTCTCTGTTTTCTCTGTCCTTTATTCTGTGATGATGTATAAATGTGGCTCACCCTATAAACGGGTTTGTGGTGGTATAGCGCGGGCAACGCTATTCGCCTCCGTGACTTGGTTGACAGGTGCCCGCTGGGTAACGACAAATGAGTAGCAGTTTCTGGCCTTGTTTTGGCAAAGGCTCATCACCCAAGTGCACATCGTTGGAAAAAAATCTTTAGCTGTTATAATAATTTATATATGATATAATATTTTAACCCATTTGATTCTTTATATTATAATTTTTTGTTTGAAATTATAATATAAAGAAATTTGATTATATGAATTATTTTATTTTAATTGTTTGATGGTATTAATTTTAATTTTTAAATGTAGAAAAATAAATGAGTAGTATCATGTTTTTTTAATCGTATAGAAACGTTGTTGTTTTCCCAACAAAGATCTAATTTTCACATTAGTAGGTCTCTAGTAGGTAATATGAAAATTTTCTTATCTAGGTAATTTGAAGATTAAGTTGGTAATTTAAGAAATGAAACAATTTTTGGCAATTACAGGATCACCCTGATTAATCTGCATATTTACTAGATAATCTCTGGAATCATTAATTTCTGCAATCACTTCAGTGAACATGATATTTTCATTTATCTACATCTGCCCTGTCTAGTGGTCAGAGTCCCTGACTACAGATAGGGAGGTCCTGGGTTCGAATCCCGGTTCGGGCATGGATGCACTTTCTCTATCAATCCTGTCTTTGTCCTTTCCTTGTATGAATAAGGTGTGAATGGTTGCCTACCCTATAAACGGGTACCTATGGCATGTGTGTACTGAGGAAGTCGGACTCCACACCAAAATAAGGTTCAGTTGGAAAAGTGGAGCAGCGCGCCCCATATTGCCAGCCTACCTGGCACACGACAACAACAACAACATTTATCTACATCTGACTCCGTTCATATTGCTCTGGAATGTGAACGAAGTATATCCAACGTTGACAGCCATATTGACATCATTGCTCACATGAGAATATGGATATTAACGTTTCCAAGAGCGAAAAACCAGAAATGAATTTCAATCGTAATTCACTTCTCTAAAATAAATTTTAATTATTTGTTTTGAAATTAGCCTATTTTATTGTGTGAAAAGTATTTTGTGTTCATGATTATGCAGTAAACACTATAGTCGAAATTAAGTAAATTTCATTGATTTTTGAGTATTACGAAATGTCTATTTTTTAAATGATATTTTAACGGGTGTTTTTCTTTTCAGCTGAAAATGTCTCATTAAAAAATTTAATTTTCAAAATTGTTTTTAAATTGTTATATGCGAATATATATATTTCTGCAAGGAATTCTAAATAGAAATCTGTTCTCTTGCAGAAAGGGATCGCTTATTTTCTGAACCATTTTTATGCTTTCATGAATCATTCTGAAACATTCTATTTCCTTTATTTTTCAGGATGTAGAGCATAGTGGTTCGGGAAGTGGCATGGGAGGAGACCAAGAAGACGACGACGAAGAATTCTTGGGTGATCCAAGGAACGCGTGGCCGAACCAAAATAAACAAACGACGCCCTCTGACTAGATAACAGTTTTAGGCTATAGCATCCATGAAGAATTCATATCATGCAAATCAAATTATGTCTTAAACTGCTTTTGAAGAAAGTAGACAATTTTTCATATATTTAGCACTAAAGTAACAACAATGAATGAACAAATAACACCTGTTGATTTGCTAAAAGTTGAAAATGACAATTGTAAAGAGTTTAATTTTTATTAAAAAAATTTGTATGACTAATCACTTCTATTAGTATTGATTTTTGTATAACTCTCTCCCTAGTTCTTATATGCTTTATATTTATATCTTCTTCTTCTTCATTGGCCTGACAGCCCAGGGTGGGCCTTTGCCTTCCTCAGAAGTGCATACCAGGACCCCCTATTTTTGGATAAGGTCATCCAATTTGTCACTTTTAGTGTTTTTAGGTCGTTTTCAAGGCAGACACGCCATCGGAGTTTCGGTCATCCTTTTCTTCTGGTGGGGCGAGCCAAGAAAATTTTTTTTCGTCACCCGATTGTCGTTCATCCGGCTCAAATGTCCTGCTCATTTTAATCGCTGCATTGAGATAAATTTAACAATATCTGGTTCTTTGTATAGTTTATAGAGCTCAGAATTAGTTCTTCTCTTCGCCTATGTATTCTCACATTTTATTCCACCAAAGATGCTTCTTAAAGTTTTTCTTTCGAAAATGGAGATGGTTTCTTATATTTATATCTACTTTTTCAAAAGTTTGGAGCCTGGTGGCACAGGCTGGCCAAGGTCAACGCAGCCTTTCATCCCTTCAGTGGGTCGATAAACTGAGTACCAAGCATGCTTGGGAACTAAACACTGGGGGTTTTGTTTTAACTAAACACGGGGGTTTTGCTTTTGTTTTGATCATCTAATCGGGACGCATACCAGGGCTTCTCGGTCAGAAAACAGAGGTGGGCACAGTAGGCCTTGGCCCACATGAGCTGTCGTGCCACAGAGTTTAGTTTAGTTTTCAAAAGTTCAGTTTTATTAGTTAAATCGCACTTCGTACTGTTTCCTGAAGCTCTGAATTTTGATGGACAAACTCACGGATTCAAAGTATCACAAGCATGGGTGCTTTTAGTAGTTTGGATTTTTTTTATCTAACTACTGACTTCTATCTAAATAACTTATTTAACTATGGTCTCTTTCTCACTATATTCTATCTAATTATAGGCTCCTATCTAATTAGTCTTTGTACCCAGAAAATGATAGTTGAATGACACACAAATAGAACTGGACCAAGAAGTTTTTATTATCTGTAAATTCATTTAAGAAATATTTAAATTTAAATTCTAATTTTTTTCTCTCTGAGGTTGCACATTTCTAATAATAATCCACTTTATTTCTTATTATACTATACTCTATAGTTTAGATAATATATTATTTTATATTATAACCTAAACTAGTACAGCATGATAAAAGTAAAGTAAGATCTATTTAAGCAATTGCAAAACAAATTAAGAAATTGGGAAATAATTTAGATGATATGATATTGTCTGGATACGGACAATATTGTATAATATTGTCTGTGATAAAGAGAATAATTAAAAATTCAAAATATATGTTAATCAAGAAAACACATTAAGCTAAGTGTGTCAATTGTTTCAAGTCCATACCATCCATTATAATTTGGGTCCAAAAATTTGTCACCAAAATGCTCCTTATCATTACAAAGTAAAAAAAAAAAAATATTCAATTTAACAATTTCGAACAGTTTTGAAAAATATTGGAAAGAAAATCGTAAAATTCTTTTTAAAAGAGAATTTCTCAATACTTATATGGAAATGAATACAATAAAAAACAAATTTCAATAATTCCGCAGATATTTTGAATTTCATAGAATCAAAGTTTTTAATTTATCATCCGTTATAACTCGATTTCTAGAAATTTATTGAAATAATCACTTCGTTTTCCATGTAAGAATTTCTAAATATGTTTTTTCGCTATGTGAACTTGATGTTATTATTCCTTAAAAGGAAACTAACAGCAACATTTTAATATTGAAATACTTTTTTGCTGGTTAATTAATCCTCATTTTCTTACAGTAAAATATTAAGGATATCATCTTTCAGAAAATTAAGAGATAAAGTTATGTTTGTCAGAGCATTCAATTTTCTAAGGATTTTATTTGTATAAACTTGCCTCTTTTTGGATTTCGTCGTCAAATGCAAACAAACCTCTCCCATTAGTGAAATGTTATCAACAGTACATTTAGGCACATTTTGAAGGGTGAAATTATTGAAGAAGTTATGAAATAAAGCTAAGAATCTAAAAAACAACAGTTAGGATAGTTATTTTAATATTTTAAAATGACATTTTTAACAAAAAAATGTTACGTTCAAGTCTATTTAGTATTATGTTTTATTCCTCTATATATTGGAAAAGGACTATATGTTTTAGGATAAAATATTTTGTGTTTTAATCACAGATATTGTGTTAAAAAATTCATGTATGATACGCATTTAAATTTCTATCAGATCCAAAGAATATTAAATTTATTTTCAATTATGGAAATATTGTTTCCTAACAGAAGACTTGTTTATTAATGTATTTTATATATTAAAATAAGTATTTTTTATTTAATTTTAAATATCTGGTATTATTTTAGTTGCGTTAGATTGCATTCTTACTTTTAGTAACATACTAATTAAAACATTAAAAATTACGAATTTCAACTTTTTATCTTATTCAATATTTTATGTGATGCATAAAAAAAACTATTGTTACATTTGAATACGACAACAGCTCTTTAATTGTTTACCTTTTATTAAATTTCATACTTTTTAACCGATTTAATAAAATTTCTACAAAATTATGTATGTTATTGTTCACAAGAAATGATAATCTTTAAGTTAGCGAAAAAGATATGCGTTTGGATAAATTTCTTTTTTTTTTTCTATTTACAGAATTGCAAACAGCTACCAATAATAACTTATTTGTAATAATCAAAAACAAAATGATTAACGTAAACTGTAGAAACTGTTAGCAAATTACATTTTAATTTAAATGTATTTTACAAAATGTAGATGGATTAAAATAACAATAGAACACTGAGTCATACATGAAAATATGATAACTATTTTGTTACAATGATAACATATTAAACATCGTTGTCTTCAGGTTCTTGTGATCTGTAAGAAGAAGGTTAGAGTGATGATTAAAGATTTTTTATGATATAAAAATACTCTATAGTTAAAATTATTCTAAACAAGTTCCTAGAAGAGCCAGTTTTACTAATCAGGTTATCATAAGGCTTCGAATATATGAAGCTCGTTTTCATTTCTTGAATGTATGGTTTTTATTATTAATAGGCATTAAATTAAGATGAAAATGTATATAAATAACAAGAAATATTAATTTAAAATAGCAAATTCATGCTATTTATTATTCAATATACCAAGAAAGAAACACCATTAGTTTAAGCACATGTAATTAAGTACTTTAATAGAATGTTGTGAATAGACTGTTAGAATATGGATACATATTCTGTGGTCAATTCTCGCACACAATTATGGCTCCCTACAGTGGTTTGAAAGGTATTTAATTATTTTAAATTATCAAAGCTATCATAGTTATTTGTTGCTTTCAACACTAAACCTTTTATGAATAATTATGTAATGAGATGATTTTCATTTGTTGCTAACATATTACGATGAACAGGGTTTGAAATTCAGTTAATGAAGTGGCAACCTCATTAAAACTGAATTTCAATATATTGAGATGAAATGTAATATTGAGAGATTGTAAGACACCTCAATACTACACCAGTTTCCAGGAATTAAAGAGGAATCACAAAAATCACGATAGTTCTTTCCAAAATTATCAATCCATATTAAACTTAAGTACGTAGTCAGCGAGTATCGTAACACAGAATATTTGGGAGTTAAGCTGTAAATTTGCTAAGAAATTGCGATGAGAAGTTGGAGTCAATCAATCAATCCATAGCAAGATCTCCAGGCTTTATTTGCTAGAGTAACTGCATTAAGAAGCCGTTAGGGGAATGTAGAAGCGTGTCAAAATCAGACACGAGAGAACAGAAAACTAAGTTTGATTCTTTTCTGTGGTTCATAGATTTTGGCAACGATTTCTGACCAGATTTTCAACAGTCAAACTGTTCAGCCAAAGACAGCTATATTCTATAAAAAGCGCCAATGACTGATGTTTCTCGTTACGAGCACAAAGGCATAGAATCATAACTCCGCCTGAACTCAGACCTTTATGTGCCACAATCACCGGAATATATGTATCACCATCAATCATTCATGGAAAGTTTCATGGAGGTAATTGTATATTTGGCATTTTTAGCTGTTTACATCACGTCACGCCACGCCACGTGAGAGGAAACGTTTGAAGTGGGCCAGTCAACATATTCATTGGATGGCTGATCAATAGAGGGTTGTTCTCTATACAGATGAGTTCAAATTTTAGCTTACAGTAATAGGAGGCGTTCTTTGTTGTTGTTTATGACACTTGGAGTGCGAATTAAGTCAATAGAGAGCGTCTTTCGTTTGGATCAGACCACCACGAATGTGAAAGTACGACTTTGCTCTATTAAGATGCCTGGTAATTTTGAGCCACGGTCAGGTGACGAGGCCACTCCTGAGCTGACACCCTCTTCTCCACATCCACGCCACACCAGCGGAAGGACTTTGGACGTCACATATTAACGTGGACACGTCCCCAACTCACGGAATACCAGCAACCCAGTGAAGGAGAGTACACCGTGATCACCCTCCCAACCACTGCCCGCGGCAACTGATGCTTCACTTTGCTGAGATTACGGGAAGCGGCGTGAAGCTACTGAGCCACTGGAGCTCTAGGCGTTCTTTGATTTGTACCTGTTATCAGCTGTCACATCCGTGAATAGATTCGCTTGGATCAATCAATGTATATTTTTGGAGTGTTATTTCATTGCTTGGATACACAGACTTCGATGTCATTCCACATAGAACCATGAATACTCACACCTATAAAGATATCATCCTGGATATTTAGGTGCATTCTTA
Organism: Latrodectus hesperus; assembly: GCA_037975125.1. Lineage (NCBI taxonomy): Eukaryota > Metazoa > Arthropoda > Arachnida > Araneae > Theridiidae > Latrodectus > Latrodectus hesperus. The sequence goes on from CM075855.1 coordinate 13,411,656, forward strand.
TATGCGGGTCAATGAGAAATAAATATTACTTGCTACAGGAATCTGCTCAGGTGTTAAGTTACATAGGAGAGATATATACATGTAAAAGTGCTTAGCTGCTTCCACTTTGCTTTTTAAATGTGAAAAATATTATAAAACTCTAACACCACGAAACGGAAATTAACGCAAGATAGAGAAACTTTCTGTAAAGTAATGTAGCAGCAACGATGATATAGATTAACAGTAAAAAATTAAATTCAACTGAAAAATGCAAAATATTAGTATTAAATCCAAAAACTTTCTTGAAACTTAGTAACTATCTTCTTCTCTAAACAATAAAATATTACATTTTTGATGTTTTTTTTCAATTAGAGTCAAAAGAGTAATTTTGAACTGAATCACACATTAACAAATATTTAATTTATTGCAGTTACATAAAATTTTAGAATAGTGATTTCTTCAATTTCCTTAGAAATAATTTCGCTCAACGATGAATTTTTCTACGGTAAGCAAATTGCCTCGTTTAATTTGAAGAGATCTATTTTTATTTCAGAAATATACGAATTATATACTAAAAGATATTGCTAAAGAGAAAGTTATTATTCTAGATTCATACACACACAGCAAACACACAACATCATTATTCCAGAAATTAAATATGATTGAACGCTTATATCAGTGTTAAATTAATTGACACTTTTTAAACATTTCTGAGTCTAATTGGAGACTGAATTCTTAAAAAACTTAGACTTTTAATTCATCATTAGATTTCCATAATCTTGGCTATGGATGTTTAAATTGGTTTGAAATCCTCTGTAATATTGTGTGTACTAGACGAATAAGTCTTTGTGAACTATACCCCATAAAATAACATAAAAATTAATATTTCTGTTAAGAAAAAGAATGTTAAATCTTTTTTATTTGAAAATTTTTTGCTATAAAATTTCATTACAAAAAGCTGAAACTTAATTAAATATAGTCCAAAAGTTTTTTCTGAAAAGTTTTGTTATACAAATTAAAACATGCCAGTAGAATTAAAAAATACTTACACTATTTTGATGGGGATTTCGAAACACATTACAATGTTCTCTGCTGTGGGTCTGGGACCGTCAAAAAATTCTACCCTGGCTTTCATTGTTATCTGTGAAAAAGAGGAAAATTGTGAAAACGTAGGAACATAGTTCTTACAGTCACAAGCTAAACAGCCATAAATTTTTATCTAATGTTTATAATTGATAAATGATACTATACAAGACAATTATAAGACCGGTGTTTACTTATGGATCAGAAACCTGGACCCTAGCTAAGAATCATGAAAACCAACTAGCCATCTTTGAAAGAAAAGTCCTTATTAAAATTTTCGGTCCAGCCAATGAAAGAGGCTGTTGGAGGCATCGCTACAACTTTGAGATCTATAGGATGCTAAAAGACCATGACATTATAAACACCATCAAGATAAATCGTATAAAATTTGCAGGACACATTTGCCGCCTAGACCCCTCCACCCTGACATACAAAATCTCGCATTACAAACCCACCGGGAAAAGACCAAGGGGTCGGCCCAAACTCAGATGGTGGGATGCGGTAGGTGAGGATCTTAGCATTTTAAAAGTGAAGAACTGGAGGTCTGTCGCCAAGCTAAGGCCGGCGTGGAAAAGTGTTCTAAGGAAGGCCTTGGCCCACCCGGGCTTGTCGAGTCAATAGAAGAAGAAGTTTATAATTGATTGAATGATTCATCAATTACCAAAACAGAATTTTGAAATTTATGGATAACGCGAACTATTTTGGAATTATAACATCTTTTTTACTCTCATTAGCATTTCGACACAAGCATTAATTAAGACATTTTTCCACATATTTTTACAATATATTATACATCGACCTGGAGCTTCCGCTACCCTTGGTAATCAAAAAATAAACCCACAACCAACCCTTCTTTCTACGACACGCCTACTCCTTCCGTGTCTCCATCTCTGGCAGATAACGAAACCAGAAGTTCTAGTTCCAGACAATTGTTTGACTTTTACATACTAAATGACCGAAACTTACATTTTTGAAAAATCAGCTCAGGAAATACATGAAAAAATTTAGAGGGATTATATATGATAAAAATAATGAAGAAAATATGAGCTTTTTGATGAAATTTCAAAAAGTTCTCATATTTCCTTCAGGGAAAATACATTTAAATATTAATAGTTTTTGTTGGAATACTCTGCAAATAAAGTTTCGTTTATCTCCATAGATATTTCTACAAATAACTGTACATTCTAATCCTAATTTCTAAAGTTTTAAAAATGTATATAGAGGTAGAAATATATTCATTTAAAAATTTAAAAAAATGTAACATAAATTAAGATTTATTTTTTATTTTTAAATATTTTGTTTACATATCGCCCTACTAAAAAAAGATTTTCACCTTTTCAGCAGAAGGGTTGGGATTGATGGCACGTTATTTAGTGGGGCAGACAGTATGTGTGCTAATGTGGCACCCAAATGTCCTCGTAATTTAGAAGCAGGGACCAAGCAGAACACCTACAGAATTGGCCTGCCACCCCAAAATTATTATTTCACATAAATTGCATTCGTTTTTATATATTTATAGTGCCACCAGGGCCATTAACGAATGTGATGACTCACTGATTGTGTCGGGTTTCGAGACCACTACCTTTTGATAACCAGAACGAATATACCCTAAACAATAAAGCCACTGAGGCCTCTGTCTCCAAAATATGTATGATCATTTTTACAATTTCAAGCATTCCTTCAATAATAGAAGCATTTATCGTTTGACAATTAACACATCACCCCTATATTGCTGATGTCAAATGATTTTAAATACTCGGCAGATATAAGAAAAACTCATTGCTTTTATTTATAAATATGACAAGTTGGAAGAAGTTTTATTACAATAAAATATTAGTCGAAATTTTTCATTTTATTTAAAGCAATTCGATCTCAATTTTTTTCACTTTAACAGATTTTTTTATTCATTGTCTTTATATAGGGTGTCCAGAAAGACTCCTGATTTCAAAATTAAATATCTCGAAAACAAAGATAGATAGATGAATGCAGTAAAAGGTATGTTTATTGTGAAAGCTGTAAGAATTTTATACAGCATTTTGAAAATATAGTTACAAAAGCTGCTAACAGATGGCGCTGTACAATGTACAGCTCAAATCAGCATACATAAATGAAATAATCGTTTGAAAACATTCTTTGCAAAAAATCACATCACTATGTTTTCAACGCTAACCTCCTTTCATGCTTCAATAGTTGGGCTTCGGATCACTATTTACACTAAAGATTACGTATGACGATTACAGCGCCATCTGTTTGAAACTTTTGTAACTATTATTTCAAACTGATGTATTATATTCTTACAGTTTTTACTATAAACATACCGTTTACTGCATTCCTCTATCGATCTTCGTTTTCGAGATATTTAATTTTGAAATCAGGGAGTCCTTTTCTGGACACTCTGTATTTGAGACGATTCTGCACACAAATGTTTTTGCAGTTCTTAGTACACAACTTCTATTTGTCAACCATTTTATTTCTGATTACTGTCATAAAGTCTCACCGATCACTAAACTGAATCATTAATGTCATTCCTGGTCACTAAACATTAAGTTTACCTGCTCACATTACACTCACAGATGCTTTTCGATGCAACATTCTCTCCACGAAAATACCATAACAACAAGCAAGCTTTTTGAAGAACATTTAATATGAAAGTGACATAGACTAGGTTGATAAATAAATGCCTTTCTAGTCGCTGTTAGTTCTTGACAATGTGTACGAAACCTGTACATTTTGTCTGTTCCAACAATGTTTACACAAATTCGTTTCTTGAAATTTATTCTAGCTGTATCATCAATGTTCAATTAGTTTCTTAAGAGAACTTCAAGTACTGATAACAGATTTTAAAATTAATCACAAATGCTTTCAAACTTTTTTATGCAAATAATTTTTCTTCGTATCATTCTATGTACATAAGAAAGTTATTGCCGTTTTCGCATTGCCATTGAAGGAAATGAGAATAAGTATGTAAATTAGTGTATGACGTGGTTGAGACACCGGTTAGTCGAGAGTAGGAATATAACTCGTTATAAAAGCAGGTTCTCCGTGCCCATTCATCTATCGTAATATGCACAGTAGCGAAGAGAAATGGACGTGTCGAAGGAACTCTTTCAGCGTTGTTTGATTTACGATTTCAAATTGTGGTCTTATTATCTGCTGCATCAAGTCACCAAATATGTCAAGCGTTTGGAGCAGTGCTGTGAGTGAATATATGACAAGGAACATGTTTCAAAAATTCATGTTGAGAGGTTTGTCCTGAATCTAATGTTTGGTTTACTAGCCTTCAAGTGGTTCGCTATGAGCTGCTACAAATGATTCAAAATGCTGCCAAACCGTCACTGGGAGCCTGTACTGGCAAAAATTGGATCATGTGCAACAGGCATAGCATAGCATAGCGAAGTGGCAGGACCCCGGACTTTACCAACTGGTTATCGGGTTATGCCCCACCATCTCCGAGAGCCTTCCGTAACATTTACGGGGGCCCACTTACGACCCAGCCTTTGGTTTATTTAAAATAATAGTCATATTGGTAAGACTTGAAAGCCTACAGACATCCTAGCACAGTAGGTGTCTGCATCACAGTTCAGTTACATGATTGAAACTAGTTATAAAAATTAGTGAAAATATTATATTAAGCATTGCAACTGAAGAAGCCAACACTATTTATTTGCAAGAGTATACTATTCTTGGCCGATAATGCGAGGCCGCATATCGCACAGGTCGCCAGGAATACCATACAGCGACTTGGTTGGTAGATCTTGTGCCATCCTCCTTACTCACCTGGCGTAGCCTTTTAAGCAGTTTGCCCGTACGGTGTACGTGCTACCCTAAATTGGCCTCATCTGGTTTGCCCGTACGGCGTACCGGCATCGATATTTTCTCCTTTCCTTTTCTGGTTTGCCCGCATTTTTCATTATTGAAAGATAATGTCCATGTAAATGAAATGCTTTTCATCCGGGTTTTTCTATCTAGCGGGAAAGCGGGAACTTTCCTTTGAAATTTTTGTTCTACTGTATGCCATGCTTGTTGAATCTTATGGAAATTGTACGATACACAAAAAGACTTCTGAACAGTTTGGAAAATTGTAAACTTCGAAATTCACAGTAAGCATGAGAGAAATTTTTGCAGAACTTGTAAACCATTCTTTACTGCATGCAGAATGTACTTGAAAAAAGCAAACATTTAGAGGGTTTTGTGTCCAAAATTGAAAAATAAAAAAAGTTGTAAAAGCATTAAAAGTGTGAAAAAAAAATCTTAATATTCTTATTCTATTAAGTATGGTACTTAATTATATGCAATAAAAAATATGCCTTTTTTGGAAGCATTTCTGGTAAAATAATTGACCGCTTAAAGGGCTAGTAGAATCAGATTACCCTTCCCTGCATTCCCTATCTTCATGGAAAATCTTTGCCCACTAAAGTAGACTTGAGTCAAGCACTCACGGACTTCTTTGCATCTAAAATCCCCGAGTTTTACGTCAAGTGGATTCCATAACTGGAGACTCGTTGTCAGATGGAACTGGATTCTGATGGTGATTATTTCGAGGATTAACAACAGGCTACATTTCTGTAGGTCATGTTTTTTTGGGTCCCAAAAAGCGGCATTGACTTTCGTGTTTACGTTGTAGTTACTTGAATGATGTATATTTCTGTTCTGTGAAAACCTAATCAATTATCTAAAGTAAGAATAAGTTATAAACTAAAATTCAGATTGAACTATTACCTTTGAAATTAATAAAAACAATATTTAACTAGTATGTTTGGAAGATTTTATATTATAAAATCAAAAAGAGTTTATTAATACAATGTTAAGCTGATGCGTTTCTCAAACTTTGGGTATCAAAGAAATGCATAATTTGAAAAATTTTTGTGGATGTTAAATTTTCAAAAAAGAAAAAAAATTGAGGGAATTTTTTCTAGGAAGCTCTATAATTTTTTTACTTCATTATTTGAAACATTTTCTTGACCATAGTAGTGCTCATCATCATTTTATACAGATTTTCATTATCATTTATCATAGGAAGATATTGAATGTCTTATTTAGGTAATTCTTTTTCATTTCTTATTCAAAACTTTTTAAAAGTACATATAATAAGTGAAAAGTGCAACAAAAAAGAGTTCAATAGGCTTATATTACAAAAAAATAATAATGAAAAAGCTTGACATATCAAAAAGTAAATCAAATAATGTTGTTTAAAAATTCCAACAAAGTTGAAAATCTAAATTACTAATCTTAAGAATTCAGAAAAAATATATATTCACATAATTTATGTGTTAAGTGACTTTTGGTAATTTTATAAGTAAATATACATAATTCTAATTGCGAGAGAGATAAATAGGAATTTTACACATAGTAGAAAATAGTAGTGGCGAGTTTAAAAACTGTCAATAAAAAATTTTATTCGTCATTGCCAATTTAAACTAACCATAAAGTGTATGTGTTGTTTTGTCTTTGTCATTTTGCTTTTTCTTTGGTTCTGTTTTCAACGTGTTCAATTTTGGAAGCAATATCGATGAAGATTTGAAAATGTGCAAACTAATTATTTAGAGCAATATGTACAGGGAGATCATATTAAACTGCAGATGAGATAATTTAATTTTGCTTTCTTTTTACAATATTTTAGCATTACTTTTATGATGGAATGGCTCGCATTATAAAATTAATTTTAAGGTCGCAGTGACCTGGTTGATTAGGGTATCCTTCTCATCATCGGAAGGTACTGAGTTCGAATTTCAACTAGATAGAGATCCGACTTGTTCTATAATGGCTCTTAGTGATATGAAATCTCTGGGTTGGTAGGCTTACTCTCGGGATATTCTGCTTGGTCCCTCTTTCTAATTTACGATAATGTACTCACAAACGCTGCTAAATACTTCACAGGCTCTTGAACCTATTGAAGTTGCACCTCATACCCTACATCATGACATGGTCATGATGTGGCTATTTCTGTCGATAAAGTGGGAAGAAAAAAACAGCAACGAATTTAATTAAGGAACATGTATTCTACCTGAGGATACATGCTTCTGACTGGAAAATCTTTGATATGGGAATACGTCTGAGAGGCTAAAAGTCCAATTTCGGGATCACAGTTGACTCCGTCTTCAGTAGTAGTTCCGTCTTCAGGACAGACAGACTTGTGTCCCATGTACGGGAGTCGAACCCTCCCCATGACACCCAATACTCGAATATGCAGATCTTTTATGTCTTCAGTCGGCTCTGAAACCAAAAGTACATTATTTAACAAAATTAAAGAACTAATATTCAACAGGAGCACTAAAAATACTTACTGAAAGTAGTCGTCATGTAGTAAGTGCTACCTCTTGGCCAGAGTACAGTTTTTCCCACCATTGCAGTCAGATATGTCAACTACCAATTCAGCTGCCTGATTTGAAATTCCTGTACAGGATAACGATTTAATTATCAGTTATTCATATATGTGCATTAGCTAAAATTTAATTTTTTCTTAAGTTTTGGATTATTGGTGCTATTTTTTGTTATTATCCAAATCAAAAAATAGCTTGAAATGAAATTACACAAGTGTGAAGTATTTAAGTTCTCGTAAAGAGAATATAATGCAAATGATAAAAATCGGCTTTCAACTTAAAATAATCTAAAATATGAAGCATTAATTTGAGGCAAAATATGTGATTAAAAATTCAAACTAGAATTTTATTCGGAAAAGCATCTTTGTCAGTGGAAAAACTGAAGATACACTCTCTGTAATCTAAGATTAGTTAAAAAGTATGTTTATTTTTTATACACTTGTGTAATTGTTTTAATAAACAAGCAATTTTCACAAACATGGAAAAAAGTAAATATATGTTTGATTTGTTTGTCGTTCAACGGTCAATTTTCAGTTCGAGGACTAAGTAGATCCCGCGGCCTACAGTTCAAAATACACTGGATTCAAATATTAAGGAACAACATGTTTTTCGATGTTCGCCATAAAAAAATTACACTAACAAAACAATTTATAGTTTATATAAATGATAAAAACGAACTTTATGCAAATTTATGCAAAAACGGTAGCTATGATTTTTTTTATAGTTAAGAATAGCTATATATGAGTGAGAGAAAAATATGCAAATATAAGCCTTTCGTAATTACGCGTGTAACTTTTGTTGATTTACAACTTTTGTTAGCAGTTTCCTTGACAATAGACAGTGGGATCCCACAATGTCTGAGAGAAGCTGTTTGCCCGATTTGTTAAGGTAGTGTGCGGTCGGATGGATAGAAATGGAGTTATCGCAGGCTGATGCTGATAGACGCCTTAATGTGTCTCGCAGTGTGGTCCACCGCCTCTTGATTCAATATCAAACTGAAGCTTCTGTGTCCAGAAGACATGTTCCAAGTCAACCACAAGTCAAAACACCTGCAGAAGACCGTTTTATAGCTCTTACGGTCCGAAGAAGAAGAAGAATTTCTGTTCCACAACTTGTTGCAGACCTCTCTGTAGCATCGGGGAGAAGAATATCCGCTAGTACGGTACGAAGGCGTCTTCACGATGCAGGTCTCTATGCAAGGCAACCAGTTGTGTGTGTACCCCTCACCGGACAACAAAGAAGGGCTCGCTTATCTTGGTCAAGAGAACACGTTTCCTGGACCAGACAGCAATGGGCTTCTGTACTTTTCACAGACGAGTCCAGATTCACATTGGAGAGCGATTCAGGACCTCTTCTGATCAGGAGGGAACAAAACACCAGATACCATTAATCCAACATTGTGTAAAGAGACAGTTACCGTGGTGGTGGAATGATGGTTTGGGCTGGGATCTCAATCGGTGGTCACACTAACCTGCATATGTTCCAGGGAGGAACTGTGACTGGCGTGAGATATAGGGATGAGATCCTTGACCCATATGTCCGCCCATATGCCGGTGCCATTGGCAATGATTTCCTTCTGATGGATGATAAAGCACGACTTCACCGAGCTGTAGTTGTTGAGAAATATCTTGAGGATCTTGGTTTGGAAAGAATGGAATGGCCAAATCGATCTCCATACCTGAATCCAATAGAAAATGTGTGGGAGTATCTTGGTAGACAGGTTGCTGCTTTAAATCCTCCTCCAAGGTCTTTAGGAGAGCTAGAACAAAGCTTACTCCGTGTCTGGTATTCGCTTCCCATTTCGGTAACCGACAATTTAATTGACAGCATGGAAAGTCGATGCCACCAATGAATGCAAGCTAGGGGTGGGCATATCCCTAATTAAAACTCATTTTGTTATGCTTCTATTACTTTTTACCAGATAAAACAGTGATTATTCTTTTTTCCAAAAATGGACTTTTCCAGCGAGATTGCATTTTTTTGTTGTAAATCCTTTTTGCTTTTTTCTTATGTAAACTTCTATGTTGCAGTCAATAAATACCTGTTTTGTGCACATGTCATTCAAATTTAATGTTTCTACATTCATTCATTTGCAAATTAGGCACAAAAAACCGGCTGTTCCTTAACTTTTGGAGGCCAGTGTAGATTCCGAACCACTACCATTATCCATGCCCAAAATGGGAAAAGAGCCACTAACTACTGAACTGAAGTCAAGGGTGCTAACGATTCGTGTCTGCCAGTTCAACAACACATCTTATAAGTAGATATTTATTAACAGCAATAATAAAATATGTTATAAAATTATAACATATACAAATGTGTATATGTTATAATTTTATAATATATTTTATTAATGTGTGTGAGTCAATGGTTCAAAAGCAAAACAAGTTTTAAAATAAACACACTTTAATTACACAAATATTGAACAAACAATGATATTTACAAGGGCAAAACTATTTAGTTATAGTGCCAACAACTCCTCATCAAAATATGAAGATCGTCGGAGCTCTGCTCGCGTTCCGCAATACAAAAGTAGTTGTTGAACTCTTATCTGGGAGCGTGCGCAATGATCGCTTCTAACTGGCGACATCTAGATTTGAATTTGGATCCTATATATATATATATATATATATATATATATATATATATATACCACAGTAACATGGATGGTTAGGAAGTCGTTCTCCTTAAAGGGAAAGTGATAAGTTTTAATCCCAAAGATCCATCCTATTTGTAAATGGCGGCTGAAGCAAGTAAAATATCTCGTGACTGCTATGTCCTCCATGTTAAATGATACCTCTGGGAATGTCATAACATGACTCGAGGGCCTTCTGCTTGGTCTTTAATTCTAAATTTCAAAGACTCCCATCCACTTTCGGGGTCATATTGGGTACACCACTATCTTTTCTACCATTTCTAAAAACTTATTACTCACTAACAGCTTTAATATACATATATATATATATATATATATATATATATATATATATATATATATATATATATATATATATATATATATAGTACATCCATGCCCGAACTGGGATTCGAACCCAGAACATTCCTATCCGTAATCAGGAGACTCTGACCACTAGACAGGGCGAACGGCAAGTGTATATATATATATATATATATATATATATATATATATATATATATATATATATATATATATATATATATATATATATATATATATATATATATATATATATATATATATATATACACTACTGGCCTTTAAAATTGCTACACCAAGAAGGAATGCAAATAACGTGCTCATAACATAAGTCAGACACGTGCTGATAGGCATTTCTTCTTCTTACACGAGGCATTACAACAGTTTTCTTTGCCGAAAACAACGTTGAAACGGAAATTGAGTATGAGAAAACTGCTGTCAAATCTCTGGTTTTATACACATTGTAGATGTCGCTACTGTCGCCTACTTTGTATGAACGTGCTGAAAATCTAATCATTTGCATATCACAGCAAGTTCTACCAGTCATGCAAATTTCACGTGTGTGGTGTGCCGCTTTCCTGGTATAGCAATTTTAATGGCCAGTAGTGTATATATATATATATATATATATATATATATATATATATATATATATATCTTTCTCTACCTATCCTGTCTTTGTCCTTTCTGTGTATGAATATGTTGTAAATGGTTAACTACCCAATAAACGGGTTCCTATAGTATGTGTGTACTGAAGAAGTCGGACTCCACACCAAAATAGGGTTCAGTTGAAAAAGTGGAGCAGTGCACCCCACATTGCCAGCCTAGCTGGCACACGACAACAACAACAGCTTACAGCTATTTTTACTACATCTCTCTTACATAAAAAAAATGTTTGTCTTCAAAAAACAAATTTCTTATTTATGAGAATGTATTGGATTTAATCTAAAAATATCAGAATTTCGACAATACATCTTTAAAGTATCTCACGTATCGATAAATGCAATTTCTGTATTTAAACGAATGCTTATTCGTAAGTTGAAAGTTATTAAATCTTGTTGATAATTTTTCTGTTTAGAGTTAAGTGTCTACCACATTTTTTTCACTTAGATAAGATTGAGAAATCTTGCAGACTAGAAATATATGGAAAAAAAACATGCACTCAGACAATTGCATACCTCACAAAATATGAATAAACCATTTTCTGTAATTTCTGTCAAAAGCGAAAAGTACTTACGTACTGAATATTTCGTGTTTGAAAATTCACTGAAAATTTAGCTGTATGCAGATCACTAGAAGATAAGCAAATGTCGCAACGAAATATAAAAAGATTTAAGCTTTGAAGTAAACGTTCAACATAAATAAACTAAGAAAAAGTACAAAATTATAAAAAATACGATAAATTACAATGTTTATTGTTTCATTCAATTAGTTAAATTTTAATTATTTAAAATTCATATAATTTCTTAATCAATTCTTTTTAATTTTTGTAAAATTGTTTTATAATTTTGTCATTTTTTTAAACTTATTGCTTTTTTTATTTTATGGATGCATTTAAATTAGAATGCACTAAAAGTAATTTAATTTATAAATGAAAGTAAAAAGAAGCATCAAATATAAGCACTTTTGATTACATTGCTTAGACCTAAAACAATTTACATTTTCAATAAATCCTTTTAAATAATATCAGCTGATTTATCTAAGATTCTTACATAATAATAATAATGATGATGATAAATTAAAATTTAAAAAATGAAAAAGGGGGAATCCTACATTATTTTCTTTGTTAATTACTCCTTTTTATAGCAATAATCTATAAAAAACAAAATGGATAGCCGATTTCTACAATTATACTTGCGAAAAACTTAGTTAGTTGTAAAGTTTCGGAATGACAAGCTCAATACTGATCATTCACAGATATCACATTTCTGCACTTTGCAAACATACATATCTGAGAGTGTACTTGGATGTATTCCGAATTTTCTCTTTAGCAACACATAATTATGCCCTCCTTTCTGTGAAGTCTTTCCAGAAAACAATATAGTGGGAAGTAAGAAACCGTACAAATACATTCAGCAATTAAAATATCTTCCGAGACATGCTAGTTAGATTTACAAAATTTAATTCATTAAAAAGAGAGGAATTTCGAAAATAATTTATTTTTCATACAAAAATATTAACCAACACATTTGTGTGTACACTTGTAAAAAGTTCGTAAAAACAGCTTATAATTAAACCAAAGGAATATTTCTAAAGATTCTTGTTTTTGTTGACGCAAAGTCATCAGGATGCAAGATTTGCTTAATGAACATGAGTTAATATTCTGAAAGAATCAACACATCTATTCATTTAAATTGGTAAATTGGCATAATAAAAACGACACAAAAAACAAAATGTTTTTCTTAATAATTACAAGAGTTTTGTGTTAATTAGTTTGATGACAATGTTAAATTATGCATAAAATTTTTTGATTAAATTTTATATACATGAATTTAAATCGGTAAATATTCATGAGAAATTAATGACAAATAGGGTTGCCAAAACACTAGTTTGCCGGTTTCCAGTAAAAATGTTCGCCAAATTTGGCGCTAAAATAAAACGCGCCAAGGGTGACCATACAGTAAATCTGATTCTATATACACTATTGGCTATTAAAATTGCTACATCAGGAAAGCGGTACTCCCGTGAAATTTGCATGACAGGTAGAACTTGCTGTGATATGCAAATGATTAGATTTTCAGCTCAATCATACAAAGCAGGCGACAGTAGCGACATCTACAATGTGTATAAAACCAGAGATTTGAGAGCAGTTTTCTCATACTCAATTTCCGTTTCAACGTTGTTTTCGGCAAAGAAAGTTGTTGTAACGCCTCGTGTAAGAAGAAGAAATGCCAATCAGCACGTGTCTGACTTTGATCGAGGAAGGATTATAGCCTACCGGGATTGCGGTTTATCGTACCGCAATATTGCTGCTCTCGTCGGTCGAGACTATATGACTGTTAGCAGAATATGGAATTGATGGGTTCAGGACAATCATACGGAACGTCATGCAGGATCTCAGTGACCCCACATCACTAACAGCAGAGAAGACAGACATCTTATCCGCATGGTCACAAGGGATCGTACAACCACGTCACGAACCCTGAGTCGAGAAATGGAGTCATTTGCAAGGCAACAAGTTTCTGCTCGAACAGTTCAACGACGTTTGTAGCAGCATGTATTGTCTGCCCGGCGACCATGGCTTCGGCTATCATTGACGCTGCGTCACAGACAGAAGCGCCTTCAATGGTGTGATCAGCGACGAACCTGTACGCGGGAATGACATCACGTAATCTTTACAGATCAATCTCAGTTCTGTATACAGGACCATGTTGGCCGCATCCGTGTTTGGAGGCATCGTGTAGAACGCGCATTGCCAGCTTGCATTGGACATCGCCATACTGGGATATCTGCTGGAGTGATGGTATGAGGTGCCATTGGATACAAGTATCGATCACCTCTTGTTCGCATTACTGGCACTTTGAACAGCAACCATTACATTTCCGATGTGTTAAGCCCGTGGCTCTGCCTTATCTTCGAGGCCTCCCTAATGCTTTGTTTCAATAGGATAATGCACGACCGCATGTTGCCCGTACTGTTCTGAACTTCCTTGATACAGAACAGGTTCGACTGTTATCCTGGCCAGCACGTTCTCCTGATCTGTCACCAATTGAGAACGTGTGGTCAATGGTTGCCGAGCGATTGGCACGCCATCACTCACCATCCACTACTGTCGATTAACTGTGGCATAGTGTTGAAGCTGCCTGGACTGAGATTCCTGTACATGCCATCAATCTCTGTTTGACGCCATGCCTAGGCGGATAAATGCTGTTATTGCAGCCAGAGGTGGCTGCTCTAGGTACTGATTTCTCAAGATCTTTACATCCTAATTTCCTGTAAATCTAATCACTTGTTCTTTCCACTATAATGTATGTGTCCAATAAATATCGTTCTATTATTTGCATTCCTTCTTGGTGTAGCAATTTTAATGACCAGTAGTGTACTTTGTTTAATATGATGTTTCAAATAATACGTATGTCACAAAAAATATTTAATCAAACAATTTGATAAAAATATTGAAAGGACGCAGAAATGCATAAATGTCCGGTTGTTTTTTCATACATTTCTCAATTCAGTTGATTTTACATTCATTTCTGAATTCAGTTGATTGTCAAGTTCCAAACTTGAATATTTAAAATTGAAAGAAATTGTTGCCATAATATCTTTTTTATTAATTTTAAAATCTCCCTTAACAAAGTTATCTTGTAAACAAAATAAATCACGTAGCTTACAAGAATTAAATTACATTAGCATTCAAATGCGATTAACCACTGATTAATCTCAGAATATAAATAATAGATGCAGGTTTATAAATTTATAAAAAGTTAATCTCAAACATCATAAACATTGAAAAGTATGAAAAGGATGTCAGAAAAAAATGTTGGAAAGGATTTCAAACCATTTATGCCATGAAGACATGAAAAAGGTGTCAAATGTCTAGTAACACAAGTATGATTCGTTGTGACCATTGAAACTGTTTACCACAAGCTTACTAGTTGAATAATATGTTCTACTACGTATGTAAACAGGTTCATAAAATCAATCATTTTACCTAGATGTTCATGTAAATCTATTAAAACAGATTCTTTTTCTTCGTTCTGGTAAGATGAATAAATTTGGTGTTGAGAATATTTTTTATGTAAAATGGATTGATATTTGTTTTCCGAGAAGATTTATTAATAGACATTATCGATATGTTGTTATCAATTACAAAAACCCATTTCTCAAGCTAGAAAAGCGTTTTGAAGCACTTTTTCGTGTTTTTATCACGGAACTAATTATTCTTCCCTAAAGCAAATACTAAAGTCATTGTAAATCTTTTTGATTTCACGAACTTCAGATGATTATTCAAATAACTTTCAAATAATTGTCTAAATTAAACACTTTCCTTCAAAACCAATTATGTTTATAAGAATTTTAATTCAATAACAGTTTGTTCATTCTAATTCCGTAATACTACCCGATACTTACGTAACTGTTTTCATAATTATGTATTTCAGGTACGAAGAAGCAAATCTATTCAATTTATTTCATGCTTCCTTAATTTTTTATAGTTTCCATATTAATATTAGTTTTCATGCCTAAAATTAAATATTTAAAATCTCATTGTAAAGTATCTTTTTGACTGAATGAACACTGTTAAAGCACAAGAAAACTTAGATTCCTATCAAATAATTTTCGAAATTAAAAACCTTCCTTCACCGCCAATACATGCACATAAGAGTCTTTATTCAATAATTGCTTGTTCACTCTGATTCAATTATACTACCCGGTATTTAGGAATTGTTTTCATAATTATGAACTTCAGATATGAAGAAGAGAATCTATTAAATTAATTTCAGTGATTCATTAAGAATTTTTATATCTATATTAGTTTACGCGTTTAAAATTTAAATAATACTTAAAATTGCACGAGTTTAAGAAACAATTATATATTATCGTAAAAGTAACAGTAATGAATCCATGTAATAATAACAGATAAAACTGTAAACAAGTTATTATCTATTAAAGGTAATGTAATTGTGTTAAATTGCAAAATACCAGTTATTCGCAAACGATTTTATAAATGAGAAACTATCAAAAATACATTTGGTAACGAATGAAATCGAGAATAGAAAAAATTGCGAGGCAGGTGATTTTTCTAAGAGAGAATAAAAAGTATTTAAATTGGGGTATATAATTTTTATAAATTGTTCACGCAAATCATTCACCAAATCACATTCTTGACTCACAGGTGTGTTATCTTACTTTTTTTTAAAAATTAGTATAAGTAAAAGTTTTAAATTAGTAGTAATTTAAATATATATGTATATAGTTATTCTAATTAAAACTGAATGGCTTAATTACACTTACCATCGCAGTTCAGATATTCAATTCGGCCCGCAAACACCAAAGGTGCCACAAAAAGAATCAGCGAAATATAACGGCAAAAACTTTCCATAATTCGGGTACGAATAAGATAAAATTTTAGAATAAAATGGTTTGGATTTAGTATTTAAAATAAATGATAACGGATGTCCCGATTATTCAAATTTCCTGTCTTTTTCTGCTTCAGCAAAATAAAAGTAAAGATAGGAAAAAAGATAAATTCAAAAGAAAAAAAATTGCCCATATCTATTTATTTAATGTTTGTTACGATGGACAAAATTTTATGCGCATATTAAATGCCTGATTCTGAGCGTATCAAATTCCATGAACTGTAACGTGTCACATGATGTGATTCTATCGGAAGCACTTTTTTTTTTTTTTTTTTTTTTTTTGCGTTTCCAAACATTTCCAATTTTATGTTTTTTAACAAACCCAAAAATGAATTTGATTTGCTTAAACTTTTATATTTATTAAGAAATCAAATGTGTTTGTTAATTATGAAATGATAAACAATTTGATCAATTTCTCCAGGTAACTTAAATATAAACATTGAGAAAATACATAAATAAAATATAATTATTTTTATTTATAATTATGAGTTTCATTTCACTTTACAAATTATGAAGAGATAATGTATTTATATAACCAAGTTAAATTTCTGAATAGAGAGAGAGAGATAAATAATGTTAACATTACATTGTTATTTTATTATCGGTAAGAGAATTGCTTTTTTATCATAAAATTATTATTCCCATTTCTTATTTATTAGAAATATTTTATATTATTTTAATATTGGTATATCAAATAATTTTCAAGGGATTTTACTATAATATTAAAAACACATAAGGCAAACTCTATTTATGATTACTTTTGTATAAGTCTCAGATTTTTAACAAATACCAAGTCAATCATCAAGTTTTGTTTTCTGGGAGAAGAATTTTAAAAACAGTGAGCCTTACTCAGGAAATATTGATGTGGCAATTCAAAAACTCCCAAGCACACACACCCAATATGTAATCGTGCATTGAGTACGGCAACGTGTGTTCACTCAAAGAGTGGAAAACAGGTACTAATTATTTGGAAACGTGAATAATATGGTATATTTTTATCTAAAGTAATGATAATCAGCTACAAATTTGTTACTATAGAAATCTCCATGGCACATTTAAATAAAGATACAAGTTTTAAGCTACATAAATTTTTTTACACAAAGAACAATTGGAAAACATACATCTGCATAAGCAAAAAGTACAAGACATTTCAAATCTAAACATTTATTTTATTCTAAAAAAATAAAAACAATCAATTCTTACGGAAATTTTATTGCACATTCCGTAATTCACTTTTCCCCGTTATTAATTCCTCTAGGGATATTTCTAAACTGTGTGTTCGGAAAAAATAAAATTATGGGATACTTTCTTTACCATGAAGTGTTCACAGATCGATTTGGTGGTTACCGATTTTATTTCCAGCCGAACTGGTAGCCGAATGGTTAGCGCTCTTGTCTTCGGTTCAACAGTTCGTGGATTCGAATCCCACCTTGGGCATGGATGTTTGTAGTGGTTCGGAATCCATTTTAAACCATAAGTCCCGGTCTAATTAGCCCTCGTGTGCAAAAAGTGACCGTTGAGCGACAAACAAACCAACCAACCGATTTTATATCCTGATATATATAGAATAGGCAGTTTCTTATGATATCTTGAAAGTCGAGGTGCTATTTCATTTAAATTTAGGCTTACAGTGCCTTAATGATAGAACAGTGGTTCTTATAGCATAAGATCCCCGCCACTTGATAACAACTGGAAATAGATGTTGCGATTCTGCACATGCGTCCGTAAGGCTGTGTGCATAAGAGTTTTCCAGATTTTCTCCATTTCGAAACGTGACTAGGGCTCACTATCTATGAAAACTCCTCCTAGAAGGCAATTTAAGGAGGGAATGCTAAAAATGAATGACAACGGACACTAGCCGTTAAGCTGCCCACTCTGCGTTGTCAAAAGTAGTTAAAACATACCGTAGAGTAGTGGCATGATCCTGATATTTTTAGAATAAGGTTCCGAATAAATCCTATGTACTGTAGAGCGACAAATGATAAATGTTGCGTCTGTTTCCTTCACAAGCTTCTGCCAAGTGGGTGCTTGGTAGTCTTCTGAGAAAAGTCTTCCTGGAAGGCCATGTGCGATGGCTGTTT
This sequence comes from Latrodectus hesperus, assembly GCA_037975125.1. Lineage (NCBI taxonomy): Eukaryota > Metazoa > Arthropoda > Arachnida > Araneae > Theridiidae > Latrodectus > Latrodectus hesperus. The sequence continues at coordinate 13,430,155 of CM075855.1, forward strand.
AAATGCCATACAACAACCTACAGCTATTACAATATCTACTAAGCGGTGTCAAAGGGGAAAGAAATGTGTTCAACGTGGTCTTACGATTCAACCGTGTCTTCAGAGTGGAAGTCTCGTATTCAGTCCCAACTGCTATTCCACAAAGAGTAATGTGTTACGCCTCATTTTTTTGGAACAATCGCCCCAAAAGATGTATACGTTTTGGGGCGATAGTTCATGTGATTTTCGGGTTTACTCGTTTGGATGGTTCGTTTCTGGGATAGGTTTTCAAATGTCATGGATTAAAATTTTCGACTCCGTTCTTCGGAATTGAAAATCCTTAACCATATTTCAATTATGGTCGATCCTGGCTACATTTGAAATACAAGAAGGAAGTGTTGCGTTTCTGTTTTATGGATGCATATCTGTCAAGAGATTACATGGGACTCATTGTGGCTTAGTGGTAGGACAGCGCTTATCAGAGTGAAGGGTTCCGGGTTCAATTTCAGCTACTATATAAAAACGGGATTCTGCTTTCTTGCAAGCTTTCTTCAAAGTGCATGCTTGAGAGCTTTCCGAGTTTCTTACTCGCGACACATTAGTACAACTCATATTACCTATGAAAAAGTCTTTTCGGAAGGTGATTACATGGTGGACGGATAAAATGCTTTGTTAGAACTTTAGGCTCTTAACCAATCCCGTTATCAAAGAGTGATTGAAAAATTTTCAAGTCTTTTTTTGTGCGAAAACATTCATTAATCATGAATAAAAAACTTTCATATGGTAAGATAGGAAGATAATGGAAAACTTTTAAAAAGCTTTATACATAGTTTCATTATCCATTTCATTATGTCAAAATGGAAGAAAATATTTATATACGTTTGTAGTACATTCTGCAATACGGACTGAAAGGTTTCGAGTTCGATATTAGCCATTTCTGAACAATGAAATTGATAGATCCACTAATTAGCCACCATATAGTCACTTTTTACAAATGAGAATAAATTCGATTGGAATCTACTTTAAACACAGAAGGATGATGTGCTTCTGTTATCTGCTCATCTGTCCGGTAATTAGCTTAGAAGTTTTTCAGATGCTGATTATTTAGTATTAAATGTTTGAGATTTCGTATATACTAAGTGTTTATTCTGTTTTCTTAAAGATTCTGTTTGAAACATGGTTTTTCATACCTATAAACTGAGAATATCATCTATTTAAAACTAACTCTAAAACCATTTTCTTAAGAGTATAGTTTTCAATGTGTGTGTGTGTATTTTGCGTTACATTTTTCTCTTGCAAAGCTTGATATTTCCACTCAGTTGCATTTTCATTTGAGAAAATAATTTAACTTTAGTTTTAATGAACTATAGCTAATTAAACACTATTAAATTATAAGGAAAATTTATTATCGTAATTTTTAATCAAACATTAAAAATTTTTAAACAATAAAAAAATATTTATCATATTTTTGTAAAAGTAGAGGTAGAAATGAGTAAATAAGAATTTTTTAGATAAACTTCCAAATTATTAGCCAATTCGTAAATAATCCAATTTATTCAATATTGCTCTTGTTTACCCTGACACATGCTTTGTAAAAATTTATTCGTGATACATGCCTTGAGAAAAGATTATTAAATATGTCCGTACAAACAACTGTATACAAAACAGGTTTAAAAATCTTGATGTAATCCAACGGTATGCTTTAAATCAATTTAATACCTTTTCATTAAGATATTTTTTTACTGAATATGGGGAATAAAATGGCAAGAAAACACACGCCCTAAAATACTCAAGTATAATAAATATTTAAATAGTTTGGAATAAAAAAATTATATTGCTGAAATAGTAAAAACGTTTTTGTCTAAAGTGAATATTACACCTCACCTAGTGTACAAAGTAACTAAATGTGTTAAAATTTGGTGATTTTTTTCCCTTGCCAAATTAATTCACCAAAAGTAATTAATTGTCTAATGTAGGTACTGTGCTTCAAGACATTGCCATAATTCGAATTTGCGACACTTTCATTTTTAATCATGCGTTTTATATACAATTTTTAATGTTTTATTGGTGAAATTTGAAATCACCTGAATAGCAAAAGTTGAGATGGATGCTTAAAAACTACGAGATATATTCAGATTCAGTGATGAAGGTAAGAATGCAGTTATTAACTGGTGCATGAATGTTGGTTTCATTTCTAAAAATTATTTTTGTTGTAAATGCGGTGGACAAATGAAACATTTCGAAAGAATGAATCTTTTACAGGATCATTAAGAATTAGAATAATATCTTTAAATAATGATATCTTTAACGATTTTATTTCCTCCATAATAGAAATTTATCCTTCATGGAGCAGTGTGCATATTGAGTCATCTGATGGTACGATTGACATTCATTCATTGTCGTGTGACAGCCAGGTTGGCAATATGGGGTGCGCTGCTCCACTTTTTCAACTGAACTATATTTTTGTATGTAGTCCGACTTCCTCAGTAGATATATGCCATAGGTACCCGTTTATAGGGTAGGCAACCATTCACACCTCATTCATATAAGGAAAGGACAAAGACAGGATAGATAGAGAGAGAAAGTACATCCATGCGCGAACAGGGATTCGAACCCAGGACCTCCTTATCCGCAGTCAGGCACGCTGACCATTAGACAAGTTGGTCGGCTACAATTGACATAAGAGTTAGAAATATTAACCATTGTTCGGTTTTTAGATCGGAACTTATAGCTATCTATGAGGGATTGCATTATATAGACACGACTTCTGAACTTGTTTTCAGAGACATCTGGATACCAACGGACAGTCTTGCCGCTATACAGCTCCTGTCTCATTGGACAATCGTTGGGGACAAGACAAGTTTGGATATTTTAGACCTCGTGACACGACTTTCTACTAAGCACTCTATATATTTTCGATGGGTTCCTTCCCCTGTTGGATTGAGTGGTAACGAAATTGCAGATAGCTTGGCTAAGAGTGCCACCGCTTAAACCTTGCAGAGTAACGCTACTCTAACAGTTTTCGGAAATCTCCACTATTAAAAGTATGGAATTAAACGCATTTGGAAGAGATACGCCTACCCACTCTTGGTACTTAGGGAAAAAATCTCGTTGGTGCACCAGCTCAGTATCCCCAGGATACATCAGGCTGCTCTTTCACGTTTTTTTAGTGGCCATATTAGGTCCCTTTCTTTTCAAAAGGGCCAGAAAGTCTTTCTGGGGTGTCACTGGTACAAGACTGATCAGGTCTCCCCATAACATATTCTTGACTGTCTGAATTTTACTGTGAACGAGATTTTGGAGAATCCTATTTTATTTTTAGACTTTTTAATGATTTTTGGTTTTATGGAAATGATTTAGCTTAGCTACACCATCTGGGATATGAAACAACAAACAACAGAAATTTATCCTCCTAAAAATTATGATCCATTTAAGAAGAAAACTGAAGGTAAGAATTTTATTCTAATTATTTCCTCTAGGCATAGAATATTATTTAAAGTATTTAAATTTTTAACTATAAGCGAAATTACAGACGAAATATATATATATATATATATATATATATATATATATATATATATATATATATATATATATATATATATATATATATATATATATATATATAATTTACAAATTTTTTTAATATTCTTTTCTATATTTTTCCATTGTTCTCTTATTGGATCAGTTAAATGGAACTATTTCAATGAAAACTTTTAAAATTTATTTTCGATTTATTTTTGTAACTTAATTTACTCGCAATCGCAGAAATTCTTAAACTTCAGGAATTGCATGAATTACAATATTTTTGTATAAACGATATTTTTTCGCCTAAATTAAAGATTTATATATTTCAGAGTAGATATTCGACGCGGTAATATTGTATAAAATCGTTAAATGAAATCTGAAAATTTGTACTTTTATGTTATAATAACTTGTAGAATTTTATCTAAAACCATTGGATGTATCAAAATTATTTTATTAAACACCTATCGAATTACAAATATTCCTTTACCATTTCCCAAACTCTTCATTTTATTTATTTTTAAGTAGAGTTTATTAAATGTAATTTTCATTAAGATAATAAAATCGATTTTTTATAACTTACAGAATTTCTGCTACTTTATATTTCCTCATATTTTCTTCAATTTTAATTATAAAATATTTTTGAAAAAGAAACTTTAATCAATCCTTAATACGATTGCTGTATTCTGATATATTGTAAGGCTTAGCGATTTATAAATGGCCCATTTTGTTCCCGATTTCTTGTTTGCTATCCTTTAAAAAGAGCCGATTGGCGGCCATTTTGGGTTGCTAATCAAATTCCAATACCTACGTTACCTCTGCTTGGCGAAAGAATTTTCGTCAAATGGCGCTGCTCTGATCGTAATCTTCACTCTTTTACAAAGTTTTTTCGCTATAATTTTTTTTTCAAAAATTTTATAAAAATTATGCTTAAAGCAATTTAAATGCTTAATATTGAAAACATTTCATTTATAATTTTCCAGAACCAAATTACTGCCATCTACTAACAGATTTTATATTATTTGCTATATTCCTTCAAACTGTTGCTGAACAATTTTACCATCATGAAACTGACTTAAATATTTTGGCGAAGAATCTCAAAAAATTGTTATAAGGAGTTAAAAATTATAATTTATAAAAATTTCAACATTTTAGTAATTACCGTATTTTTTTGTATATAATCCGCAGCGGCGTATTATCCGCAAGCCCCTTTATTCGAGCAAAAGAAAAAAAGCGTCGCATTATCCGCAGCGGCGTATAATCCGTGGTAATTTTTACGACGCACAGTCGAAAATTTATACTGCTGTTAATTTGGTGCCAAATAAAATAAAAATTTTTATTACAAACTTATTTATCCGTTTGAATCCACCTCAACGCGAAGTGCGATTAACTGAGATGAAAGCAAGATATCGGTCAATGTCCGAGAAGATTCTAGAAAAACCTATCGATTTTTAGATTTTAGTAACTTTTAAAACGAGGTTTAGAAATATCTTAAAAAAAACTATATTTGTTTCGTTAATAGTTAAATGAAAGAAATGGATTATACTTTCTAACTGCGCATGGAATACATTTTTTCTTTGGTACCGCGCCTGCTTTGCTTTTCAACTTACATTACACATTTGTCGACATTTTTTATCATTTGCCTACCTTATAGCTTTCAATTTAAAATTTACTGTGTAACTTAATAATTTTCACTTCCCTTTGACAATATATGAATTTGAATGTTTTCTGAGCGAAACAGTTCATGTCGAGACAGAAAGTGAAATGACGTTAAGAATTGCAACTTTAATAACCGTTCAGAAGAATTAAATTCATTCTTGAACGTAATTAATTGGACAATGCTGATTATACTTAAAATAAGTTAACTGAATATTGGCGCCATCTGTTAGTTATTCTATGAAGCATAAACGGCATTTTTTTCAAAACTTTATTGTAAACTTTTCAGATGAAAAATATTTATTTGTCAGATTATCCGCGGCGGCATATAATATTCACAACGAAATTCGGAATTTTTTTTTAACACATAATCCGTGGATTATATACAGGAAAATACGGTATTAATTTCAATTCATAATATGGTACTCTGTTACATGTAAATAGGTAATTGAATTCATGTTTTAATTAAATTCTGAAACAGATTGAAAGGGAAAAATCATTGGTATGGCATTACCATTTTTTGAACGGGTAGAAAAGAAAACACATTATTAACCACCTTACCCGAAAAAAAATCACATAATGCTTCTTTTTCAATATTAGATAATGCTTATTAGATTTTTCAATATTAGATATTAATTACAATTATTAGATTATAGCTAAATCTAATAAGCTAATAATCTAATAATTAATTACAATTATTAGATTATTAGCTTATTAGATTTTTCAATATTAGATATTAATTTCAATATCACATAATGCTTCTTTTTCAATATTTAAAAATATTATAATGCTTCTTTTTCATTAGTTGGGTGAAAATGATTTGTTGGTGACAATTATTGGTTGTAAAATCACCCACATAAAAAAACCCTTTATAGAAACAATTTTATTGCATTTGTAGGTTTAAAAAATGTTATAGTTGAGTTTTTAGTTTGCTGTGTTGGCAACATTAGATTCATATTGAGTGTTTTCTTGTTTACAACTCTATTTATTCCTTAGTTAATAACTCGTAAAATCACTAGCTGCAGTAGAAATTTAACTATTACTGTTCTCAACGATGTTGTTGGGTTGTGTCTTATCCTCATTAAAGATTTGCCATTTGTCTGATCAACTCCAATAAATTGTTGACAGTTTGAAAGTCGATGACTATCAGGGAATCTATGGATAAATCTTCTCGGTAAAGTCCGTCGCAATCCAGAATATGTTTTGGTGAGGCTGGATGGTCACAGCATTTTTTAAAAGTGGGATAATTTTTTGTACCACGTTCAAACGATAAGCATTTTGATTTTTTTTTTTTCATTTGATCATGACTCTAACAATAAAATTTCATAGTGATTTGCCTTTTGCTTTCTTGCCAAATTGTCGCTGTGTTGGGTGATGTTGAATATGGTGATAAACATTTCTTTTCATTAAAAAATCTTATTTTTACGTTTGAAAGTATCTAAAATTTGTGTAATTTTTAAAATTTTGTATCATTGCATAGTATTTCTTTAAATACAACACGCTTGGCGACAAAATATAGCCAAGTTTTGCCAAGGGGCACCCTAAAATATATTTTTCCCTTTAGAGTTTATATAAATGATGAAAGCGAATTCATTTAAATGTATGCGAAAACGTTTTAGGTACTATTTTTTTTATAGAAACGGACAAATATACATTCAAACTTCAGTATTTCGTAGCTACTCCAGCACAGATGCCGTATAATCCATGCGCCAAATTCTGAGATTGTCGATTTTTTGGTGGATTTTCTTATGTATCTGGCAACCTTGTTTTTGTTACGTCATACATATGGAGACCTATAAGAATTAAGCAGAAAATTCTATTTTAGTAAACCTAGTATTTATGTCATCGCGCACCTCACGATACGTCTTATTGACAGTTTTTCTTCATCTTTCTTTCATCTTTCAGTCATCTTTCTTCATCACCAAACATTTCTTCATCACCAAAAAATTTAGAATTTGGAATCATGGATTGAGTATACGGCACCTGTGCTACAACCCCTATAACTTTTGTTAATTTTCAGCTTTTGTTAGCATATTCGTTGATAATAGTCAATGGGGTAACGCAATGCCTGAGAGAAGCTTGAGAAAAGAATGTTAAGGTGGTGGGTGGGCGGACTTGCAGATGGTTTCAACAATGTTAACTACTCATATATTGCATGATTCAAAAAATGAATACATTAAAATTCACGGGTGCTGTGCTTTTATTTATTTCATTTTATTTTTTTCTGAAACAGGTACAGTTTGGGAAAAAAAACAACTTAGACTAAAGTTCTAAGCTGGACTAATTTTAACTTTTTATTTGTGCTCATGTTTGTTTTGTGCATCTTTCAGAAAAATTCTTGTTAAATTATTTTTAAAAATTATAATATAACTTTTAATACAGTTTTGTTTATAGTTTATCAATATTCTTTCTATCTCTCTCTTGTTTCAAAGTTGAATATATGTCTTGAAATATGTTTTTTCCCTCCTTTTGGAAAAGACTCTGTCTTAAACTATTAAAAAAAATTTAAACCATATCGAAATCAGAAAATATCGATGAATTTTAAAATAATTGAAACTCTATAGATATTTTATGGGGTTAATTTATGGTAATATTATGCTTCTGTTAAAATAATGTTCATGTTTTAGCAGGAAAAAAAAACTATTTCCACTTTCAACATTTTATTTTAAAATGAATAACTCTTTGGCATTAAAAAAGAAATGTAAAAATAATGAATGAAAATAGATTATATATAGAAATATTGCATGATTTAACGAAGCATTTAAAATATTGTAATTAACATACAACATTAAAAAATAACAGTTCTTCAATAAAAACTTGACTTTCAGTAAAACAGTTATTCACAAATCACAAGGAGTCAGGTTCACAGGTGAGCTCTTTGACTTGATACCCTGAAGACCCTTATTGCAGAATTTTCTCGTTTCCAGATTCTGTTGCCTAAGAAATTTGCAAGAAAAAGCACTGTAAGAGTCAAATTGTATTCCTGGTAGTATAAATTATTTATAATACAAACCACATTGGAAACGTTTCTTTGTTTATATAGAACAACTTATACAGTAAAACATTTAACTCCAGCGACACCATTACGTAGTAACTGTTATAATCTTGAGAGTAAAAATAAGTAACTTGTAATACTTTTATATTCAGATTTTTTCATGAACTGCTTCTTTTCTTTTGCACGTAACAAAAAGTCAAGTTAATTTTTCTAGAACCGATTGACATTCAGAGCTTTATCTCGAGTTTACATGTTCGCGCTTATTTATATGCACCTTATTCATAACCATTTTTAATTATTAACCTGTTCGACTGTTAGGATATTATTTCTGTAGGTTTAATATAATATTTCTGTATTTAACTTAGATTAAAAATTAAATTGATGTACTTTCAATAATAATTCGCAATATCTTTAAAAGCTACATTTTTTAATACTATAATTTATAAAAAAATAAAACATTACCTAAAATCTGTTTAACTGACTTAGTGCTTAATAGCTCATAGTTTTTAAAAATATTAAATAATTATTAAGCATTAAATTATTGTAAAAACATTAAACACTAAATTAGGAAAAATATTAATTTTTGTAGTTTTTCAATTATATTCAAGAAATGAAATCTGCTCATATCAACATTGTAAAATGCGTATTAATTTTCGAAATGATCGTTTAGTTGAAGTAGCTTAAGATTTAATTGTTATTTAAATAATCCGTTAGTATAAAATGCATTTTGAATCAAATAAAATAATTTAATACAATGTGTGAAATATACCTTCTGTCTGCATAGTTCATGGGCTTGACGACAACGTACTCTAAGAAAAGCACAGGTTTTGAGAAGAAGCTAAAAGAACTGCTTGCCCAACTGAACGCCACTTTCTTTACTTGACCAAGAGGTTCCGTCTGCCGCACCAAATATCTGTACGTTGATCCATGGTACAGATCTCTATAAAAGATTTACAGATCATTGGCATTTCAATTAATTTACATGAATTTCCTTACGGAAACTATCACAGACGTGTCAAAGGTGACAGTATGCAATTATTATTGGCAGAGAAATTATTTTCAATAAAGTAATATTTTATGTATTATATCCAAAAATATACATGAAATAATACTGAAACATAAATAAGTTGTAAATATAAGATAATTTTTTGTAAATAACTCACGTGCCAGTAACTATTGCATACGTGCCATCAACTATACGTGATATCAATTATCTTATAATGAATGATCCACTTCTTCTTCTTAGAGTTGGGTTTGTATTATATTGGGCACCTCTGCTTTTATCAGCATTTTGTACTATTAACTCCAAACCCAATGTTTCCTAATTTCAGTTGCTCGGGTCACCCACTTTACTAATAAAGTCCGATAGCCCTTTAATGGAGTCTAGGTGTCACTCTCTAGTATAGATGATGCCAACAGAAGTTAATCTAGGGAGGGCAAGAGCCTCGCATTCGTAAATGATATGCTTGGCCGTTTCCTCTTGCGTATGACATTTCCTGTAGATAGGGTCTTGCTGAAATAGTCCCATTTTATGGAGGTGTTTTCTGAAATAGTAGTGCCCAGTTATGAAGCCTACGATTAAACGTATCTTCTGCCTAGAGCATCTTAGAATTTCAGAGGCAATCCTCGCTGATGATCCACAGATCATACTTTTAGCGTGGGTTTGACCAGGAGTGTTGAGCCAAGCTTCATATATCTTCCGTTTTTCCCATCTAAGAACATTATTAATGATCCACAATTATCTTATAATGAAAATTTTTCTTGTTTGTCTGAGGAGGAACTTTTTGAAAAATGAATTGTTTTCTTCCTTATATATTGACAAATCCTTCAATAATATTCTCAATGAAACTTTAATATTTTAATGTGTTGTGAGGAAAATATATAAAAAAACGTTATATTAATTTTAACCATTTCTATATTTAATTTCTTATATATTATTATTTTTTAAATACCACATGATTAAGAACTATAGAGAACTGTAATGTTTAGAGGATTTTATTGACTCATGAAAATACAACTATTTTGGTTAGAAAAATATAGCAATAATTAGCTATAGGTACTCAGAACCCAATGAATAATGCTCTCTCATTCAACGTACTCCATAATTAAGTTTTACTCGATTGATAGAGGGTTACACAGCATACAACCTGAGTAATACGAACCAGGGAACACCAGTCTAAGAAAATTTTCAAAGAAACAAATGTGGAAGCCTGGGTCTTGAGCGACTACCTGGCATGTCAGCAAAAGGTGTATAACCGAACGTCCCTCCTAATTTTTTGAAAGTACAGCTTCGTAAGAAGCAGTGAACCCCTCCTTAGCCTTGGTGTTATTCGTGTTTAAATTGTGGTGTGATCCATGTTTACAGGGAATTATCATTGTAGCTATGAAATCGTAACGGATATTCTATAATATGTCTGGCGAATCGCTAGAGTACCTTGCCTTACTCCGTAACTCAAGCAATTATGTGTGTGTGTGGGTGGACCTTTTTATTTCCTAAGATTTAAAGCCTCTGCTCATACATGTAAAACATTTGAGTAAGGATAATAAAATCAATCCGTCTATAGGATAATAAAATCCAGAGTAATTCAATTGAAGCAGTAGAAATAACCTTTATTTCATCCACGTCTAGAGTAGACCATGCAGCTGTAAGTAGTATGACAGCCTCTCTAGACTTATGCCTACAGGCATTTTCCACTACACATGATCTTACGCTTTCAACAAGATGTATGTAGAAACTGCCATAAGATTGAGGAAATAGCATATCAATTTGCATATAAATGTGATGGGCTTGCTCTTACTTGTTCTTGGTATTTTTGATAGTATAAAGAATTACACCATAGATCCATAAAGGACAGTTTTAACTTCATAAACAAGTCAAAGATCCTAATAGATATAGCTAGGTTATCTCGGACTTGGTTTAAAATACTTTTAGCAGAACTGATCTTGACTATCGAATCTAATGCAGAAGGAGAAAAAGAAAACTGAAGATTCATAGACTGGCACTAAAGTTAGTAGAAGAAAAATATTCCAAAAAGTTATTTTCCGAAAAATTCTATTAACTTAAATTTTTTTTCAAGATTAATGTAAAGGAAAGAATGCAATCAGTGTTTTTTCACAAATTTAAGAATTCCAAACTTATATATATACTTTTTTTAATTTAAAGTTAAGAATATGCAGAGTTAATATAATAATTAATCAATAGTATGATGCAAAATGTTAGAAAACAAATACAATAGTAGTGAAAATACAATTTCATATATAAAATTATTATCAGAATAAATAAAATCTTTGCTCTGTTTTTTAGTTGAATTATGTTTGCTGTTAAATTGAAAGCGATTGTACGGAATAGAATAAAATTTATATCAGGATAATGATGTTTACCTTATTTAATACGTAGTCTCTGTCATTATTTCGAAATTTTGATTGCATTGTTTATTATAAATTTAAACCATAATTATAACTTTGGTTTTAACTCTCTCTGAAGTTGCTTATAGCACGATTTAGTTATTTTAAATGATATAGCCGAGTGGTTCCTTTACAAAAGTATCGTTTTAAGAACTAGTTGTAATGAAAAAATAAGATCTTATACTTACTTCTTTCTGTCTTCCTACTATGCATTTTTTAACAATATTGTTACTTATTACTTTGAATTTTGATAAAATATTGTTTTATTTTCTCTATATTGAATGAATTTACGTTTTTCTAATTTATCGCTTACTGGAAATACATTCAAACAAAAGGAAAATAGACCTGACTACGGTTATTAGTGAATTTATACATACTTTCCATTTCTTATGTTGTTGTTGTCGTGTGACAAGTGCAAAAAGAAAATTATAAAAGGTAAAAAATACAAGTCATATGGGACCAAAGGCATGGAGCACTGCTCTGGATACATATTCAACTTTTTCTGTATAAAGGGTGTCATGGCAGCATTTGGGGTCGATGCTGAAGAGGGTCGAGGCAACAGAGATGATGCCTCGGATCCAGTGGAACTCCTGTGCAGTGACTGCATTCTGCGTATGTTCTAGATCCGTCGGGCATCATTTTCATACACTTCATGTTCTCAGTCCGCATTCTGATGAAGGTAGAGGTGATAGCACGGTCAGGATTAAGCTCCGGTAGGCACCATTTTTTTTCCATAGTTCCCCGCAGAGCTGATTCCTTGCGAAGGCGATGCAAATGCCGTCGCAAGATAGTCGTGGGTGGGGGACTGATATTTCTAGCCTCCTAGGCGAGGGAGTCAGCCTGTTCATTTCCCTAGATGTTAACATGTGCAGGGACCCATTGGATGGTGGAGGTTTTCTCCCTTGCAATCCCTATGGTGGACAGAAGAGCGTTGATGTCTTGAGCAAGTCTTGTTTTACCTCTTTTAATCCATTTCTTATGAAAAACATTTTTAAACAAAGCTTAGTAAATATTAGAGGGTTTACCAATTTATGACGGAAAGCTAAGTACATGTTTTTCATGGCTTACAAATAATTGTAATACACAAACATAATATTTTCATTGTACCAAATATATATATATATATATATATATATATATATATATATATATATATATATATATATATATATATATATATATATATATATATATATATCAAATAACATGATCAAGCAAAAGCGTCGATTTTTTCCTAGCAGAAATAATCAATTTCAGAAGGAACTATTAATCGCTTAGAAAACGATGCAGCAGTGTATCATTTAACAAAATTCGGAAAAAGCATTTTTGCTGTATTAACAAAATATCAAAATTCTGCATGCACTAAAGTTTGACTCCATCTAAGTGAAACTGAGCGGGGAATCAAATGGTTGATGTTCCAGCCTCTCCTATTCAAATAATTGTGAGTTGAATATTTAATTCAGGCGTAAGCATTCGCAGTTTTATTCGGAATGCACTTTAAACTTTATGTCCCTGTCCAATTAGAGTGTGGCTATCACCATCAGTCCACCAATCTATCTAAATGGAAAAGAGTTCATTGTGGCGAGATTAATCTATACTTTGTAGTTTCGTATAAAAATGTTAAATGGAATGCTATTAATAATGGAATCTGACAAATTGTCTTGTACACTTTTACAAGACAATGATTAATATATTAAATATTTCGAATAGTTAGAATAAGTATTGAAATTGCCAGAGCGTGCATGCTCTGGCAATTGACATATTTAAAGCCAGATTTAATAAATCTGGCTTTAAATACGCAGAAACTAATGCAGCCGTACTTGAAATCACATTTCTAAGAGACAAAAGAAAATTAAGAAATGGAAGGTAGTTCTTGATTATCAACGCCATGAAGGATTAGATTTCATAAAAAATCCACAAAATTATGACAAAAGAAATCATGAAAGATGCAATTGGACAATTTACATACACAATAAGTAATATAAAGTTCGTATTACTTGAATAATAATACAATTATTTCTTTTTTACACAGATATATGAATTTAATTTTCTTAAAGAATTGTTTTAATGAGTGATAGCTAATAATTACTTACTTCTTTGGTAAATCAACAGCGTAATTATTTTGAGTTCCTTCAAGTTGAAGACTGATATAGCCTGGTTTGTCTTTGTATTCTTCTGGCCTGAACAGTTTCACCGTAATTTGGAATGTGAATTCTAAAAATTAAATTATTAAAAAATTGATAGCAATTAAAACTTTTATAAATTGTATTTTCTAATATAGTAGTATAATGAAATCCTATTTCCTCTCCTTATTATTAGAACACCGATATATATAGCACAATAAGATATCTATCAATAAGAAAAGTTTAAGTGCTTCATATGAACAAAAAGTTATGTGAAAATGTAATAGTATAATTAAATCTTTGAATAATAAAACTCGAAAATTAACTGCCATTCTCAAAAGCTAAACAAATAAGGGAAAAATTCAATAGCATGTTACAGAACAATAGCCAAGTAACATCAAATTTAATATATCACTTAGAAATTATGAAATAAGAGTACTTACAGCATATATTTGTGCCCGAGTTTCTAGAGTTACACCACGAAAGACACAACAAGTAAGAATTAGTTATCATGGACCCATTTGCTATGAATATACAATGTACTTTTCTCAGCCACATGTTAGTTTTAGAATTCTGGAGTGAATCCTAAACTACACACTTCCCAGTACACTCAATGCCAGTTAAATACAGTAAAATATAGATGTGTTATCTTACGATGTTAAGATTCCGACAACGTTGTCAAAAACATTCATTCCTCTACCCATATTTTGGAGTAGCCCCATAAGATGACTATTAGGTAGTAATGGTGGAGTAAGGTACACTCGTTTGATGCTACCACTAAATTCATAATTCATTTGTCTTGGTAAGACATCTTTCGACGTTTGCTGGATGTTATAGAGGTGCTCTGTAATATTAAAATAAAATAATCTGCTGAATGCGGTATGTTTCGAACAAACCGATTACTACAACCTGGCCAGTTTTAAGACACGGGTCTCTATTAACTCTTCATTTTGCAAACACAAGTTCAATAAAGATATCTTTGAGAATTCTCCTCTCAAACATTAATGAACAGTTTCACCTAATGGCAAGTTGAATAAATGGCTTTTTCTTGGTACTCAACACACATTAGCAAACAGTAATTTGCTTTTTCTACTTGTATGTCTACGTGTTTTGTGTTTTTTTAGATAAAACAGCTACTGTTCTTGTTTTGTAGTCAACTTTCCCCGTATCTAATTTTGGTTTTTGTATAGGACTTAAAAAATTTAGAGTTTTTCAGCTAAGACCACCTTCCTAAATGTCAAAATTTTTTATGACTATTGTTGATGCTCTCCCAATGTTATAAAGGAAAAATAGATCATATATATATCATACTATATTTTTGCGTCCATGTAAACATGTAAATTATAGAAGTGGAAATTACATCATTTTTTAGACTTACGATGTGGGATAATACTGATTAATGTATAATAATATTAGAGGTTATGGTTAAATAAATTTTATATATTTTGAATATCGTTATAAAAAGCTGTAAAATGCATCAAGGCTGCATGTTTATAGTTTAAATAAAAGGTAATAATTCAGCAGATCAACTATCATTCTCGCATCTACCTATTTTCATAAAATGCTGAATTTCCAAATATTCTTCATACTATTAAACGCGTATGTATTATTAGATGTCTCTGGACATATAAATTGGTAATCACACAGTTTTACGATTAGATCAAATATAATCTCACACTTATGCTCTTAGACAAGAGAACAAATAAAAATCTATGCAAACAGAAGAATGAAAATCTTGTCTAATAATGAAATCTTCTCTATTTTCACAAGAATATGTAAGATGTTAAACAATACACCTATTTAACTAGCTATTTATCATGATTTACTGTTATCAGCTCAAATACAAGCTTGATTTTAGAGACCTGTATAAATATTTGCGCCCGACTTTGTGAAGAAAGAATTTGAAAATTTTGCTAATTTTTTGAGTCTTATGACTCAATAAATTAGCTTTCTGTATATAAATTAAAACTTTATAGCCCTATAGATACCAATACAAGTAGAGTATTTTTCGCATGAATATCAACAAGGAATGTTTGTATTCGCAATTATCAATTCCACTGTCCCACCAAATTGATGTTCATTTGCGATTGTGGCTTCTATGTTTGCATTTTTCATCAGCTATAAGTATGTCTACCTTAAAATTTTTTGTCAGTGTAGTCTATGCAAATGGCTTCTGTACCATATTGGCTCGCCCTGTCTAGTGGTCAGAGTGCCTGACTACGGATAGGGAGGTCCTGGGTTTGAATCCCGGTTCGGGCATGGATGTACTTTCTCTCTCGATCCTGTCTTTGTCCTTTCCTTGAATGAATGAGATGTGAATGGTTGCCTACTCTATAAGCGGTTTACTATGGCATGTGTATACTGAGGAAGTCGGACTCCACACCAAAATATGGTTCAGTTGAAAAAGTGGAGTAGCGCACCCCATATTGCCAGCCTAGCTGGCACACGACAACAACAACAACAACCATATTGGCAAATATCTTCATTTAATCTGCGTGCGCGAGGCTAGATTCATCTTCAAATAACATATCAGACCTATTCTTTTGCGAGAAAGATACCTTGTTCGAAAAAGAAACTTCTAGACTATTGCACTATTGAACAACGAGAAATGCGTGCTGATTTTTATTTACCTGTGAGTGGGTACGAATATTAATATAGAGCAAAGAAAATAGTAAAATTTAAAAATTTTAAAAATTTGTGTTTTCACTCTTATTACAAATGCCTATTGCTTAAAAGACAATTTGTAGGTTTGAAGAAAGTTGTACAAGTTTTCAATTTAGTGATAAAGAACAGATTAATAGTTTAATCTACTCTTTCGATGAAAGTATTAGATATCCCTTAGATCAGAATGAATAGTTAAGGATTTATTATATGCAATGAGATATAATTAGCCTTGTGTGTGAAGTCAGATAAGAGTATAGATTATTTCTAAGCGGGATTGAATCCATCGATCTTTAATACTTGGCTTAAATGTAGATTGTCTTGCGAAATGTTTCATACATAATATTTACAGTAATAATATTTAAAATTTTTGCGGTATTAAAGAGTAAATTATAGTTAAATGAAAAGCGTTTTAATCATGTATATGCCTGAATGATTGTTACAACCATTCATTAAATCATATTTTTCACTTTTGCACAATTTTGTAAATAATATATCTAAGGCACGAAATTTTCATCTTTAGCTTTTTGTAAATAGCGATGAAACAACCTTTTAAAGAATAGTGACTTCTCTGGTAATTTTAAATCGAATTCACACATTGCAAGAAAGAAAACTCAGGAAAATTCGATGTAGCAACAGATTCAATTTCAGCTACAAATGTGTATGCTGAAAGAGAAGAGATGAAATATCTTCTATTATTCAACAGTGTTTGGAATTGAACCTGAATTTTCTTCTCCGAATAATGCTCGCTTAATATTATTTCTATGGGGGCTTTCACGAAGACAAACAATGTATCGTTAATTTAAAAGTAGTTAGAAAAATTTCCCCATGAGTAAAAAGTGTGAATAATATATAACACACGAAATTAGCTATTATAAGAAAACTAACTACTCTATAACACGCAAAATTAACGTCACAAATCATTTCCTTATAAATGATTGTCAGTAGATAATTTGTTATCAATATCTCATTTTTGCATGTTTCATAGTAATTATTTTGAGAATGTTTTAAAGATCTTTAAAATAAAGTTTTAAAAGATCTTTAGAAGAAAATAGCATTATCTTTGCAAAAAGAAGTAAATAATAAAACCAATTGCATTAACTTTATCTTCAAGAAACCTTTTAACTGATTTCTTTCTCCAGTCTCTCAGCAGAACAATATATGACTTGCTTCAACAAGATTGTTTTCGCTTAAAAAAACTTAAACTTCAAAGCAGTGAAACGTCATAGGTAGCACGATGTGCATTATTTTATAATAATTATAAGTATCGTTCGAATAAAATCTTCCCTGTAAAAAACTCTCCTTAATATAGGAATTGATATAAATTATTTAATAATACTTTAAAGTATTTATTAGCAAACGTATGAAGAGCAAAACGTGCATATTATGTTTAATAACTGCAGGGTTTGGTGTACATGCCCCTTGGTTTAACAAAAATTTGGTGCGATATATATTAGCAATAAATTAAAATTTGAGTAGCCCTGGTATTTTAAGCATTTTAACTAATATTATTTAGGGCTGCCTTTTTGTTATTCCCATTTTGGCGACTATCTTGGCGTCAAAAAAAATCGCCAAAAATCAAGTAATAACCGTAAGTAAATGTTTACCAAACTGCATTATAAGTTAAATTTCACCAAATATATTTAAATTATAAAATATATTTCAAGAATACAATGAAAAATATTTCTTACCCCAAAATGGTTTTGTTGTAGATGTAGCTAAGAACATTTTTCTTGATCTGGTGTCGTTTTTGTAAGGTTTGTACTTTTCAGCTTGCATACCCATGACTGCACATCTGTCTTTAATGCAGTCGCCACACAGACCTTCCAAGTAATCATTCCAGGTCATGCATTCATAACCGACTGGCAAAGCACGTTTGTAGTTGACGGAGTACAGGAAAAAGTCGACTGCCCTCTGGTGATTACAAGATATGAACCGCCTTGATGCTGCAACGGAACCACAGAATTAGAACAAGGAAATGAAGGATATTTTACATGTGCAATAAACTCAAGTAAATCTTCATTACCTTGAAATTGTTTTAGAAGCACATTAAATAATAGCATCTTTAAAAGGATTTTATTTTGAGTACAGAGATTTCATATAAGTTTTTTGGAGCTATTTGGTGAATTTTTGTGATTACTTTTATTGGACGTTATTGCATTTAACTATGTGTGCCGTAGAAAAGCCTAAGACAGTATTTCCCAAACCTTTGACTTATATATATATATATATATATATATATATATATATATATATATATATATATATATATATATATATATATATATATATATATATATATTCCTTTTATAATTTTCATAACACTGAGTACCCTCGTCAAAAAATGGACATATTTTAATAACAATCAAAAATATTCATATTTTTTTCTTTTTATGCTACATGCCCATAATAAGAAGAAAAGAAAAGTAAAAATATTTATAATAAAATACAGTTAAAAGTTACATTGTAAGTAGAATTCATTTGGATCAATGAGAAGGATGAAATTTTTGTGCTGCAATGACAAATCACCATAATTTGGCTCCCTACTTGTTATTTTTAATCTCAGATGCGTTTCCTCGTCTGACGGTCCATTCCTTTTCCGACTTTATCTCTACAAATGCTGAAAAAGCAACTTCACATAAATATAAACCTTGAAAAGCCAAACTGTATTTCAGAACTTTTTTCTGTTGAGACTGATACACATGTAGCATTTGTAACCAGAATGAGGTTAAGATACTCTCCCTCTAAGTTTAATTTTCAAAATTATGATTATATAAAAATCCGCTTACTGGCTGATTT
The DNA here is from genome assembly GCA_037975125.1 of Latrodectus hesperus. NCBI lineage: Eukaryota > Metazoa > Arthropoda > Arachnida > Araneae > Theridiidae > Latrodectus > Latrodectus hesperus. The sequence goes on from CM075855.1 coordinate 13,449,298, forward strand.
TATTAACTAAAAAATAAGAAGTGCAGTACCTTCAACCAAACCTTCGAGGAAAATTGAGTGGATGGCGGCTGATCTGCATCCGGGTTGAGCCATTCCATTGTTGGGGTAGAAATCAACATGACCTGCCTCCTGCAACATGCCTAGGGCTGAAAACAACGAATATTAGTTAGCAAATTTAGATAAAAATTAATCAATTTAATTTAAAACACGTGCACTTCATATTTCATGTCACTCAGTTTGGTCCTTTTTTTACGCAATAAAGAATACATAGATATGAACCGCCTTGATGTACAATTAAATCCTCTCTCTGGTACGTATTTATTTTAAGATTATTCTCAAGATTTTTACGTTTATTATAAATGTGGGTGTGTGTGTTATTATCAAATTGTAAAATAAATTAAAATGTCACAGAGATCTTATGAGAAAAAAATCTGAGAAGTAGGTTTTCTTAATTGCTTTAATTGTGGCGTGTTTTGTTTAGTATCATAACTGTTGAAAAGTTTCCATCCAATCTTCGTAAAAGTAGAGAGAAAAAGGAAGAAAAAGCCATATAAAAAGAGAGACTTTTCTATCAAATTAGTTTACCACGGAATGCTTCTAGCTGCTCATTTCTGCTAACCAAAACCACGAAACGCAGGTAACTGTCTCATAATTTTGTACTAGGTGAACATTCTAGGTCTTCGTTTGTTTATTCTAAACAGTTATATTTTGCACTCAACAGCAAATTAGACCTGGGCTTATGGTTTAAAGGGGATTCTGAAACACTACAAACATTCATAGCCAAAGTGGGATTCGAACTTACAAACTAATGAACGACGACAAGAGCCCTAACCATTAGGCTGACAGCTTGGTTGGTGTACGAGGTCAACAATTAAGTAGGCGTTTTGACATGCCGAATTCTTAGTCTACACAGATACACTCATAATGACGGCTTACGTCTGGGCCAGATATCGAACATGAGCATCGTTTTTCCCCATCAGATATAAATATTTCTCTCTCTGATGGTTTTTCAGTATTAAATATTCACCGATAAAATTTTTATATCCATCAAATTATAATTCCAAACCCGAGAAAAGAGATGTTGATCTATAAGACATTTTTTCTTACCATTTTCTAAAAATTGCATGCGGTTATATGTAAAGTGATGTAGCAGGGTGTTGTAGTAGTCCCCTCAGACTATTTTACAATGCCCTGTTATATTACTCTAGAATGACGTTAATATTAATATTTTCAGTTTTTTTATTTTGTATTTTTCCCAACAGCTCATTATAAAATTTAAGTACGATGCAAGCATTTAAAATAAAAATATAGGAATTTCTTTTCTACTTTCTGCATAGTTTAAAATCTGAATTTTCATTAAAGATAAATCATATACCAGTAACCTAAATTACCCAGATAAATACTACGGCTTCAACTGATGAAAATTAAAACTATATCTGTATTGTCTATGACACCAAAGTTATAAAACTTCTTTCTAAGGTATGTTAAATAATAAAAAACTGCTTTTTGTGTAACTTTCTTTTACTGCTAAATGTTGAAGACATGATATGGCATTTTTTAAAATTATCTTATCATACTAAAAAGAGAATAGTTGACACGAGCGTAGGTATTAGCAATACAATGATTTTGGGTTGTATTGAAATTTATACATTCTATATTTCAACGTAATAGCCTAAATTTATTTATTTATTTTATTATTACATTACACATATTCAGACTTGTATGCTTGATTCTTGAGATCCGCTTGTAAGTCTTCGTCGATAATAGGATAAATAGCACAATGACAGATGTACAACCCCAGAAACGAAGAAAAACACCCAGGGCCACCGTGGGAATCAAACCCACACTCCTACGCTCTCAAGCGATTAGCGGAGTGATGCTTTTGACCACTCAGCCACGGAGCGCCCTAGCCTAAATTGCTTTTTTAGACGAAATAAAGAACAACTGGAGTTGAGAAATTTAATGATTTTGTTAAAATACTTGAGTTAATATGAGCTGAATATTGATACACAATACTTTTTCTTAACTCTGATGCAATCTCATATTAAAAATCTTTTAGTATTAATTTAAATAGTTATATTATTGCTACAAAGTGAGATTAAGAAACAATGCAGTAATAATAATATGGTTTTCAATTATAGTTTTATTTAATATTATGTAGTAGACCATATTTGCAGGCTAAACTCTATGAACAATTTGTTTATCAGATAGTTTTCAACAAGTTAAGACAAAATTACTTTCTACATAAAGTTACATAAATTATATCTAAACAATTCATTCTATACATTTAAATTTAAAACAACGATCTTGAAATAGCTAAAATAGGTTAGCTACAGATTGAAATTTTCAAATAATAAATATATAAGGTGTCTATAAATTGTTGTATTTTTGAGGCTTAATAATTCATAAAATATGGAAAGTATCAAAAAATTTGTCATTTATAATAGATTAACTAAATTATTTTCATCTGCAGCGAGCATTGCCGCAAAAAATTTCCTTTTCTCATTTGAACATCATTTATTTTGTAAATAATATCTTCTCGTGTTATATTAATTGTGTGTTTTTTCTTTTTTGTTTCAAATAAAGATCAAAATGCAATGTTGATGTGTTCGATCAAAATTTTATTCTATATAATGTTTCTCTCGATCAGAAATTGAGAAAAATAACCACTAAAGTGGTATTGTCATTTTTCTATTCATCGAAATGAAATAAACAACACAAACACAAGGAAACTACAAAAAAGTACACAAGAAAGATCTTTTATTGAGAAATTGTATATTATGATTCAAAATGAAGCTTCTTAAAACGGGAAGAGTCTTCAATAAGAAGAATCCCGAATATACTTGCACAAATAATTTTGATATCAATCGTGTTACACAGTTCTAGGAAATCTGCGTGATCAGAGACAAAAAAAACTGAATAGGACAGTTTCAACTGTGCAGAAGGTTCTTAGGAAAACCTGTATGATTGCAAAGTCCAAAACATTCAACCGTGGGAGACAGGCCTAGGAGCATGGATTTTGCAACAGATATACTCTCCCGGAAGATCGCATGGCACTAACCCCATCAGAGATCTCAACCATTACTAAACAACTTACTTCTAAAACCTGGGCTGACCCTCCTGCTCGCCCTTGGTACTTCCAAAGACATCGTGGAGCCGCCAAAACATTTAAGGGGTCCAGAGTACATCAGACGACAATGTCTTGACTTTCTACTGGCCACTTGAAGTGTATGATCTTTGAGGACGGTGAAAGAATATACCCATCATGCCCCAAGTGCGACAATGCTCCGTTTTGCCCGCAACACATCTTGAAGTGCTTGGGGTTTTCTCTTGAAGAGGCTGTGAAAAGTCCACATCTGCTTTTGGACGTTTTGGCTATCCATGATCTCATGGATCTGGTCTAGTGGAACTAGACTAGATGGAGATTAGTCCCACCACACCGCCACAGATATACTAAGAAGGTCGGAATAGGGCGTTGAAAAGACACTCATATCTGTTATTTATTTAGATATGTTAGAAAATTTCGTAATTTCGTAACTCGAAGTTCTTAAAACAAATGTCTTTTTGGACACAAGTCGCTTCTTCAGTTCTTAGTTGTTTCAGTGATTTGAGCGAAGTGACCAATTCCTTTGCAAACCATATCACTTGATATAACTGGACTTTTTCCTTAGAGGATTCATGAAAGATACCGCGTATAGTAGAAAAATGTTTGGCTTTGAAGTCATAATATGTAGATGACTTCAAGGCTAGGACTTGAGCCGCAATAGTCTCTGTGGATACCAATGTTTGATTGCACATTCCGAGAAATTGACTACCATGTTGATGTTCTCCAAGTGAAGAACAGGGCACATATGCAAGTCCATTGACACAGGTCGTAAAGCTTATTCTAATTAACTATTTGTGTTATTAATTTAAATTTATTGGCTTTATATTTTATGAATTATATATTCAACATCAAAAAAATATAACCAACATTTTAAAGATACTTTGTAATGAAATTAGTATACAAAATAAAATGAGTACTGAAATTTTGGGATTTTAAGACAATATACTAGTACATTTAAGAGCGAGTCAACAAACTGTTAGCCATTCTCAACTGAAACTAACAAAATTTTTCTCGAGTCAATTTTTTTTCTGCAAAATTTTACAATTTCTATGAAAATAAGTCAAAGAAAATGTATCTAAATTAAAGTAGCTAAAATTTTACAATTTTTGAACTTACGAAACAAAGCAGTTGAAGAGGAATCCGTGTGGATAACATCGACAAAATCAGCATCAGTTGGATCGAGTCTCACACTAGGAGGCATGTACTGAAAATATGGCGCTGCTGGATCTAAAGCTGAAAATGTTTTAAAACACAATAGAATTTCATTTGCTTGCATATTTTGAAGATAAATTGAATTAAAGATATGTATCTAGATGTATGCAACATCATTTTTCACCTCTAGGTTAATAGAAATAATCATGACATGGAATAATTTTCGGATATGATATGCGTTTATTGCTTCTCAGATAACTTTCAAAGTCTAGAGGATTTGCTGAAAAATCATTTGAAACTCGCTCGATAAAATCCAAGATATGGTTAATGGGATTCACAGATCAGGATATTTAAGTAGCCGTGTTAGGGCTTATTTATATTTAGTTAGTTATATAACTAATAAACATCTTGTTGAAAAAGATGTTATAATTCACTGTCTAGCTTAAAGTCAACGCATGTAGTGGGTTGATTAAAAAGAATGGAAAGGATGACGTGATATAGTCTAGGAGGTTCTATTAAAATATTTCAAGGAAAATAATGTCATTCAAATGAGATTTAATTTTTAGATATTTGAGTTCCATGTTAATTTCATCAGTTCTGCGAAAAATGCTACTTTTAGTACTTGAGAAGTTCTACATCTGATTAAGATATTCTTTCATGCATGCATTATGATAAATGCAGATTCATTACTTAAGGAATATTTTGTTGTTGTTGGTTATCCTCCAATTGATTGACGAAATCAGACCAGGTCGATCAGACTATTGACCCTGAGGGTAATGTTATTTTTTATTTTGCTCACACAATAAACTAGTCCATTGGGAACAGCTAGAGGCAGCCGACGTGTACCCTCCACTAGCGTGTGAAGTTGTTGCTTTTTGGAGCTTAGCTCCGTTGCAGCGGCGGGGCCCCCAGCAATAACACTTCCTTTTCTTCTTTCCAGCAAGTCCCATCTAAACTGGTAGAACCCTTCTTGGGTTAGGTACAGGGGACTTAGCTGATGTATACTATTGACCCAGAGGAAATCAAGGACCAGAAAGGGAGATGAGTAAATGTCCTCTCTGGAGAGTACCAAATAGTCCAGAATGTGTTGAGAATAAGATGACTTCATTGACCCAGGTAATATTTTACCAAACATAGGTGATTTTCTGAGTATGTAACAAATATCATGTGCTATTTGTTAAACCATATTTTGCGAAGTAATCATAAGGACTCACAAAAATCCACGGATTTCGTATTTATTGCAGGTACTTATGTATTATTCCGTTGACTTTTCACCATAAAAGTATCACGTCAGATTTTGCAAATTTTAATAGTTTTTATTTTTAAAATGGGAAGAAAAAACAAAATAATAATATATCTGTATCTTGATTGTAGCAAATAGATAAAAGCTTTATTTGTTGCTAAATTAAATCATTAAACGACATAAATTTTTTCGCAGATATGACCCATGTATTGTATGTAGGTACCTCATTGCGAAATAATGATCTCTTGGCTTGTGGTTGGCTGCTCATACCTAATGATGCTTCAGCTTTAAAATGACGACGTCTATCCTGTATTATCCCGTGTTTCAATAACTAGGTGCAGGTTAGTTATAGTTTGAAAACCTTTTATTGTACTCGTGACCTAATGTGTGTGCCTCTTGAACATCTCTATCATTGTTCTCAAATACTGTACTCATAAAATGTAGCTAATTAGAGTGTTTATTTATTTATTTTTTGAATCAGCTTATAAAAGTAAAATCTTTTGGCGACACAATAATGGCATGCTTTTGACCTCCAATAAATTGGAATAACCAGATGTGGTTGGATCGCTCGTTTTAACTATCCCATAATACCCATTAACAATATTCTTTATGTCATTTCTTAAAGCTGCTCAATTCCAAATTTGTATGACTCTAGCAGTCACTTTATTTACTTATACTGTATTTTGGAATCCATGTAAATGCATACATATTTTTTATTATTTGCTCTAACTAATATATTTTACACTAAAAGTTTTTCTCTTTAAAAATATAATTATATCTAAATATTTAAAAAAAAATAATCATCAATCAACGATAATTTGATTTTTTATAGATCAAGGAAAGGGGTAAAGGTTTAAGAGAAATATACCAATAATCAAAATAAAACTAATACGGTTATGAAAAGGATTTTGTTAAATAAAAATAAACTTGAATGAAAATAATTACTTTTATATTTTATATATAATAGCTCTAACTTACTTAATTATACTTTAATCATTGTTTAAATTATATCTACTTAAGTACTTAATTTATAATTACAAGTTTTTCAAATTATAAATAAATGACAGGTATAGTTTTTTTTTGGGATTAATTATACATTATTTATTGAAACCTAAATAAGAAAAGGAATAGTCACATATCAAACAATTAATTTTCATTTATTTTATTTCTTGAATATAAATATGTTACAAGTAAAATATAAATCGTACAATATTAAAACATCATATGATATTGTCTTAATATCATATCGAATTTTTCAGGTCAAAAAATAAAGCAATTGACATAGATCTTAATCTGCAATTTCTGAAGATAAAAAGGGAAATATACATTTATATATAATAAATAGAGGTTTATAGCTGTCAAATAAAAACAATGAAAATGAAAAATTAAACGTTACGCAAAAAAAACCCAGAAGAATAAAATAAGTTAAAAATTAAAATGAATAAAAAATTAGGTTTCGCATGCCTGTAAAATTTAAATAAAAATTCCCATTATATCAAACTGGTATTTGTTTTGAAAAAAAAATTATGATGTTACAGTAATGAATGTAATCTGTCATTGTTTAGTTTTTAATTTATAAGAAATTAATAGTTTGTAAGTTTTTGTATATTGGGAATTTAGTAGTCTTCAGTTTCTTAATCACTATAATTGCATAGAATGTTTTAAAAAGACTGTAATAATTAAAATTTATGATTAAAATAGTATGAGACATTAATCTAGAATCACACTGATTCCTAATGAAAATTGTGAAAAGAAACACAGAAATAAAGCTTGGTTAAATATTACAAAATAAAAAAGCTTGGCAAATTTAATTATGCATTTGAGTCCGTTGTGTACTTATATATATTAAAGATCATTGTGTGCATTTCAAATTTTTTAGTTACTTTGAACTTACAATATCCCCTGCTAACCTGGTAATTTATTACGGCTCTAATGGAATAATTACCAAAAAAATAATTTCGCATGTTAAGATTAACTAAATATTATGTAAAATTATGTAATTTATGAAGTGAAATAAGAGTTACATTCAGTTGTTAAATATAAAATGATTGTTCATATTACACACTTTTATTTTTAAATTTGAATTTTATCTTCAAATTTTATGATTCATGACTACATTTATAACGTTTTTTTTCTTTCTGATGTCCGATCACTGAGAAAAATTTCCCCTGATTCATCTTCGGTGTATTTTCGCCACAGTCAGGGGCAGAATTCATGACAGTTTATACAATGGAATACAAAGTGGGTGTGCCGTCATCACCTCGAAGCAGATTGGGTCTTCGTAATTTGGAAGCAAGCAAAAGACCCTTAAGACTTTTCCTGGAATCCAAGAGTTATCATTTCCAATGGAAAAAATTGCGATCGTATTATATTTTACTTGACCCGGCCACCTTAGTCAACATGACGGATCTTCGATTCGATCGGGAATAGAACCAACAAACAAGCACACCGTGATTTTTTGAATAAATTTATATACTGACTCACAATTAATTCTAGTTTATTATGAGTTTTATTACTTATAAAAAGTTATTTAACTATGTTGTTTGGTATGACCGTTCTTAAAAATAAAGTACAAAATTTATGCTTTTGCTTTCTAACGAAGGTAAATGGATAAAATTTTATTCGACAAAGAAGTTTTTATATAATTATTTTATTCATGTAATCCTGAAATCTAAATTGAATTAAAAACGTAGTTTTTTATTTTAATATTTATTTAACATAACGTAAAAAAATATAATAACAAAAATTCGCATAAAGAGAAATCATTTACATAATGGTAAATTGTAAATCATCCTTAAATAAATATTATTATATTACATATGTTAAACTATATGTTGTTGTTGTCGTGTGCCAGCTAGACTGGCAATATGGGGTGCGCTGCTCCCCTTTTTCAACTGAACCATATTTTTTTAGGTATGGAGTCCGACTTCTTCAGTACACACATGCCATAGGGACCCGTTTATAGGGTAGACAACCATTCACACCTCATTCATACAAGGAAAGGACAAAGACAGGATAGATAGGGAGAAAGTACATTCATTCCCGAACCGGGATTCGAACCCAGAACCTCCCTATCCGTAGTCAGGGACTCTGACCACTAGATAGGATGGGCGGCTTTAAACTAAATAATCAATAATATTATCATCAGTTTTGCAGCAACAATCTCTATTTGAACATCCCATTTTTGTGGAATTTTGCTTTCGCCGATTTTCAGGAACATATTTATAATTTAGTAATCATTGCTCCAGATGATATAGTCAAACTGTTTTGATCTTTAGTTTTTGCTAGATTATGCTATAGTGACACTTGCAAATAGATGCAAGGTATCTAATCATTTACTCTTCATGGTATTACATAAAATTTTCTTCATGTCGTCGATTAATGAATGCATCTTTAACCACTCTGTAACATTTAGAGATGAACACTTCAAACATAAAAAATTAAGTTTTTAACTATCGTTGAAGATTTTTTAAGCTTATTATAAGCTGCTCGCTCTCTCTTTATTTTGCATAACTTATATTAAACTATTGTGTAATATAAAAAACATTAATATCGATTCTACTAAGCAAAACTACCTAATTAAACAAAATTTTTAAAATCATATATCCGAAATCTCATTCGATGTTAAAGTATCTTATCGCAATGATTTTATATTGAGTATTTCAAATAAGCAATAATTTTACACTGGTCATTTAAACTCGGTAATAATGTTTAATTGATTAATACAAATTTCATATGTTGTTGTTTTCTAATGACACTTGGGGGGACAAGCCAAGCTTGCTATGCTATGCGAATTAAGTCGATTGGGAGCGTCTTTCGTTTTAATCAGAGCACCGTGAAGGTGAAAGCATGACTTTACTCTACACACATGCCATAAGTACAGGTTTATAGGGTAGGCAACCATTCACACCTCATTCATACAAGGAAAGGACAAAGACAGGATAGAGAGAGAAAGTACATCCATGCCCGAACCGGGATTCGAACTCAGGACCTCCTTATCCGCTGTCAGGCACGCTGACTACTTGACTAGTTGGTCGGCAATTTCATATGTATATGGGATTACAATAACATTTAGTAATGTTTGGAAAAGGATATATTTTAGAGCTTTTGAAACAAATATTAGCTATCAACATTACATAAAACTAATGATTAAAAAATATAAAAGGAAATCACATACCTGATATACGGCCTAATTTCTTCAGCCGTTCACCTGCATAGCCGGCGATGTGAGCACCGAGGCTGTGACCAATGATGTGCACCCTCATGAGATCCAGGTTGACGTATTTCTAAAAAGAAATATTTCAGCATATTAAAAATTAATACATATTGCTATAATCTAAATATTGACAATTCTTCAGATAAATATTTATTTGTTAAGTGATCTCTACTTTAATATCTAGCCGACTGATGGCGGAGAAGCTAGCATCCCTAACTTCGAAGCAGTAGATCCCTGGGTTCGAATCCTATCTCGGGCAGGGATGTTCCTTTCTCTCTTTTTGTCTTTCTTTATCTCTTCACTTTCGGGGCGAAGAGGGCACAACCACTGGGTGCCTCACTGTATAAAGATGACATCGCCTTCACCCATTATAGTGCTGAATAGGTACATCCAAAAAGCAGCGGGCATTACAAAAAAGGCTTTAATATCCTGAAAATTTCAATATCTGACCAAAGAGTGTAGTTGTCTAATATTCCGCATTATCTAATAGTTAATCATCTAGTGTAAATCATTACAAAAGAGGTCGAAATTGCCATGCTCACCAAGTGAAATGACACCTCTGAAGGCGACATACAAAGTCTGGCCCTTCCGCTGAGCACCATTTTCAAAATTACGAGGACACACACTTTCAGTGATGATGGTGCACCCGTCGGTTATACCATAATATAAGTTATCCTCACATTTGGCTATTTGTAATGCCATATGGCTTAAAAGAAATAAATCGTCAGGATTTCGAAATAACTTGCATATTCTTTTATCGAGTCCTCTACCAAAATCAATTGATTATATCAGAAATATCTATTCTAACAAAGGTCAATTTTAAGGATCACCATGGGTAAGTAGAAGGACAAAGTTCTTCTGAGCGAAAAGTCCTTGTTTCGATACCAGTCGCTGCTGAACAATGGGCGATGAATATCATGTTTCTTCCTTTTCACGCACACATGCTGGAGTAGGTTTTTCAGAGATTTTCGTTTTTTTTCTCATGTTAACTTTTCTTTCAATGAAAAAATCCTACCTAGAAAGTAATTTATGAGATGAGATTCTAAAATACCTCATAACAGTCTTAAGCCATTAGATTGTCAATAATGAGTTGCCAAAAGATCAATGTTTTACATTTTTGGACGCTTCTTAAAAGCATATTTCCCAAGCAGTGAAGCACAAATATGTTGTAGACGTACTCTAAATTGTCTTGAAAATTTTGAATCCTTATATTAGGACTCACCACGATCTAAATGTAGGGTCATTCCCTTCGATGATCAACATCCGATCATAGCTAATTTTGAACTACGGGAGCGGTTTTTGCGTTTCAGAACTCTTTGTTTGTATACACGTAAGGCAGGGGTGTCACGGTGGCCTGGTTCGCTAGGACAGCATTCTCATAATCTGGAAATAGGGAACTCGCCCTTAATCCAAGATCGCAATGTCCTCTAAATGAAATAATACTTTGGAAAAGTTTTTTCCAAGTCCAGGGATCTTTTGACGGTCCCTGCTTCTAAATTACAAAGATCTAAGCAATTTCTGGATTATAATGGCACTACCAATGGCTGCCCCACATTATGTCGTGGTCGCAAAGAATTGAGGGCTCTTTTTTACTTTGTTCCTATTTCTAAATTATGAAAACTCTGACCAGGCTGCTTTTAACTGGTATAACCCAATGATTGGGTAGGTATACAGGTAACTATGGTGATGCAACCAGAGTATCCATCAGGTGTTCCTTGAGAGTTTGCTCCTATATCAAGGGAATATAAGTTATGAAAAGCTCTTCCAGAAGTTCATTCGAGACATATGTACAAAGGTGTTTAACTTTTAGCAATGCTAAAACAATCTGGTAATCAAGTCCAGTTTTAGCTGTATATGTACAGAAGATATATATATATATATATATATATATATATATATATATATATATATATATATATATATATATATATATATATATATATATATATATATATAGTAGAAAAGTAGGAAAATGTACTTCAGAAACAAAAAAGTAAATGATTAAATTGCATGATATTTACTCAATAAAATGAAATTTTAAGAATGGTTTTTAAACACATGAATTTCATTTTCTTTCGTTTCTCATATAATGCGTATAAAGCAATTTTTTTAATTAAAAAAACTTCACGAAGTGAGAGCAGAGGCCGCGGTGGCATGGTTGGTTAAGACATCGTTCTCATTATCGAAAGGTAGTGAAGTGAAGATCAGTAGTTTTCGCTAATGGAGGTTGGGGCATATTAAAGCTAGCGGTGTTCGCAATGTCCTCCAAGTGAAATGATACCTCTGGGGTGATAAGTCAAGTAACAGGCGGTCTTCTGCTTGATTCTACTTCAAAGCCACGAAGACTCGACTCGGCTGCTTCTACTGAAGTGGTTGAGCTCAATTCATGGTTAGGTACAGGGAAGCATGCTGGTGCAACAACAACAAAGGGATAGCAGTTTAAAACCTAACCCGAATTTTTCTACTTTATGAACTTTCCATTTTAAGACCTACTTTAGAGGTACCTTCAAGTTCATAAGAACGAACCTCTTGTATAAATATTTAAATACTGAAAATAGCAGAAGATGCATCTTTTTGTCGAGTCCTGTGTGTATGAACAATAGTATATCATATAAATGTTCATATTCTTAAGCTAATGAGAGGTTGGAAGGGAATAGTTCAACAAAATTACATTGACCAGTTGAGTGGGTGAGATAATGCATGTTTACCTGTAAAGACTGGATCAGAAGAGCAAGCTCGGCTCCGACCACCCTGGAATTGGCAGCAGCTTTGGTGTAAGGAGCACCGTTGCCTTTGCTCCAGTCCACTATAACAACGTTAAAATCACTGTGAAGTAGAATATTGGTCTTTAGTTCCTGAAATGAAATATAAGCTCTTTCAATACAAATTTCATGCATACAGTTACTTAAGTGAATTGATTCATCATAACTGAATGACTTTGCCAGATAATTTTTACAAAATAGTCAACAATCTTCAATACATTTATTAAAATTAGTTATCTGTGAGTCATATAAGTAAAACAATCTGATTATTTAACAGCTTCATTGCTTTCTATAGTTAAACCATTTTACCACTGATTCAATAAACTTACAGTTAACACCTGGCTTAACGCTTGCTTGCTTAGTTTATATTTTACCAGAAGAAAAATATATTTTGACCTATGCCTCGGAAACTTGGAATTCGACTGTAAGAGAGGAGAGGCTGTTGGGCCTATTTGAACGCAGGATTTTAAGAAGTATCTTTGGAGGTACGAAGGAAAACGGTGTCTGACGCAGAAGATACAATACAGAAATCTATCGAATGTACAAGGAGCCAGACGTTGTACATCACATTAAAGTAAGCCGTCTCAATTGGGTTGAACATGTTATTAGAATGAAGGACAATAAAACACTAAGGAAATTTTTTTTGCAAAATCCATCAGCATAAGAAGAAGAGGAAGACCAAAGCTGAGATGGGTGGATGCAGTAGAAGAAGACTGTAGGGTCCTTGGAACAAAAAATTGGAGGAATTTGACTGCCAGTAGAGGTGGTTGGAAGAAACTTGTTCAGAAGGCCCTGGCCCATCCTGGGCTGGTGAGCCATGAATGATGATGAGAATAAAAGTATAACAAGATTTTCACGATTATGGTGAGTATTTTTTTTTTGAAAATAATTACACATATTAAAAGATTCTTTTCTATACAATATACCAAAATGAACGAAATACAAAAAATTAGAAGACACTTCTGACTTACGTTTCATTTTAAATTTGAAACAAAGTTCTAAAATTCTACGTATAAGGTGGACAAAAAAGTTCTTGCCATTTTCGCGTTGCCAATGAATGAAGTGAGAATAAGAATGAAAATGAGTGTTTGACATGGTTAAGACACTGGTCAATTGAGAGTAAGAATATCAGTCCTTATAAAAAAACAGGTTCGCCACGCACATTCATCAATCGGACTCGTACAATAGCGAAGAAAATGAACGTATAGAAGCTCGTTCCGTGTTTTTTGCTTTATGATTCATATTGAGCTTATCAGGTGCTGCATCAAGTTGACAAATATGTCAAGCGTTTGAGAATAGTGCTGTAAATGAACATACTGCAAGGCATTGATTTCACAAATTCAGCTCGGAAAATTTGTTCCTCTGTGATGAAGCTGATGTCTGGTGAACAAGTAGTCAAGTGATTCATTATGAGCTGCTACCAGCGGGTCAAACAGTCATTGCGGGTCTATACTCGTAGCGATTGGAACGTGTGCAAGCAATTAGTCAAGAGTTGATCGTGCTGGTGGCCAGGAATACAATACTATGGCTTGGTTATTAAACTTTGTGCCACCCTTCTTACTCACCTGATCTTGTCCCATCAAATTACTATCTTTCTCCTTCCCTGGACAATCATCTTAGTGGAAAATCCTTCACCAATGAAGCAGACTTGCACCAAGCATTTATGGATTTGTTTGAGTCCCAAACCCCTCAGTTTTACCGGAAGGGAACTTCACAATGATGACACGTGAGCAGAAGGTAGATGCCGATTGTAATTACTTCGAGGACAATAGACTACACTTTCTGTAGGCTCTTATTGGTCATTAAAAATGGCACGAATATTCTTGCTTACCTTTTATAAAAGTTTACACATTGCAAAATTATTGAAAAAACACTGTCTCAAAATAATGTTTAACATCACGACCTGCAATCGAATGTGATTCAAACAAATCGAATGTGATTTGGAATACTTAAAGGCTTTGATATTAAGTAATTATATTAGTTATCAACAGCAAATTATAAAATATCAAAATATTTGAAGTAATCAATTTGTGATAAAGCACCACATAATATAATGCTTTATATTTTATCCTCTTTCTTCATTTCCGAATGTTGTAATTAACTCTTATCATCACTTATTTTCAAAATCTTTTTTATTTCAAGTAACTTGAAGTTAAATAAAATGGACTCACTTCCATCCACTTGCCGTAGTACATACTGTCGATGAAACCGTGGACAAGGAACACAGTACGATGCGAGATGTCCAGTTCCTTCATGCTAGTTTTGTCATTAAACTTGATGACAGTGTACTCCATTGGTTCTTTCTTGGTGTAAAGGCGGAACTGAGTATCGATAGTCACCCTGTCTTGAGGGAGTAAATTGATTGGCCGGTACAAAATGTTAAAGAAGTCTTTGGTGACTTCGAAACACCCCAGATCGTCCATACATGTCTTCGCACCTAAAAGATTTACGTAATCTTCAATACTTTCTCTTAAAAAGTATATATAGAAACAAATTATGAGTAAAGCTAATGAACATACATAATAAATTACATTTTTAGAAAAAATTATTAAAAATAAAGCAATGGTAACATTCTTTTGACACATGATACTCTATGCATTCTTTGATATCACCTAACATTGTGGCTTATAATAACAAAGTGGAGGTTGATACCATTCTGATGGTCGAAGGAAATGGAGTCGATGTCTAACCCAGCAGAAAATCATCATGTTGAGAGACCCTGTGTACATTAAAAGTAATGTAGGGACTAATGTCCCTTTATCAATTTTCCATAACGTTAGAGACACGAGTGACAGCTTCGGTGTCAACCTTGTCACTTAACTATGGTTTAAAATTACGTGGTGCTTGGGCATGTTTAGTAACTTCAATCATCAGAAATAGTAGTCGCGGAAATATATTGTAATAACTTAAACCAAACCCAACTTTGTAACATTATTTAACACATCAAAATTTCCAGAACTTCAAATTATTTTTAAATACTGATGTTGATTTTTTAATTTGTTATTCTACTTTCAAAAATCAGCATAGTTGAGAATAAGGTAATGTTCAATAATTAAATTATTATTGTAAAAATATTCTATATTTTTTGTGAAAGTTAATAGTATAAAACTATGAAAGTTTTTTCTTTTTATTCGGCAAAAAAAAAAAACTGTTTTTCTCATTAACCTTAGGAAAATTTTTCCTATTGATATTTCTCAGTTCATTTTCTGAAATCAAATAGAGATATAACCATCTTAAGGCATTTTATTCGTATTTTTATATTAGTTTTTGAAAACCCCATTTATGGCATTATAACTCATAAGTGTTAAGAAAGAGATTAAATAAAGTGTTTTTTGGATGTCGTTATTATGGCATAAAAATATAAAACACAAAATCATTCTTTGAGCCAATTGCAACATCCGATACCATTGTATTCGTAGAGGCAACACATTTTAATGACATAATATATAAGATAAATAAGAAAGTTCTTGCCTTTTTCGCTTTGCTATTAAAAGAAATAAGAATAAATATGCAAATTAATGTATGACGTGTTTGAGACACCAGTCAGTCGAGAGTAGGAATATCAGTCATTATAAAAGTAATTCCACCGCGCACATTCATCAATCATACCTCGTACAGTATCGAAGAGAAATAGACGTGTTGAAAGATCTCGTTAGGTTTTTTTGATTTACAACTTCAAAGTGCCACCCAACTTGTCTAGTGATCAGCGTGCCTGACTACGGATGGGGAGGTCCTGTGTTCGAATCACAGTTCGGGCATGGATGTACTTTTTTTTTCTCTCTCTATCTATCCTATCTTTGTCCTTTCCATGAATGAATGGTTACCTACTCTATCCAGAGACTCTGGTTGCTGACTATGGAGAAACAAAAATCTCCACAACCAATTTTTCTGTCAACAACGTCGATATCATCAACGTGCGGTAGTAACTGTATAGATCTCTGAAAAATGGAGAGAAGTTTGCATTTTTCAGCAATCATACCGTTGAATGATTGCTTAATTCAAACAATATCAACCTGCAAGTAACAAATGAGGCGATAAGGGAACAAGAAATATGCTGTGACACATCAAATTCACTGTTGATTCCAAACCGGCTAGCCATATCAGAAATCAAAACCATAAAATGTAGAGATTACAACCAGTATTTTCAATCTGTCATCTGTCATCGGGCGGAACTGTCATCGGGCGGAATTGAAAAACAGATTGTGAGAAAATAAATCTGGTAAGGATTTCAGAAACTTACAAAACTTTCTGGTTGGGAATGCATGCTCACGATGCCTACTCCAATAATACATTTAATTCTATAAACGGGTACCTATGGCATGTGTGTACTGAGGAAGTCGGACTCCACACCTAAATATGGTTCAGTTGGAAAAGTGGAGCAGCGCATCCCAAAATGCCGGCCTAGCTGGCACACGACCACAACAACAACAATGAATTCAAAGTAGACTTATTATCTGCTGTATCAAATTGCCCAATATGTCAAACATTTGGGGAGAGTGTTTTGAATGAACGTACAACAAGGCAAATTTTTCACAAATTCTATGGCTAAACGGTCACTACAGACCTGTTCCAACTGTAATTGGAACAGGCATTGCAACAAAAGAAGCCAGCATTGGATAATCACAAGGCTGTACTGTTCTTGACCCATAATTGTTGGCCACATGTCTCGTGATTGGCCAGGAATACCAAATAGCGACTTGGCTGGCAGACTTTATGCCATCCTACTTACTCAAATGACCTTACACCATCAGATTATCTTCTATTCCTTGGACAATGTCTTCGTGGAAAATCCTGTACCAATGAAGCAGATTTGCGCCAAGCACTCACGGACTTCTTTGCATCCAAAACCCTCGATTGCACAACGGAGACACTTTGGCAGAAGGTGTTGGATGTCGATGGTGATTACTTTGAGGACAAACAATATGCTATACTTTCTGCAGATCATTTTATTTTGGGTCATTAAGTTTAGAAATGAATGTTTATTTAGTTGTCAATTTTCGGAATCCATGAAAAGAGTCTTAAATAATGTGATTTCCGTGATAAACTTATAATGTGCATCCTGGAAATCAAGTGTTTCTTTGGTTATTTAGACGTATTACACTTAAGAATCATTACTTATAATTACTTATTTAAGTAAATAAACTAAACTCCATGGCACGACAGCCCATGTGGGCCAAGGACTACAGTGCTCATAACTGTTTTCATGACCGAGGGCCCAGGGGTGCGAAGCATATGTCCCAGTTAGGTGGTCAGTCTACGTAAGACCCCCAGTGTTTAGTTCCCAAGTATGCTTGGTACTCAGTTAATCGACCCACTGAAGGGATGAAAGGCTGAGTTAACCTTGCTCAACCCGAGGATCGAACCTAGGACCTGTTATTTTTAAATAAATGATTCCCATAAAAATTTTTAGCTTTTTCTGGTAAGGAAATATTTAATTTCTGAAAAAATAACTTGTGTAGAACAATCAATAAATTAAAAAAAATGTTGTAACAGTGAACACAAAATCCATTGCACTTTACTGCTAAAACTTGATTTTTTTGTAGTGGTTTGGGGCTGAAAGTTAAGGAATTATTACTTTGTAAAATTGAATACAATTTTTACTCCTATTTATCTATTATTTTAAAATTTGATTAGAAAACATTTTTCAAAGTATGTTTAAATTTGCAGCAAAATTTCCAAACAAATATCAGGATTTTCCTTAAAAAATTGTCATTTTCAATGCATTTAAGGAGGCAAGTTTTCTTATTTTCGTCGTATATATCCACTCATTGATTTGATAAATCATTATGATTGAAAAGTTTGATTTAAATATCGGATAGCAATGTTGCTTCTGGTCACAGAACTCTTGTGATATAAAAAATAGCGACAGTATAATTTTATCTTTTGAACAACAGGATCTAAATTTTCCTTGCACAATATGATAAGATAATCTTACAAATGATAAGCAATTATTTATTTTCCTTTTGTGTGTGAAGTTTAAATAAGGCTTTAATATTATCGTGAATATATATTTATCTTATACCTGTTCACTGAAAAACAAATTGAATATATCGCAACCGCTATTTATTAATACATTTCTGTCAAATAAATTAAGCATATCGAATTAGATGGTCACTAAATTTATGGATTACTGTTATTATATCAAAAATAGTTAGCGTATAAATGAGATCATCAGAATTTGTATTGCTTTAATTTTTTTATTGTTGCTGATGATATTGAAAAAATATTAATTTTGTTTCATATTTTGAATGCTTTTATAATTTTTTCAATAAATCTCTTTTATTGAAATAAACATATTTATACGTTTATTAAAAAGTTTATTTCTTTTCTCCAAATCGTGTGAAACACTTAAATCATGCGTTTGAGGTTATGCGGCATATGAAAATTTTTAGCATAGTAGCGAATCGCACTGTACAAATGACTGTACTGCCAACTTTAAGAAAGAAAAGATTGTCTATTTACAGCAATGTTTTTTTGTGTCTTTCATGTAAACTTTTAAATAAGGCTTCGTACTAGAAGTCATCGAGGGTCTTCAAAGCAAGTTTCTGAGTTCGGCCAATGGAGAATAATAGAAGAATCATGATGGTTTGAATAACATGCATAAGAATATTGATAAAAGATATTTTATTTTAAACCATAATTTAGTAATTTTTAAAATAATATCATTGAAAATCACATTACTTTCTAAAAACTTTTATAAGTTAAGAAAACAGAAAAAATTTATTGCATTTTAATGCCATTTGGGATAAATAAAGTGACTCTGTAATCTGAATTATTATAAATCAATAGAATTATCGTTGTAACAAATAACCTATAAATCTATCAATTAACTAAATCGTTTGATTGCTTGAATATAAAATTATTACACTGATGGCCATTTAAATTCAACACCAAGAAGTGGTATTCAATACATTCACGAAGATGCCGGGATGTAAAAGATTAACTTTTCAACCTATTTATGTAAAATAAAAAACGATAGCGGAATATCTATATTTTTCAATGAAGAAATTGTGAAACAAGTTTCTCATACCCAAGTTAAACTTATTATTTTTATCAATTCTAAAACCTAATGTAAAATGGAAAAATGTTAATCAATATTCTTCTCACACTTAGTTAAAAATCTCATTGTCACTTACAGGAATAATGGTTTGATGTGTCGCTATATTGTTGCTTGGTCGTCACCTAAGTGATAGTATGGAGAGCTATTAGATACACCTTATTGGTCACCACTTGCTCATATTGACGGCACTTTGAATAGCGTTGTTACTTTTTTGGTGTAATGGAATCCGTGACAATACCATTATGCAAAATGTTTCTTTCCACCAGAATAAAGCATTCACTCGCATACTGCCAGAACCGTAGCAGGAGATCGAGTTTACTAGGTTTTAGTGCCAGAAGGATTCTTTTATTCCTAAGTTGAAAGCAAACACTCAACAGATGATATACTCTTACCTACACCTACGAACGCCAACCGTTACAGAAGGAGCCCAACAAAATGAATGAGAGAAGTCTCGTATGGTATTACTTTGCCTTACTTGGGTGTAGTATTCGGATTCTGGGCAAGACGAATCACTCCTCTTTAAACATTGTCTTTAAAAGTACCCTTCCTTCAATTCCTATACGCTTACTCTTGTATCTTTCAGTCTTTGACAGCACGTTGGTATTCCATCATTGGAATGTTATCCAACACAATAGACATAATTTTTTCCAGAATCGGTCAGTTACACCGGTCGAAGATTTCATTATCGAACAGCAATATGTTCCTTCCATCAACAGTCCTTGAGAAAAAAAACACGAAGTGGAGACAATCTCCACCCACATTGCATGAGCAACTTAGCTCACTAACCAGGGATCCCCTCTTGTGTAGATACTCTGGTACCCGTCCATATCCAATCGCAACTTGAGCAATAACCGTATTTCCAAATGCCCTTTTTTCGTACAATAGTAAGGACCTTTCTTGATACAGTGAATTTTCGACTCATACCCTGGCTTGTACGTTCTCCATATTTCTCACCATCTCTTCAGGGATTGCCAACTACTTGCTAGGCAACCCACATAAATCCCCAAGGTCAGTGAACTATGGTACTATGCTGAAGCTGCATGGTCAACTGTACCAGTGACAATCTCTGTAATTAATTCATTTCTATACTATATAAATACTATTATGTTATTATTTATTCTGGACTGTGATTTCTCAGGATCTATCTTTAAATTTTTTTTGTCAGTTTAATAACTTATTGTTTTGATGTACTATATTTATTCAATTTAGTATCATCTCATTTGTATTCTTTGTAAGGTAGCAATTGTAAAAGTCAATAATGATTTTTTTTATTGAGAGTCAAATGTAAAATTTAACTTCTTTTATGTTGGGGAAAATAGAATATATTTCTCGTTAAAAGCATTGCACAAAACTATATTTATCTTGACTAGTTGTTTCGTTCATCTATTGACATTTTTTCCAAAAAAAGTTGTTGTTACTAATGACACTTGGACAAGCCAAGCTCGCTATGCCTTGGCTATGCAAATTTAAGTCAATTGGGAGCGTCTTTCGTTTTAATCAGAGCACCTTGAAGGTGAAAGTACGACTTTGCTCTACACACATGCCATAGGGACCTGTTTATGGGGCAGGCAACCATTCACACCTCATTCATACAAGGAAAGGACAAAGACAGGATAGATAGAGAGAGAAAAAATACATCCATGCCCGAACCGGGATTCGAACCCAGGACCTTCTTATCCGCAGTCAAGCACGCTGACCACTAGACAAGTCGGGCGGCCCAAAAAAGTATTTAGTTTAATCCGAACTTATGATCCCTTATGTTGATCAAAATCGAAGATATTATTTTGTTGAGGAGCATTGTAAAGAAATATAATTACCATAATTTGTTGGTTTGTTGTACTATGTAAATGTTTGCTCAAATCAGTTAATATTCAATTTAAACAAAAGATCTTTTTTGTTGATCAAGTTTATTATTTCGTTTTATGTGCACTACGCAGAAATATAATTAACATGATTTCAGGTTTGACGCTCAATGAGAAATGTGAAAATTTGTTCATTCATGGCCTACAATCTTTTATTTTGACTAAAATTGAAGTTTTTTTTTCTAAAGGATTATTGCACAAAATTTTAATTACTATGTTTTATTTGTCACTTTATGGTCGCTTCTTGAACACAGCTACAAATTGAACATGTATTTGTGATTCAAAATATGCTTACCATCACCATTTTATAAACTTATCAACATGAAAACGTTTTTCAGTTTAAGCTGATTCTAATTGAAAACATACTAATATATATATATATATATATATATATATATATATATATATATATATATATATATATATATATATATATATATAGGCTTAAAATTTAATATGTTTCTGTTTTAAAAGTTTTTGAATAAGATTTCCAATTTAAAATATGAGTTGTAAAAACAGGAAAAAAACTGGATTAGATTTTTTTAGATTTTAACTTTGAGATGCTTTAAGATATTTTGCGTCAAAAAATATGAATATAATTTATTATTATGCTTATTCTGTTGTATACAAAATGAAATGGGTGATACACTACAAAAATAGTTCCAATTTATATTAAGCATGTAGCTTCATTTTTTTTCAGCGTGTAGATTTTTGTAACTTTAATTATTTGCATTATTATAAGTAAATTTTGGTCTCTTTAAAATATATACTAATGAAATAAATTATTTTATAAAAGATATAGAAGTTTCAGAAAAATGTCTAGTATCATTAAAAAAAGAAAATTTATTGTGGCCTATCTTGAGATTAATATTATCCCAATCAATCGCAGTTTATGATAAATACAAAAAAATATTCAATAAATCTAAATTCATTTATAAATTTTAGTTCTATATTTCTTTGTTTGTTTAAATAGTCAGTAAAATCTATACTGCTATTTGAATTTAATATTTTTTAATTGAGCTTTGCTTAAATTTTTAAAAATATCATATTTAATTCTTCTAGTAATTTTTAAATTTTAGATCTGAAAAAGCAAACTGACCTAATATGTAATCAGATAACCTTATAAGAAGTCTCTAAAAAAATTGTAAAAATTTTTTCGTGAATAATAGGGAAATCATATTACTGTCTTGTTAAGATAAGCTTTAGCAAAATATGGAATGACAACCATTCACAATAACAACATTATGTTTGGATTTACAATGTAAATATTTATTCTTTCCAATTTTGTGCGTAAAATGTAAATTCATTTTACCTTCTTGGGTGCTGTTCTATCTCCACCGGCAAACGAAGACGATAAATTAACTGTAAAATGTCAATCATTTTAAAAGTATTCACATTTTTTGTCAAAATGTTCTTTGTTATGAGTAATTGAGCGTATTCACGCGCTAATATGCTCAAAATGTTTATCCTTTCAAAATAAAATTTGTTAAAACTAATAGTTATAAGATTTTTGTATTTGTATCCATGTATTGTCAAAAATTTCTATTAGGAGAGATTTACAACCAATATTTGCAATTCTTGTTTATCGAAAATGGATATTAATTATTTTATTCATTTAATTTCTTTCAGGTTAATTTTTACAGTATTTTTCGTTTCAAAAGAATCATCAAAACTCTTTTTCTTTGAATATTTCAATGAAAAATATTTGTACATTAAATATGTTTCATTTCTTCATTAAGAAAAAAAAATGGAAAAAAGATTTTTTAAAAAATAAAAATTGAAATTGAATATGCTGTTAAAATTGTGTAAAACTAAAAAAATAAAAAATAAAAAAAAAATCTTATCTTTCAAAACAAGTCTTTCTTTTATCATAATCTGCTTATCTGTGCGAAACAGAGTAAGCATGAATTAAGTGAAGGTCAGAATAAGTGATAATATTAATATCTACTTTGTAAACACATTTTCGAGAAAAAATATCTAATTCAGTAAGATCAATAAATTTATGAGAATTATTAACCTTCTTTCCCATAAATTCATTCATTTTCTTTCTCATAAATTAATCTTTAAAATAAATAAATTTAAATTTTTAATCAAATGCTTTTTGAAAACAATTTTTAAAAAAATATTGTACAATATTTTTAATTATTTATGAATAAGTTTTGAATAAGGCATTTATTAAGTTGTCAAATAATTTTACTAACTTAAATATTTAAGGGAAATATTTCAGAAATCGAATTTATATTAGTCAATTATTCACACACACTCTAAAGCTTTCATACATTATAAATCTATTTCTTATCGCTTATTTACTGATATTTTACACCTTTTATTTATATTAGTAATCTCTTTCTTTTAACTATTTTCCTTTTAAAACAGTTATGAGAATGCTAACATTCACTTATATAAAGTCAAAATAAAACAAATTAAAACATCAGATAATGATGTGAAGGGAAGTGCATTTTTAAAGTTAATTTTATATATACTATAAATGGGTATATAAAACTTATGCATTCATCCTTCTAAAAATTTAAGTGTCTGAAGTATTCCATAAAATTTTTACCGTTATCTTTCTGCTCGTTATACGTGTATGCAAATGATACAAAACTGGGTTTAGCTTAGAAGAATGTTAGATATCATATAGCTAGAATCAGTTTATTTTGTCTATTTTTTTAAGATATAAGTTCTGAGGACGTTTATCTTCAAAAACTTGATTATATGATCGCCAGCATTTTTATGCATACTAGAATATTTTAGTAACTATGAATAAGAATTAAATTTTTTTGCATTGATATCATATTTGAATTAGGCAAAGTTAAAAATTGCGAGATTTTGAGATTTTTTCTGCAACTCTTCTGTTCAAATGTTTCACTTTTCCTACAAGGTTTAAGTGCACAGAGGGTGATACTGATACATTTCATAAACACTGCTCAAGTTTCCTAACATTTAATAAGAGGGACTTTCCCAACTAAAATTTTCACATGTAACAAAATAGGCCCAATGTTGTTGTTGTCGTGTGCCAGCCAGGCTGGCAATATGGGGTGCGCTGCTCCACTTTTCCAACTGAACCATATTTTGGTGTGGAGTCCGACTTCTTCAGTATACACATGCCATAGATACCCGTTTATAGGGTAGACAACCATTCACTCCACATTCATACAAGGAAAGGACAAAGACAGGATAGATAGAGAGAGAGAGAAAGTACATCCATGCCCGAACCGGTATTCGAACCCAGGACCTTCCTATCCGCAGTCAGACACGCTAACCACTAGACAAGTTGTGCTTCAATAAGATCAATGAACATATTGTATAACCTTATAACCTTAGTAATATCCAAATTCTAATGAAAATCCTCCATATATTTCGATTTTGGAAACGATATTTATATTAACCATACCACGGAACCTTATCAGAAATAGCATTAAAATGAGAAGAAATTATGCATGAAACAATATAAAGGAGAATATAATGCCTTATTTTAAATATTCAAATTAAAGATACGAATTCAATTTCATTCTGTTTCAATTTCAACCGATGGTAGATTGATTAGCGTCCCTAACTTCAAAACTGTAGCTCCCAGGTTCGAGCCCTGGTTCTGGTATGGATGCTCCTTTCTCTCTATGTGCCTGTTTCTTTATCCTTCCACTTTCGGGGGAATGGTCCTCATTCTAAAAGTTGCCATCACACATTCGCCCATTGTAGAGCTAAATCTGATTAATATATATATATATATATATATATATATATATATATATATATATATATATATATATATATATATATATATATATATATATATATATATATATATATATATATATATATATATATATATATATATATATATATATATATCAATTAATAAATAATTTCAGAACACTTTTTTGGGATAAATAATATGCTGTGTCAGAGTTTGCTGATATATTCAAATTTGTGCCAAAACCGAAATCCAATGAACCTATAGTCAAAGGATCAAATTTGGAATAAATTTTAATAATTTTTTTCGTAACACAAATATTTAAAATTATGGAACTGGTAAACTAAAAATTTAATTTATAGAAATTGTAATATATAGATATTGTTCTTGATAATTATATGTAAACAATATAAACACAACATTTTATAAGTATATACCACAAAGTTCTATGAAAGAGAAAAGTATAAATTTTATTATTGGATTTAAAAAGTATATAGATTCCACAGCAAAGATATTTTACTTAAAAATTTATATTTTTAAATTACACATGTATGAAAAAATTTCGATTGTTTTCCAATAAGTATAATATTAATGGTAAATCCATCCACTTTTTCTCTAAAATTACGGCGGACTTAAAAAGAAAATCTACTCTCAAAATACAAAAATTCATCAAGGGGAAATCTTCAATACTAAAGTGTGAAAAAATAACGCTCTCGTTTTTGTAACAAGTGTAAAAAATGTCTTGTTCTGTCTCGCGTGCCCCACTGTAGGAGCATTTTCTTGATTGGCAGATGCTGGAATCAAAAGATTAAGAATTCAACTGAAAAAAATCACAGAACTCATCAGATTATCGGTAAATTCAGCATAAATAGTAGCTTCACAAAATATTTAGACTAAAAATCTAAATATCACACAAAACTTTATATAGGAAAATATAGAGATGAAAAAATGCGCTTTTAATAAAGTATTTTTCTTTTAACTTTTTAATTAATTTTCATTTTTAATAATATTTTTATCACAAGTTGTTATGAATATTTCCTTTAATTTGAAGACCTTTCTCAAAATAAGTTTTGTTTGAATTATGTTTATAAGAATTTGCTTAATATTAATTTAAATCAATCAAACTTTATCAAACAAACAACATATTTGGAATTTATTTTCCCTTTTCCGCCAATTGACCCATAAATAGACAAGGTGATTTATTCCGTGAAAAATTAGAAAAACCTTGACATTATTTATAGGCCGTAAAATGTTTTCATCAAGAATTTTTCTAGCGCAATATAGAGACATAAAGCTAAAATGAAATTATTCCCAACAAAATATATAACATTTTACAAACATTCTTTATTGTTTTTGTCGACAAACTTAATAACGAATATCCCTCTAAAATTTTCAACTCTCCTATTGTTAAGATTTTAAAAACATGATAAAATGAATTTATGATTTATTTTGAATATATGACCAAAATAAATTTAAATTATTAATGTTTTTCTAAACTAGGCAAATTAATGTAAACACTGTGATTTAATGTGAAGTATTCTAAAATTAATTTCACTTAAAATAAATATTTTCCAAAAATCCATAAAAATTAACAATTTATTTTTTAAATCGATAAAATTAATAACAAATTGTTTATTGTTATAAAAATCAAATCCATAACATTTATGTGCAAAGGATTTGAAATTGGGAATCAATTAAGGTTTTTATGATATAAATTTATTTTAACGTTTTGAAATGATTCTTCTGCTATCACTGAATATTTAATAAATCATGGCAAACTGTTCAAGTGCAAACTTATTGTCTAATTTTCTCTGACGGCCATCTCTTAAAGGTCGATGTATGGTCATTTTTAGACATTTTCTACTGTATTTCATCTACTAAAATTAATGGGGGAGGTTAAGATTTTACCATCAATTTTGTTACATCCTTATAACTATTTTTTGAGAAGTTACATTATTCATTAATAAGTTTAATGTGGCACATCTTTATAAGAACACATTTCATAATGATGTGTCGTGATGATAAAGAAAGCAGAAGGAGGAAGAAATCTCAATTATGAGAAAATTATTGATTCGGCAGTTTGAATGCTTGCGATTTGAAATTGAATACAACCTTTAAAAACCATAAATACATGAGAGCTTGTCATAAAAATTGAAAGAATATTGCAATTGCACTTGGTGCTCATGATTTAATGACCACACTGGTACAAAACCGTAATCGTTGGTAAGCATCCATGGAAGCATACTTTTAAAACACTTGAACAAGAATTCTACCATAATATCAGTCATTTAATGACATAAGACATGTTATATGACTTCATACTATAAAACCAAGAAAAGGATAGTCATTCCTTATAAGTTTTTAGTATTTAATTTAGATGCAATTACTTACAAAACTTGAAAAATTGTGAAGATCTGCATAGAATAGCCAAGTAAATTACTTTTTATTCATTGTAATTTGTCAATTTATTTTAACTCTGGTTAATTTTATGGGATTACACTGTTATGGTACCTAATAAAAGGTTTATTTCCAAAACAGTGATATTTTTTTCTTTTGCAGCTTAGAAAACTCCTAATAATATATTTTCTAAAATGACCAGCAACCACATTGCGTTGATTGATAGCAAGTCTAAAATGACTAGCAATCAATCATCCCAATTTCAAATAATGAGATTGTTATTTACCTAGAAAAATTAAAACAGTATATACAACATTAAAATCTATTTATTAGCCTGAACTATTCGAAATAAATAGTTTGATTACTGACATCATGAAATCAAATTGAAAAAAAAGCATCTTTTGACTTCCAAACATAGAGCTATCACTTTATATCATACTTTTATACTTTTTTTTAACCTGTATTAAAAACTTTTTAATGCTGCATGTAAATATATACTTTCGTTTAGTACCAGTATAGAACCAAAATACTTTCTCTCTTCCTTTACGGAGAATAAACAATATCTGATTCACAAACCAGGTTGTTATTTTTCGCTCTGATTAAAGAGGCCCATACTGCGGTAAAGAGTGATTTAATCTTTAATCCATCCAATGATTTATGTGATAAATAAAACATGTCAATAACCTAGACACAACTTTATACTCATTCCGAATCCTAATTACTCTATTGAGAGGCAATTATTCTATAGATAGTAGCTTCTTACTATACCGGAGAATGATGAGAAAATTTAAATATGATATTCTCAACTCAAATTATTCAAAAATTATCGTTATCATAAGCTGAGCATTACGCTTTATAATTACCAGGTATTAATATATATCCCAATTTATAATCAATAAGCATATCGTATTATCTATATCATCTCAGCGTATCTCAACTAAATTCTAATATATTTATATATATATGTTAAATCATAAGATTTGCATTATTTGAGCTGGGATTATCATATTCAAATGTTGACATTATTCTCATGTAGGGAAAAGGTACTGCGTAGGTAATATTTACGTCCCAATTGTGCTACGTAGTGGGTTGAAAATGTATTTGGCTGTAATTAGATAGTTGGACACATATGAGTCCACTATGTATGCGTTTCATTTTAAACGTCTAGAATTCCATAAAAGTAATATGAATAGTACTGCAAGAATCTTTAACTTTTGTTTTCGAATAATCTCATCTATAAAGTACTTCCCCTTTTGTTATTAAATTTACGTGTGATGAGATGTTGCATAAAGTGGTTGAAACTAATTCTCAACCAACGTTATGTATGAATCTTTGGAAATAATCAGTTTTCATTGATTCATAGATAAATTAGTTGAAAATTTTCTTAAATATTACAACAGCAAAAAATAAAGAGACGGAAAGAGTTCTAAATTTCTTAGATATTTTAACAGGAAAAAAAAGGAGAAAATATTGTGTAAACTACGTTTAAATTCAATCACTTGGTACTTAATTCGTGGGAAGCAAGCGATTAAAATGCACAGGAAAGAAAAATCGATTGTTATATTTACCGACGGGTGCATATTGGAGTTCTGGCCATGGCTCAGTGACATTCTGCGACTGTAATTGTACGACCAGCTCCAGACAGACGGTGAGGAAAAATATAACTGCGGCCCTCATAGCTGATGTTTGCAAAATGGAAGACGAAAGTATCTCTTTCTCGATAAGAGAAATGAATGATCCAATCAAAAATAATAAAAAAATTGAATTTTTAAGGCGTTTTACACGTGAGGTTGATAAAAAAGAAGATCGCTTTTGTTTCAAATGTTTCTCTTTCTATTACTTAAATGATTGAAATAAATTATTTATGAACTCTGCCTTTGTCTAGAAAATATCGAAAACTAATAGTTCGATATGAGAGTTCCTTATCTCCATTCACAAACATGCATTATTTTTAGCTTCATTTGGCGATATTAATCTTAAGAATACGAAGAAAAATAGGTATATTAAAGAGGGAAAACAAATGTGTTCCACATTTCATCAAAGTAATTTATTTCAAAATTAATATTGCAGTCTATTGTGGTTTCATAAGCATCTCCGTATATCTCTAAGTATATTTAAGCAATTAAGATAGACTAAACTGCGAAAACTATTATTAATATAATAATTCAGCCTTTAAAATCAAATGTAACAGAAGAAATGTCATGAGTTATTTTATATTTTAAAATAATTAGTAAAAGATTCTAATTTTATGCTCATAGTAAAAACAATTAGTACAATAAAAACTTCAAGGAATTTTTAGGAATTGGCCGAAAATAACTGGTTACTAAATCTTGAGGGCAGGATTGTTTTCTACTGTAAAGTGAACTTTACTTAAAAGAAATTATGTGATTGCAGGTATAATAATGCATTTGTAAATAAAGTAAAAATAAGATATGCTATGTATGACTATATAGGATACCATTAAGTTGATTATTTATAATCATTTGATTATATACTATAAAATATTTGGTAAGTTCTTTATAAGCATCAAATCTCCCTAGAATATTTTTCTTTAAATATTGATTAAATTCCCTTTTATTGAATACTTTATTGTATTTGTCATTTATCATTATCATAAGAACTTTAAACATAACAAAAATAAAACCTAAATTTTTCCTGAAAAGTTAAATAAAGTAAAAAACTAATATAAAATAATAAATCTTAGTGAAAAAAAACCTGAAAATATACATAAATTCATTTCCTTAATTCCAATAAAAGAAATTTAATTTGATTATTTGTGTAATACTACAATTTGTATCTTCGATAAAAAATAATATAAAAAGTAACCTTAAGTCTTTGGTTAAAGTTTCAATATTTACCCCCAATAAATCTCTTACATTAATATTTAATCAATCCAAAATTTTGCAAATATGCAAATAATGAGTTTATGGAATGTTTATTAGAAAGTGTAAAGTTTTATGGAAAATGGCCATATTCTTGTAATTAGCCATTAACATTTATGAAACTGTGTCTTGTGGCTTAATCAGAATTTAACGTGCGCATGCTTTAATTACTCGTCAAAAAACGCAGTTATCCTTTTACATAAACTATAGTAGACTCCGATTCAAAACTAATTTCAGAGTAGCAACGTTCGAGGTACCAACATATCAAAACATAAAAGCAAAACAGATCGACAACAATGGAACAACCTTCCTAAAAGAACGCTAAAGCCTGTTAAATAAGATAAAATTATTGAAAATAAAGACTGCATCTTTACCATATCAAAATACATGCTGCTTACAGACAATTTAAAAGACTGGATAATCTTTGCAAACAAGTTGTACTCAAACTTCATTTAAAAATTTTATGGAAGATGTCACACTTAATATGTAGTAGAGCACGTCGCTTGAGGACATTTGATGACTGGAAAATGGCTCTTTGCGAAAGTAGACTTTCGGTAATCACTTTTGTTTGATGCTTACGTTCAGTTATTGCGATGCTCTCAATTTCTTCCATCTTATGTTTCCAGTGGTGAAATTAAGCAAAGAATCAGTGATAGAATGGAATCGTTTTTTTCTGGTCAAGTTAAAATGTTGATTTCCATATTTGATACATTGAACTGTGAAAAATATCCATATCTTGTGAGTCAAATGATGCTCCAGTGATGGAATTCAGCAAAGAATCAGATAGAATGGAATCGTTATTTTCTGGTCAAATTAAAATGTTGATTTCCATATTTGATACATTGAACTGTGAAAAGTATACATATCTTGTGAGTCAATGTTGCTCCAGTAATGAATCAGTGATAGAATGGAATCGTTTTTTTCTGGTCAAATTAAAATGTTGATTTCCATATTTGATACATTGAACTGTGAAAAGTATCCATATCTTGTGAGTCAAATGTTGCTCCAGTGATGGAATTCAGCAAAGAATCAGTGATAGAATGGAATCGTTTTTTTTTCTGGTCAAGTTAAAATGTTGATTTCCATATTTGATACATTGAACTGTGAAAATTATCCATATCTTGTGAGTCAAATGTTGCTCCAGTGTTGGAATTCAGCAAAGAATCAGTGACAGAATGGAGTCATTTTTTTCTGGTCAAGTTAAAATTTTGATTTCTACATTTGATAGATTGAATTATGAAAAGTATCCATATCTTGTGAGTAAATTATCTTTATTTGAACTACGGAAATGACATTAGAGGTGATGACTGTTCAAGTTCCAAATCATGAAACAAAGACAAAACAATTTAGTTTTGAATAAATGATACAGTTTAAGTAACGGTTGCAAAATAAAATCTCTGGTCTTTCTCTTGTAATACTAGCTTTCAAAGACAAATGGAAAAAATTTTCCAACGAGATTGAAAGACAATTTAATGAAATGTTACTCATCATGTTGCTATTTTTATTCACTTAACACTAGAGTGCAAACAAAACATTAAACTAATCATTAACGTTGTCTCAGAATTTTTGATTCCATAATATACGTTTTGTGTTCGAATCTACAATTGAATTTATAAAATAATTTTAATTATAAAAGTATAAAGGAAATATTATTGGGAAGTAGTTTTATTCCTCATTTAATAATAATTTCACTACCACACGGAGTTTCATTTCTGTGAATTCCTGCTCATTATGGAATTATGGGCAATGAAAAAGCTGATTCATTGGCTAAGAAAGTAGCTTTGATAGACATATAAATAGTACTCTACGTATAAATAGTACTCTTATTTCACAAGAGTAAATTAGACTTTAGAAAAACCCTTAAACAGTACATAATTCAACGCGCAAGGCATAAGATGGAAGATTCTTGGGAAGTTGAACGCTGTTGCCAGTTTTTCAAGAAAGACTACGGTGACTCTATTTACTAAATATGACTACTTACAGGACCATCTTTATAGAATTTGATTGGTGGAATCCCCAAACTGTGTGTTTTGTGTGACTAATCAACCAAAGGTTTTTCAACATTTAAATAAATGTACTGTACTTTCTCATGATGAGGATACTGTTAAGAAGTATTGTGTGTGTATGTGGAAAAGTCGTGAACTAATGGCTTAAACGGTAATATGTTTGGCATTTGTGAAAGAAATAAATAAGCATTTTTAATTTATTAATAAGTGTATAATTTATTAAAAAAACATTTTCTGTTTTCATTTTGTATTTGAAATAGCTTTTCATGAAAGTGTGCGATTTTTTTATTCAAAACGTACTATATTAGTCATTTAAACACAAAATAGATTGCTATAGTAATGCCTAAATAAAATCGTAATCAGATACAATCAGCATGCTGTCAGGATTAAAGTTTCTTTTTTCTTGATTCCTTTTCCATTCTTGTTGCAGAATTTCTTAGTCTCTTGCATTTGTTCTCTAAAAAAATTAATAAATGGATAAATTACTAGCAATATCTCATCAAACATGGGAAATTTGTGTCTTTTATTAAAAAAAAGATATATTTTGGCTAAAATGATAATATATTTATCAATAAAATTTGAATAGAATTGGAAAGAGGCCATTAAAACAAAAATGCTCATGAATTAAAAATGTAAAAAATTCATTTTTAATACTCAAACAATGTATTTGACTAACAATTTTCTTAATTTTAAAATGAAATAATTTGAAAAATTAGGATTAAATGGGTGGGTGACTCAAGTAATATAATTGTTCATAAAGACATGAAAATTTTAAACAGATGATTCAAAATTAGTTTTAAAAAAATAATAATCATATATTGATCATATAATGTGCGCTTTAACCGCTATACATTTTTCCCACACTAAGCTTATAAATTTTTCTTGAATTAGAAGAAAGGAAAAATGGAGTTTAAAGATAATCATTTTATACTAACATCATTACAATATTAATTTACAGAGGCATAAGGCAAGATATTGGGTTAGTATTAAAAAGAATTTCTAGACAAAAATTAGTTTTGAAAAGGGATTTCTAGTCAAAAATTTGTATTAAAAAAGCAATTCCTACTCAAAATTTAATCTTAAAAAAATATTTCCAGTCAAAAATTAGTATTAAAAAAAAGATTTCAAGTCAAAATTAGATGACCCCGAATGTTCCACCTGCCGCTTGGCAGCGTCAATACCGATTGTCTAATCTAAAATCACAAATTACTTTAATGGATAAAGACAAAATTGCCAAAATTGTAAACTATAAAAGAAAACTAATGAAATCTTTATATGAAATACGTTTGCTTACTTTTCATCTTCATAGTTCATAGGCTTGATTATGATGTGTTCTACGAAGAGTTGCGGCTTGAACAAAATACCCAAAGATTTGTTATTCCAACTAAAGATCACTTTTTTCGGTTGACCCAAGGGCTCTGCTTTGTGGATGAGAAATGTATATGTTGCTCCATGGGCCAGGTCCCTTAACAAGACATCAGTATTTAAATTCTCTCAAAATGAAGAATAAATATTCAGTAACACAAATTTTAAAAAATTTCGGTTAAAGTTGTTGTTGCTTATGACACTTGGACAAGCCAAGCTCGCTATGCCTTTGGCTGTGCGAATTAAGTCAATAGAGAGCGTCTTTCGTTTGGATCAGAGCACCACGAAGGGGAAAGTACGACATTGCTCTTTTTAAAGTGCCTCGTAATTTTGAACCACGGTCAGGTGACGAGGCCACCTCGAGCTGTCACCCTCCTCTCCACATCCACGCCACACCAGCGGAAGGACTTTGGACGTCACATATTAACGTGGACACGTCCCCAACCCACGGAGTTCCAGCAACCCAGTGAAGGAGAGTACACCGTTGTCACCCTCCCAACCACTGCCCGCGGCAAATGATGCTTCACTTTGCTGAGCTTACGAGAAGCGGCGTGAAACTACTGAGCCACTGGAGCTCTCGGTTAAAGTGAACATTACAGTCACAGAGCATAAAAAAGCCAAATGTGGTAAAATATGGCAATTTTTCTCGGATAGCCAAATAAATTCACCAAAAGCAATTAATTTCCAAATGTATGTTGGCGACATATCTTAATGGAATATTTGATTTTTATAACTATTTTACATAATTTTAGCTATTTTATTTCCTGTCTTGTAGCATAATGTCTTCAACTTCGGTTTAGAAATATTTTTAAAAATAAAGTAAGTAATAGATAATCTTAATACGATTACTGTAACCTTATATATTGTTGGAGTTAGCGATTTAAAAGTGCCGCCATCTGAATCTTGATTTCATTTATGGTTGCTGTTCTTTACAAAAAACCAATTTTGGCGCACATTAAGCGTTGCTAACTTAACTCCAATACCTACGAGTCTTAATGTGTCATCCTCAGCATGGCGGAAAAAAATCGCCAAATGTTACTACTATACCCGCAATGTTCACTTTAACCAAAATATCTATGAAAAAGAGTAAAAAAACAGCTGATAACTCGATATTTAAAACTATTATCTTAACTTTATTGACTAGCATGAAATTTCATAAAATACAAATATCATAAATGTATTTTAAATCTTAGTTCATCACTATCATTGTAAAAGGAAATATTATATAATGCGTTGCAAACTATAAATTAATCAATTGTTTTCATGGGTGAATATAAATAATATATTTACTTAGAATTAAACGTTAATTTCAACATCTAGTCTTATAATTATTTCGTAATTTTTTACGAACAGTACAAAAAACTCAATATAATAGATTAATTTGGTTTTTGACTAAAAGTTTAATTAATCTAGATGATTTAATTCATTACATTTAAAATTTAACTGCTTAAAAATGAAAAAATAAGTAAATAATATTCCTTCGTTATTAATATTTCAACTTTCATTTCTTTATATGAACAGTCTATTATTAACAATATTTCTGTATTCATTTCTCTTGCATCTATTCTTCTTTTTTGGCGACTTTTTACTACCAGTGTGCAAAATACAATAATTGATAAATGCTTTAAATATATATCTTTATGTTAGTATTATTAATTTATTGGAATAAAATACTTGTAATTTTAAAAAGATTGTATTTTTTTGGAATTATGTAGAATTTATAAATTCATTTATAAAGAGTTTATAAATGAGTTTGCTCTTGTAAAAGTATTCAAAACATCAATCTCGGAACTTAGGAAAAAATTAAACCATAATCTTTTACATAAAGTTTATTTTGCGTGATAGTAGTTTCGAATGTATGAGATAATGAATTTTTTTAAATACAAAAACAGCATACTTAGATTTAAATCAGCTTAATATAGAAAAATAAAATTCAAATTAATAATATTAAATAAATTATATAATTTTGCTAATATTCCTTTCAAAGGAAAAGTAAAGATTTTCATTAATTTAGATTTTTTTGTTGCATTCTTATTTGTAATATTTTCATTATTTTACAACTAACTTCAGAACAATGATCAAAATGTCGGTTCTCATTTAGTCAAATTTAAGGCAAAGTTTTAATTTCTATTTTTTCACAATGTATATTTTCTTAATATTAATCTTTGCTTCACGTTTTTAAATTATAAATTAATAATTTCAGTTATATTTTTGTTCATTCCATAATTTATAATGAGAATTATTAATTTCCATCACAAATTATGGTATTACTTGGTTTTCATGACTCATAATGTACTACCGAATCGTCTAAAAATATAGCCAAAAATAGTCAATGAGCAAGTATTATATAAGCATCTCCAATTTCTGTCTGTTGAATGTGGTAAATCACTTGATGTAATAATATTCTTATTCCAGTCTCAACGTAAAAAATGCTAAATAGAGCAAACGAATTCGTAGGGATGAGCAAAATAGTTCTTAAAATCGGATGTTCGTAAAATATTAAAAGTGTGTGTGTTGTGTCTTAAAAATAATTATAAATTTTGTTATCAAACTCGGCTCTCTCTTTATAAAGTACTATAAGAAAGAAATATTTAACATACGTTAGCGAAGAAATTCATTCAAAATAAAATTCATTTTTATAAACATATTTACTTTCACTTTTCTATGAAAACTCAAACATAATCATTTTATTTTCTTCTGTTTCGAAACTGCATTTTTAAAAATATATTTTCCCATTTATTATGTAAGAAAGCTTTTTATTGTTATTTTTCTGAAAAAAGTATTATTGTCTTGTTGGCCATTCAGTTGCTTGCATTGCAGACAATAGCAGCGGACACATTCATTTTCTCAATGATTAATCATGCGATACCTCTTTCTATAAATTACATCCGAGTTCACATTCCAAAAGTACAAAAAATGGATTTTTGGTAGCAGGGTAACCATGCTATTTATTTTATTTTAAAACATATATTTTAAGACAAATATGAGTTTTTGTATAAGGCGTCCAAGTGAAACAAATGAATTTTCTTTCCCGCCTACATTGATTTCAAAAGTCCCCAATATCTTAGGAACTACCCTATGTATAGAAAAACGAATGGTTTCATTTAGTAATAGGTCACATTCTAAGACAATATGTAGTGTTCATGTTATTACAAAATATATATTTTAGGAGAAAAATAAGTTTTTTTAAATGCACCTACAGGTTACGTGTGACATCTGATTCCCACTTATATTGACTTGAAAATTCCCCAATATCTTCAAAAACTACCCAGGTATACACAAACGAAAAGTTTAATTTAGTAATACATCACATTCCAATATTAACCGTGCTATTTATACTTTCCTCGAAGTTCTACGGATGTGATTTACTCCTTTTCACTCAAGTCGTCACGTAAATATTCTCCACTTACAGCATTTTTTAATAAAACCTTTATGCCAAAATGAATTAGATACATCATTTTAAATCTAAAATGACGCATGCATTTCGCCTGCAATGGTGTTGCTCTTATATTCCTCATATCTAGCCGAGAACCATCGTTCCAAACCTAGATTGGCACATCCATTTCGCCTGCAATGATGTTGTTCTCTTATTCCTCATGATCTAGCCAAGAAACATATTTCCAAACCTAGATTGGCACATGCATTTCGCCTGCATTGGTGTTGCTCTTATATTCCTCATATCTATCCAAGAAACATCGTTCCAAACCTAGATTGGCACATCCATTTCGCCTGCAATGATATTGTTCTCTTATTCCTCATGATCTAGCCAAGAAACATATTTCCAAACCTAGATTGACGCATGCATTTCGATTGGAATGGTGTTGTCTTATTCCTCATGATCGTGGCCAGACATAATCCACGGGCCCATTGGCGAGAGGACTCTGTGATATAGCCTTTGAAGATCAAAGATCCGAAATTCTGAAAGGCAGAAGTCTGAATTTGCTCCCTTACCAGCAGATCTTGGCTGAGCATAAAGAAATAGCTACGCCTTCGGTGGTCCTAATAGGAGAATACTCTCCTGATGTATTTCACCCATTCCACCCAGTACCATTCCCTCGCACCAATAAAGTGATCTGCAAGGTTTTAAGAGGATATTTATGATTGTAGAGGGCCTAGAATGCTAATTTTATAAAGTGGCTAATTTCATTACTAAAGTAACTTACAATATTTGCACGAAATTATTGATTTTAATCGAATAAAGGGAGTGTAAGATGATAATTAGGTGTGATAGGAGACATTCAATACAAATTGTTTCTTCAGAAAGTTCAAGATTTCAACTTCAGCAGTGCAGTTAGTTATACAAAATTTGAAGGATTAACGATGTTCCAGTAAAAACGTCGATAAAGATTTCTCAATCATAAAATAAAATACCGAAAAATCATACCATAAAAAATGAACGCAAGCAAAAGATGCATGAAAAGGAATTCATTCATTTTCATTCATTTCAGATTAGTAATTAGTTGTTTTTCCTATCAATTTAAAATTGCGGGCTTATTAAACAAATTTATTTTTCCGATTCAAATTTAATCTTTATCATTAACTTATTAACTTTCAAATGAAAATTATTAATTCAGTTGGATAAATTGCTGTAAAAATTGCAATATTTTTAATTAATAGAGACTCCAAATTATTAGACAAATTCTTGATGCCAGAAATTGAAGTGAATTTTGAGATTGAAACTCAAACAATTTTCAGTTAAGTTTAAAATTAACCTAGTATATCTATTCATCATAGGCCTCAACAAATAACTTGCCTATATTACACCAATATATACTTTTATGGACAATACTATAGAAAAAAGAGGAAGGACATTTTCGATAAACAGTAACTCATAAAGAATAATAGAATGAGTGATATTTTTTCAATGAATCAATGTAGTACAACGACTACTTGTTAGAGAGACGGCCTCGCTAATAATCAGTGCCAAGACAATAGATTTAATAAATGATTTTAGTTTCAGAAATTTTAACGCTCTGGTATTTGTTATTACAAACTGAAACGTTTTTCAGGTTCTGATGATTAATTCGAAACATATAATAAACGCAATAAATTACTATTGTAATCACCAAAATAAGGATGAATGAGAAATAGTTTTATTAAGCTGAATATATTTACAATTATTTACACTTTAAAATAACTTATACATGCCTTATAGCTATCAGTTTCGTATATTTTTA
The DNA here is from genome assembly GCA_037975125.1 of Latrodectus hesperus. NCBI lineage: Eukaryota > Metazoa > Arthropoda > Arachnida > Araneae > Theridiidae > Latrodectus > Latrodectus hesperus. Next base: position 13,488,220 of record CM075855.1, read on the forward strand.
ACGGAATGTTTTTTCCCCACCATTCCCAAAAACATCTTTGATCAAAATTACAAAACGATATTTTTGTCGAGTTCATTTAAATTTATTTAAGAACAATTAATTTAATTGTAGCAATTTCAAATTCTTGTTTTTAATATTATTAGATAAGCTCATTACTATTTAGATATTTTAAAAGTAATTAATATCAGATTGGACACATTTTGGCTCCTACATGAAAACATAATTATTTCATAAAAATAACCTCATTCTTTCAGTGCTTTCAATTATTCAAGTAATTTTTTATTCAATTAAAAAAATTATATAAATTTTAAAACCGAGAAATTTAAAGCTTCATAGAAAAGTTTCTTTCATATGTCTTATCATTCATTACTTTACGAGAAAAAGTATATATTTTCTATTATAAAATTTTTTGATGAAAGCTGAATTTAATTAAAAGATCTCTTTAACATCAAATATATATAATATTAATATGACTATTAAATATGGAGCTATTAAAGCTATATCTAAAGCTTTTTTTTACCACAATCCAATAAAAAATAACTTCATAGATAAAGCAATTAGGCGTCTTACAAAACGTTTCAATCTCAAATTGTTTAATAATTGATTGCTTACTTGGATGCGAAAGTAACGTCGTACGTTCCTTCACTTCCTTCTATTAAGAGAGAAACTGCACCTTTCTTATCTTGAAAACCAGATTTTGGTTTTAAGAGCTTCATTGTGATTTGGAAAGAGTATTCTACAAAAAGAAAAAAATGTATAAGTAAAAAAATGACTGCAATACATTTTTAATGTATTTTTAACACAAAGCAATAAATTTAATAATTGATATATTTTAATATTAAAAGGAATTAGAGGACGTAATTGTAACGATACAAATTGCATGCATATTTTTGAAGTAAAAACACAAATTCTATACATTTCTTATTGGTGTATCCACAAATGGATTAAAGTATAAATTTTAACACTTAATTAATATACAATGAGTCTTGTGATCAATATACTGAAGACGTAAAAGGTAAATAGAAGATGTGTATATATATATATATATATATATATATATATATATATATATATATATATATATATATATATATATATATATATATATATATATATATATATATATATATATATATATATATATATATATATATACATACATACATATATATGTATATATATACATATATATATATATATATTTATTTATTTATTTATTTATTTATTTTAGCCCCCGCCCTGTCTAGTTGTCAGCGTGTCTGACTGCGGATAGGAAGGTCCTGGGTTCGAATCTCGGCTCGGGCATGGATGTACTTTCTCTCTCTATCTATCCTGTCTTTGTTCTTTCCTTGTATGAATGAGGTGTGAATGGTTGCCTACCCTATAAACGGGTTCCTATGGCATGTGTGTACTGAAGAAGTCGGAATCCACACCAAATATGGTTCCGTTGGAAAAGTGGAGCAGCACACCCCATATTGCCAGCCTAGCTGGCACACGACAACAACAATCAATATTTTTTCAGTGTAATTTTTTAAAAATCAGTATAGATATTGATCTGACGGTGAAATCATCTTGTTTTACCTAATAACAGTAAACATCTTGAATCAGTTCTTGGCAAAAAATTCTCACTTCACTGTTAGGCAAGAATTTTGCCTTATATTATTATTCCTTCAATTTGGAATAAAAGGTATACACACTACGTGCCAACTTTCTGATGCATCTCTATACGTCGAATCTGGTAATGCCACTAGATTTAGAATTTCTACTTTGACAGCTATTCATGTGTTTGATAAACAGCATCAAGCCTGACATTGTCACACAAAAGGATAATCCCATCACTCAACTTGCCCTTTATATGCTGACCAATCAGAAAGAAATTTTGATTTACACCCGCAAATGAGATTCTTTTTTTAAAAAAATATTTATTTATTAAATGTCATTCACATCCTTTAATCATCTAACCTCCCAGTGTATCTCAATTCTTCTACAAACGAAATGTCATAATGCAATATTCCCCCAAGTGGTATAACACCATTGGCTGAACCTACTGAGAAGATTAAGAACTATAATACATAATCTACAATAGCAAAAAAATATATATATGAGCCTGTAGATTATCGCTTTTCATCAAGAATTTAAAAGTCTCAGTTGTTCCAAACTCTTTGACGAGTCAGAGAACTTAAACTACCAACTCGTATGAATGCAGCAAACAATTAACGCCGGACTATCATTTGGGAAAGATTACCTCCCTGTTATCATTTATTAAATGCTGCTGCTTGTTGCCACTTTTTAACCATAAAGTTGCTGTTTCTTCCGTTGCTGTTGAAATAATGATTACATTACTTTATTACAATTCCCGTTGGTTTTAAAAATATCCATGACTTAAGACAACGTATCATCTACCTCGCATCGTATAGCGAAGGCATCGTAAATCCGACTTATCGACGAATTTGCTGCTTGCCTTCAAATCGTATTCTTCGGGCGGTAGAAAACAAGGCGAAGTTCGCCATCGAATGTCTGAGTGTTGTCTGCGATGAGAAAATATTCCGTCAAGATTTTTACCCCAGTAATAAAATATTTTATTAATTTCAATATATTTTTCTCTGTTTGTAAAAGTTTTCAAAATCATGAAAATTACCTGTTGTTCTAAATAATTAGTTTTAAAATTTTCAAATTATGTGCAATATTGCTTCTAAAATGGTACACTTTGAAAATAGAACAGAAGAAAAACCAAAGTGAAAGACAAGGCAAAACATCCACTTTACTGTTAGTTTAAATCAGCCAAACACAATTTAACTTTTCTTTTTTTAATAATTACCACTGTTTCATCATATTTTATCTTTATATATTTAATAGTATTTATAAAAGAATGCATACTCTTTGTCTTGGAACTTCAGATGAAATGAACTAAAATCACTTATGCTACAACAGATAAATTAAGACGTAATCAAATGATTTCATTTTGTTAACTAAATTATAAGCACTTAAACATTCTGGAATATTCAACATAGGAATAAAAATTGAGTTACACTATCTTATGAATAATAAAAAATAACTTTAGAAAGGTACAAAGAAAAAACTGTCAGTAATGAATATTTAAAATACCAGTACAGTGCAAAAAATGCTTTATGAGATACATTGGAAAATAAAATTTATAACAAGATGATTTAAGTTTGATGACAATTCAAATTTTCCAATAAATTTTGATGATTAGAGAAGTAGAATCATCATTATTTCCTATGCAATGTTTGATTCTATTATTGTTTTTAATTCTTTTTTATAAAATTCGCAGGATTAGTTTATTACCAAATCATTGTGTTTAAAAGGATTTGTTGCCGTCCAACTTGGCTAGCGGTCAGCGTGTCTGACTGAGGATAGTGAGGTCCTGGGTTTGATATCCCGGTTCGGGCATGGATGTAATTTCTCTCTCTATCTATCATGTCTTTGTTCTTTCCTTGTATGAATGTGGAGTGAATGGTTGCCTACCCTATAAACGGGTCCCTATGCCATGTGTGTACTGAAGAAGTCAAACTCCACACCAAAATATGGTTCAGTTGGAAAAGTGGAGCAGCGCACCCCATATTGTCAGCCTAGCTGGCACACGACAAAAATAACAATCATTGTTTTTTCAGTGTAATTTTTTTAAATCAGTATAGATATTGATCTGACGGTGAAATCATCTTGTTTTACCTAATAACAGTAAACATCTTGAATCAGTTCTTGGCAAAAAATTCTCACTTCACTGTTAGGCAAGAACTTTGACTTATATTATTATTCCTTGAATTTGGAATAAAAGATATACACACTACGTGCCAAAGTTCTGATGCATCTCTATACGTCGAATCTGGTAGTGCCATCAGATTTAAGAATTTCTACTTTGGCAGCTATTCATGTGTTTGATAAACAGCATCAAGCCTGACATTGTCACACAAAATGATAATCCCATCACTCAACGTGCCCTTTATATGCTGACCTATCAGAAAGATATTTTGATTTACACCCGCAAATGAGATTCTTTTTTTAAGAAAATGTTTATTTATTAAATGTCATTCACTCATCCTTTAAGCATCTAACCTCCCAGTGTATCTCAATTCTTCTATAAACGAAATGTCATAATGCAACAATCGCCGAAGTGGTATAACACCATTGGCTGAACCTACTGAGAAGATTAAGAACTATAATACATAATCTCCAATAGCAAAAATATATATATATGAGCCTGTAGATTATCGCTTTTCATCAAGAATTTAAAAGTCTCAGTTGTTCCAAACTCTTTGACGAGTCAGAGAACTTAAACTACCAACTCGTATGAATGCAGCAAACAATTAACGCCGGACTATCATTTGGGAAAGATTACCTCCCTGTTATCATTTATTAAATGCTGCTGCTTGTAGCCACTTTTTAACCATAAAGTTGCTGTTTCTTCCGTTCCTGTTGAAATGATGCATTACTTTATTACAATTCCCGTTGGTTTAAAAAATATACATGACTTAAGACAACGTATCATCTACTTCACATCGTATTGGTTTGTTTGTTTGTCGCTCAACGGTCATTTTTTGCACACGAGGGCTAATTAGACCGGGACTTACGTTTTAAAATGGAATCCGAACCACTACAAACATCCGTGCCCAAGGTAGGATTCGAACCCACGAACTGTTGAACCGAAGGCAAGAGCGCTAACCATTCGGCTGCCAGCTCGGCCATCGTATTGGGAAGACATTTTAAATCCGACTTAGTCGACGAATTTGTTGCTTGCCTTCAAATCGTATTCTTCGAGCGGTAGCAAACAAGGCGAAGTTCGCCATTGAATGTCTGAGTGTTGTCGGTGATGAGAAAATATTCCTTCATGCCCCATTACCCCAGTAATAAAATATTTCATTAATTTAAATTTTTTTCTGTTTGTAAAAGTTTTCAAAATCATGAAAATAACCTGTTGTTCTAAATAATTAGTTTTAAAATTTTCAAATTATTTGTAATATTGCTTCTAAAATTGTACACGTTGAAAATAGAATAGAAGAGAAACCAAAGTGAAAGACAAGGCAAAACATCCACTTTACTGTTAGTTTAAATCAGCCAAACACAATTTAACTTTTCTTTTTTTAGTAATTACTACTGTTTCATCATATTTTATCTCTTACATGTATTTAATAGTATTCATAAAAGAATGTGCATACACTTTGTCTTGAACTTCAGATGAAATGAACTAAAATCTCACTTATCCTACAACAGATAATTTAAGACGTAATCAAATGTATAAACTGATTTCATTTTGTTAGCTAAGCACTTAAACATTCTGGAATATTCAACATAGGAATAAATATTGAGTTACAAAATCTTATTCTTAAGTTATATATAATAAAAAATAGTTTTAGAAAGGTACAAAGAAAAAATTGTCGGTGATGAATATTTAAAATACCAGTACAATGCAAATAATACTTTTTGAGATACATTGGAAAATAAAATTTATAACAAGATGATTTAAGTTTGATGACAATTCAAATTTTTCAATAAATTTTGATGATTAGAGAAGTAGAATCATCATTATTTCCTATGAAATGTTTGATTCTATTATTGTTTTTAATTCTTTTTTATAAAATTCGCGGGATTAGTTTATTACCAAATCATTGTGTTTTAAAAAGATTTGTTGCCGCCCAACTTGGCTAGTGGTCAGCGTGCCTGACTGAGGATAGGGAGGTCCTGGGTTCGAATCCCGGTTCGGGCATGGATGTAATTTCTCTCTCTATCTATAATGTCTTTGTTCTTTCCTTGTATGAATGTGGAATGAATGGTTGCCTACCCTATAAACGGGTCTCTATGGCATGTGTGTACTGACGAAGTCAAACTGCACACCAAAATATGGTTCTGTTGGAAAAGTGGAGCAGCGCACCCCATATTGCCAACCTGGCTGGCACACGACAACAACAAAAAGATTTGTCAGTCTTCATAGGTTAATATGATTTATTCTCCTCAATTATGACAGTTTGAATTTAAAAAACTTCTAAAGAAAGTCCTTTAACACTAAATTCTGTGTGTGTGTTTTGAATAAGAGTATAAATTGATATGTATAGATATGTTCACTATGTACTGTAATCAAATTTCTTAATTATAAAGGTGACAGGAACTTTAGATATACTTCAGCTATTGAATTCCGATAAGTGAATGAATGATTAGATCATATCGATGGCTTATTGAATATAATAAAATCCGAAGTTCCTTACCCCAAAATGGCTTCACTTTCGAAGTCACCATGTACATCGTCTTCGATTTCGAATCGTCCTTGAAAGGCTTGTACCTGTCGGCGTGCATGCCCATGATGGAACACCTGTGATAGTTGCAGTCTGCACACATGCCGTCCATGAACTCTTCCCAACTGCGACATTCGAAAGCTATCGGGAGGGCCTTCTTGTAGTTGACGGAATGGAGGAAGAAGTCCACGGATCTCTGGTGACTGCATGTCATGAAGCGTCGAGTGGCTGAAATGAATTGTAAGATAAGAACAATCCTTCAAGAAAAAAGAACGAAACAATGAAGGAGCACCAGATAAATTTAAAATACTTTTTAAGACCTGGTTCAAGACCCCCTTTTTAGGGCCGTGGTAGCCTAGTGGTTAGGATATCGGCCTTCCATACGGAATGGCGGGGTTCGATTCCCGATGCCGCCAAAGACGCACAGAGTACATGCGATAGACGTGCTCGTAAAATCTGTGGAATCAAAAGTCCTTTGGTCGGTCTTTGAGCAGTTACCATGGGTGCAATGGTCTGGAGAAAATTTCCTCCCCCTTCAGATCAATGTTGTTGTTGTTTACTAATGACACTTGGACAAGCCAAGCTCACAATGCTATGCGAATTAAGTCAATTGGGAGCGTCTTTCGTTTTAATCAAAGCACCATGAAGGTGAAAGTACGACTTTGCTCTACACACATGCCATAGGGACCCGTTTATAGGGTAGACAACCATTCACACCTCATTCATACAAGGAAAGGACAAAGACAGGATAGATATAGAGAGAAAAATACGTCCATGCCCGAACCGGGATTCAAACCCAGGACCTCCTTATCCGTAGTCAGGCACGCTGACCACTAGACAAGTTGGTCGGCAGATCAATGTCAAAATTGTGGGAGTAGATACTCTGGTGATGCCATCTATCGGAGGATTTAAAAAAGAGTAAAAACGTACTTTCACTTTCTTGGTGCTCTGATTAAAACGAAAGACGCACACTACTGACTTAAATTCGCATTGCCAAGGCATAGCGAGCTTGGCTGTCCAAGTGTCATAAGTAACAACAACAGACCCCCTTTTAGTTCTCGATTTCTTAAGGGTGAATGAACTCATGGAGCTGATTTAGCATTGCTGGTCACGGGGATAAGAAACAACAAAATACTTTACAGTACATTAAAGTAACTAGATAATTTTTAAATATTAAATTTTAAAATTATCTAGTTAATCAAGTTAAACTAATGATCTGACAGATTCATGACACTCTATATTTTCCACTTCTGATTTATGAAAAATATTTGAAAGATCTGAAAGATTCATTGTGTATTTTTAAAGCCTATTTGTGAATAGGTTTAAATATTTACAAAAACATCCAACAAAATTTGGTTAGATTCATAACCAGTCTGCATGTCTATTAAGAGGTAAACTTACACAGATTTAACTATTAATACAATAAAACTAACTGTAATACAGAAATACTAGAGCTATATAATAGAAACTTATGTAATAGAAATATAGTAAAAGAGAATCAATACAGGAAAAAATTATCAGTACTTTGCATTTAACATTACTTAAAAAGTTCTGAAATAAACTATACATTTAAATATACTTATCTAAATTAATAATCAATTTACAATTAAAACAAGGGAGTTGAGTTTACTTCAAAATAATCCATTAACCATCAAATAAGTTTAAATACAAAATTAAAATAAATTTAACATAAATTTTGTGAGACTGTCAGAAAAGACTGAGAAAATAATTTTTTCCTGATTTTATTAATCAGTTTTGCTGCAACTGAATTAAATACTATTTTCAATGCTTGATAATTTTAGAAATGTCTCGGAATATAATATAAAGATATAATTCTTAGATATTTTTGACGTCAATCTATGCCGTGTATTTTTAATAATATTTTCAGGTACTTTTTGCAATGTTTTTGTAATTGCATCCCAGCCGCAATACTAGAAAAAGGAAATTATCATCAAACTATGCAGAATAATGGAAATTTTCTTCTTAGCATTTTATCGCGTGGAAAGAAACTAGTAAAGAAAACAATAAATAATTAGCAAAAACAATTTTTTCATTTTGAGTTGGGTTAATTTTAAGCATAACATTCGGAAGAATGTTTTTATATAATTATATATTTGCAACCCTTGGTAAATTTATAAGTTGGATTATATATTTTGTCAATATTAAGCGAAATACTTTATAAACTATAAATTGGAAGCGATTGATTGTTTTGTTCAAAAAAGGTTTAATATCTACATCACTTATCAATATTATGAAATATAATTTTCTAATGCTTTTTTATTCAAATATGGCATTCGATTTTATAATTTTTTATTTTTGATTAAAAATTTCCTAAAATTGTTATCTTTTTCAAAATTGAATTTTCGAGCAATTCAAACTTTCTAGCCAGCTGTTAGGCGTAGTAATTTCTCTAGAAACATTTAATGCTTATTTTTTATCGCCAAATCTTTAACGAGATCAAATATGCGGTCTCAAATGGTTGTAAATGCCATCCAACTTGTCTAGTGGTCAACGTGCCTGACAGCATGCCATGATTAGAAGGTCCTGCGTTTGAATCCCGGTTCGGTCATATATGTATTTTCTCTCTCTATCTATTCTGTCTTTGTCCTTTCCTTGTATAAATGAGGTGTGAATGATTGCCTACCCTATAAAGGGATCCCTATGGCATGTGTGTACTGAGAAGTCGGACTCCACACCAAAATATGGTTCAGTTGGAGAAGTGGAGCAGCGCACCCTATAATGTCATCCCAGCTGGCACAAGACAACAACAACAAATGGTTGTAAATAAAATGTAATGATCAAATGGCTCACAACAGCAGTACACGGAAATATAATTTAAAATAACTATTTATAATGTGTATGAAGTCTTCAATTCATATTTTCTTTTGCTATTAACGTTTGGAATTCAGATTTAGAAAAGCACAGATATTGCTTTAAAACTGATATAGTGTACATGAGTTCTTTCAATTATCATTCACTATAAATTGGAAATTGTTATCCGTTTCGTTCATAAATGGTTTAATGTCCACGTCACTTACCAATATTATTGAATATTATATACTTGTACACATGATTTCTTTCAGTTTTCATGAAATTTGGAGCGGTGATTAAGAGAGACAAAAGCAAAAATAGAAGGATCCGTCAAAATCCTGAACCGATGGTTGTGAAGTATGTTTAAAGTCCTTGCAAAGTATAAATAACTGTAATTATCTACCTTAATAAAACTGTTTCATCTATATCAACACTATTTCTCAGTCATTTTAGTTTTGGTGATTACAAATCGGCCACTATGCAACTATTGATTGTTCATTCCTATTATACAAAGGTAAGCATATTTGATAAGAAAGAAGAAAAACATTTAAAAAGATTAAAGGAAGTTATCGCATTTATTAATAAAATTACCTCTATAGCGCCCCCTATCTACAGCACCACCCATGACGTCATCAACAAGGAAACAGTCCCTCTCCAGCAACCGTAGGAATGAGACGTATATCGATATGACTCTCATGATTACCCTGTTCCCTTTAACTTTATATGTTTAGATGCAATTTTTTTTATTTGTAGTATATGTTTCTGTGTGTTGTGCTCAAACTGCACCCTAAATTGTAATAAATTATTTTGAGCTATTTAAGGAACTTATTTCTTTGTTCCTATAAAACCAGATAAGTGCTACACCTCTATCTTTGATAGTCATGTGACACCTAGTTGATAGCGGATAACCACGTCTTGCTTAAAATATGTCGCGACATCTGTTGACAATGAGTTTAAAAATGAAGAGATTTTACCATAAGGATGTGCTAAAGATAAAAAGTGGTAAGCATATAGATCTGTGATTGTAAAGTTGAACACATTTATATTGAATTTTGTTACTCTAAGCTTTATGATTCTTCATCACCTACCAAAAATAATCTCAGAAACTAAGTTAATATATCGACTATGAAAAAGTCAAAAAGGAAATCATATACTTTTTTTGGGTGGCCTATACTTTAGGATGTTCCTCAGTTTCTCGCCAATTTGGCGGTATATTGTTAGCGTTGTTGGTTTATTTCTGGGTTGTCTTTAGTGTTATAAGCGCCATCTTGTTTCTTCAAACATGGACGAAAACAAGCCTGGTGAAAAATATCGCCAGTTTCCGCCAAGGGGCACCTTAAAGTATATTTTCCCCACTTTTTTTTGCAAAAGTTTCTAAATCAGGCAAAAAGAAAATATAATGTAAATATCTAAACAATTTACCTTCTCTTAAGCCATCCAAAAATACGGAGTGAACAGCTGCTGTGCTGCATCCAGGTTGCTTCTGTCCATTGTTGGGGTAGAAATCCACGTGACCACAAGCCTGGTACATCCCTAAAGCTATAAAAAAAAGTTCAAAAGAAGTCATATAGATGTAATGCTCAGATTTATTACTTTATTTTGTACAGGATTTAAGAAACATATTCTGCACCCAATTTCAAAGTATGAAATACAAAATGCTTAAAATATTACTTCAAAATAATTTTTGTTCCCTAAAAGAAACAAAAATTTCAATTTCATTAAGCGAAATAAGTAGGTTACATAAACGCTTTTGAGTAAAGAAAATATTTCAGTTAAATTTTTTTAAATTCCTGACTTTGTGCTTCCTTTCCTATGCGCTTTTTGTGAAATTTATTTAGTGAGTTTTTTATGCAACTTATGAATTCAAATGCATTCAACTTAATGGAATGAATTTCATTGTAGCACCGAAATAATGTTTTTTATCAGTGTACATCATACGTAAGTATACACTGTAAGTTGTGGCACGCCTTTAGGCATTGCATTCTTTCGCTACTGACAATCACATCTGATAATGCCTATTTTAATCTTTCAATTCGACGCATTAGCAACATCGTTTGAGAGCTAGATGTTCTGAATTTTTCCCTAACTTCACGTGTTTAAAGATTTACTTTCCAACAATCTTTTTCCAGCAGTACTTTCTAAAAGAAATTATGTATTTAACTCTTTCGGGAAAAACTTGCCATTTTGAAAAATAACAATATGTTGCTTTGTTGTATTTAGTGGCTGGATATTTCTTGTAAATTAACTAACTTACCCTTTTTTTCCCTGGCTAGAAGTCCCTTTTTATATTTCATTCTCTCGTAAGATTGCATCCCGTATTATTCCCCATTTCCCCCTTCCACAGAGTAGACTGTCCTAGCGCAGGACTTGTGGAAAACCGGAGATAAGGGACAAGATTGAAGACGGACGGGTGTTGGAGATTGAGCAACAGTGAAATGAAGCTAGGAAAAATGATCATTACTCAAGTCTGATGTTTTACTGAATCCTAGGTATTGAAAAATCACAAAGTTGGAGTATTAAAATCCTATGAGCTCTTAGGCTGGAAAGATAATGTATTGTTCTATAATACATAAATCTGAATTGTGGAAACAATTCCGATGGAATAAATTAAATAAGTTCCCGAAGTCTTCAAAACAGGGCGTTCTAGTCACTCAACTTTCCACCTAAATCGATGTTTTTTTATGCAAATAATTTTTATACTCAGTAAGTTTTCCTGTATTAATTCCACTAATTTTACCATGTGGTTAGTAAGACTTAAATATTTGAAATAAAGTATGTAAACAAATTTTGTATGCATGTAAATGGATATATAATTTTATGATTAAATTAAAAGCATTTTTTAACAAAAAAATAAATAAAGCCAGTTTTTGCATCTATTTTCAGGTTTGAATCTGGGAAGAAAGAAAAATCATAAATACACAACGCTTTGCTAAAAAAAATAATACATTATTTAAATTCAAGAGATTATCCGTAAACAGAATATGATAATGGTAATTAATTACATAAAACCTTTGTTTCAAGCATTTTGCAGCGTAAAATGAAGCTGTTTTGCAATGTATAACTGTTTTGCTATACGAAGTGACGTTTCAAGCACAGATTATCTAAAAAAAATCGAATAAGCTATTGAACGCGTTTTCAGATTTTTATTAGTTACAAAGTTATTAAATACTTAAGTCAAGCTCTATCCCTACGTGTTCCAAAGTGTTTCCTATCAGCGGCATATTGGGGAAAGCGTAAGCAAATAAATTTATAATGGGCAAATATGTAAATATTTTTTTTAAAATTACAAAAAAATTGTAATTACTTTTAATTTATTGTAATTACTTACTCATCTTCCTTATGTAATAAAATTACATAAGGAAGATGAGAAATGTAGAAAGAAAGGAGAAGGACTTAATGCCATAATTATTTTTTTTAATTTCAAGTAGTTAGATTTCAACTTTAAAGTTAAAATGAACCTTATAATTTTTTTCTTGAAGTGAGAAATAGGCACAGGTGCCGTATATTCCATGATTCCATATTCTGGGATTGGCGATTTTTTGGCGGATTTTCTTATGTATTTGGCAACCTCATTTTTATTACGTCATACATATGGAGACCTATAAGAATTATGTAGAAAATTCTATTTTGATAACCCTAATATTTACGTCATTGCGCAGGTCACGACAATACGTCATCTTGGCAACATTTCTTCATCGCCAAAATAATTCAAAATTTGGAATCATGGATTATACGGCACCTGTGCCGAGAAATGTTTCATAGATCATGTTTTTAGATTGTTTATATATAAAAATTATATTAAAGCTTAATCAACTTTACAGGTTATTCAAAAACCAGCGTTAATTATTTATTTATATTAACTGTAAACGCCATAATCGAAATTTCGTAATGAAGCATAGTTTTTATTTTAAAGTCAGCCATATATAAACCGAGATTACGATATAATTTAGACTCCCTTCCTTGCCACAATTTTCAATTCAAACCCGCATAAACATTCGGTGGGCTAAAAGCAAAGACGTTATTTACATTGATTAAAGATAAGTTAATTTTGTTTTTTTATTTTATCAAATATGTGTGCATTTTGGAAATAACCTCATGTGTAAAATTAGAAATTAATATATCCATGTGACAATTATATTTATTTTGTCTCTTAAAGCAATGTTTTACTACATCGTAAATCTTTGACACTTTTTTTCTATATAAGTGCGATATTATATAAAACGAAGCTTTCATGAAATTTCAACAAAAAATTCTCATTAACATGCAAACAATTTTTTGACGAATTTTTTGTATAAACTTCGTTGCACAAAAGTTTTGACACTGGAATTCACTCTGCTGACATTAAAATGGAAGCCCTGTGGCTTTCATCCCTTCAGTGGGTCAATAAGTTGATTGTCAAGCATGCTTGGAAACAAAACACTGGGTATTGCACACTAGGCTGACCACCTAACTGGGACGTATGCTTCTCACCCCAGGGCTCTCGGTCATGAAAATAGTTATGGGCCCTGTAGGCCTTGTGGCCCACATGTCCTGCCGCGGAGTTGAGTTTAAAAATTAAAATATGTAATGTTAATTTTGATTATTTTTTATGCTTTCATCAACATTATGTTACTTCTAAACATTTTTCAAGATGAAATTGCCATCAAATGAAAGCTACTTCCTACTCAGCAAAATGATATGATCAAATCATACGTACCTAACAGTTTTATTGAAGCAGAATCTGTATGAATGACGTCAACAAACTCAGCGTCCGTTGGATCCAGTCGCACTGAAATAGGCATGTGCTGGAAATAAGGGCCTGCTGGATCTAAGGCTGAAATATATAGATTTTTGCCGTTGTGATTACAATGATCCATGACTGAATTTTAACAAGAAATTAGTACTCTTTGATAATTCAGAAGTTCCTTATTGATTATTGTAGGTTATTTATAATGAAAGTTAAGTCAAAAATATTGAGTTGATATAATTTCAAGCACTTATTTATTGAATAATAAATTTTAAATATTTATAGGAAATTATTCATTTCAAAATATTTTTTAATAACGGTGGGCACTTGTAACTAACCCTTCGCCTCAACAAGGCCGGAAACTGCTACTCATTTGTCGTGACCCGGTGAGTACATGTGAACCAAGTCACGTAGGCGAGTAGCATTACCCACGACATACCACCACAAACCCGTTTATAGGGCGAGCCACATTCATACATCTTTTCAGAAGAAAGGACAGAAAAACACAAAGAGAAAGTAACATCCATGCCCGAACTGATATTCGAGCACCGAATCCACAGCTCAGGAGTCAGGAGCGTTAATATTTCAAAATATTAATAGGTTGTATGAATGAAACAAAAATGGTTAGAGTAACTATTTCAGTTCATCAATAAACATACACATGACTCAGGAAAATATAAAATGTTGACGGTATTACAGATCTTATGGAATTTTAAACACAAATCCATTCATAAAACAAAAAGTTGTTGTTGTTACTAATGATACTTGGACAAGCCAAGCTTGGCTATGCGAATTTAAGTCAATTGGGAGCGTCTATTGTTTTAATCAGAGCACCATGAAGGTGAAAGTACGACTTTTGCTCTTCAAATCCTCCAATAGATGGCAGCACCAGAGAATCTACTTCCTCAATTTTGACATTGATCTGAAGGGGGAGTAAATTTTTTCAGACCATTGCACCCATGGTAACTGCTCAACGACCGACCACAGGACTTTCGATTCCACAGATTTAACGAGCAAGTATATCGCATGTACTAGGTGGGTCTTTGGCGGCATTGGGAATTGAACCCCACCCTTCCGGATAAAAGGCCGATACCCTAACCACTAGGCTACCACGGCCCAACAAAAAGTACGAAGCGCGGATGATTCAAAATACCTATTAAATATCATGGTAAAAATAAGATTTGAACTTGTATGATTGCATTCGTTAAAAAAGCATAAAATGTTTGAATCTAAATATCTGCTTTATTCCTCGTAAAAAATATTGTATTGGAAATTTAACCATAATGAATAAGCATGGTAAACGGGAAAAGAAAGACAACTAAAAATCGTGTATTTGTTAAATTTGCATTTTATATAAGAAAGGCTAGCATATAGATGAGTACACGCATACTCTTTACATTGCTAACAGTAGACAGCAAAATTCTCTCTCAGTCACAAAACACGCGTAAATTCTTATAGTTTTTTCAATAGAAATACTGAGACGAGGAAAAATTACAGTGAAGTAACAAAATGAATTGGCAATTTTATCTCCTGAGGAAAAAAAACTGCTCTCCTAATTGCTGTAGAACATTTTCTCTATTTCTCAGCACAATAGTAAAGGAGATTGCAAGATGTTTTCACTATCACAAGTATCAAAAGATGTTTTCACTATCACAAGTTTCAATTAAGGCAAAGTCTATGAGTTTTACAATCAATATTTGACGGGGGAAACTATAGAAACTGATTAAACATGAAATGAATCGTTCTCTAGATGATCATGAAGGGCTATAAAAACTGTTGCGGTAGCTAAAAGTTTCAATTCTAAGTCAAACTTCAAATGAGATTACCAAAAATCTCGGTTTTCAAATTTCTGTTTCACTTTTCTTTTATTTTATATTTTTGTCTCTGGATGACATACAGGATATTTAGTGAATTTATTATTAGTCAAACACTTTCTTAAATGGAAATAAGATTTCAAAGAGCTGCATCTATCAAGCTATCAAAATACCGGTTTAGGGAGTTTATAACATTCATTTAAATCATTATAACATTCGTTCTTAACTGATTCTTTGAGCAATTTATTAATGCCGATTAAGCATTGTACTTAGCCAAAAGTAATTACCATGCCATGGTATTCAGTATTCACATCTTTCTGTAACTACAACAATCATTTTTTTACAGTATCTTTTCAATGAAGACAACAGTTTCGTTGTGCATGTTCACCGAATCATGTCCTGCAACCGTATGAAATTCTTTAAATACTGTAATGGCATTACCTCTTTCTAGAATATTCTTGGTTCTCAGGATGTATATGGTTCCCTGTTGATTCCAAGATAGGTCCCTAAATTAAGGCGTCACTTTCATAACTGTAAAGTATAAGGCTGTACAGTGACCGCATTAACAACAAAGGATTTTCTGTATTTCTGTATGCCTTCTGAGAATATATTTCTTAGATAGCAAGCCTCACTTTCATGTCAGAAAAACCGAAATTGGAAGAATTTCAATCATATAGTCAGACAGATAAACGAATGCAAAGCAGATATGCCACATTTCTTGCCCACACTTCAACAATGGAGTTGTGATGAACCTTCCCAAACTGGAAAGCAGTTAATTCATTTCTGATACAGCCAAGAACTCTTTACAGAGAAAACCTTTACTTGGTGGAAATTCCATTAATTCTATATTCTTCTCTAGTGTATTATGACAAAAAAAAAGTTTGAAATTCGGTGTTTACTTGATCTATCTTATCATTTATCCATGGTTCAGGTTTATGAGATATTATCTCCATATATCTTTTGATATGACTATTGGCGATATCCTATAGTCTTAGAGCTAGTGTATGTAACAGTAGTATTATATGAAACTGTAATATGATTCAAATACATAAATATTGAGATAACGATTATAATTCTTGAAATTTATATGTTTTAAAAATATCCTTTCATGAACAACTTTTCGAAATAAGAAAGTGAATCTAAATTCCAAATTAACGGGAGATTTGTCGTGTTCATTAAAGGCGGCTGGGGAACGTTAAATAGGTTGGGGTCACAATGTCCCCCAAGGGAGATAATACCTTTGGGGTGCAGAACAATATTGGGGGCTTTTCTGCTTGGTTCCTGCTTCTAAATTACGAAAACTTCCAACTGGCTGCTTCCATTAAATTAGTAAAACCCAACTCTGGATTAAATACAAAGGAAGTATGATGATGCAACAATAATCTCCTTTACAATATCATTTTATAATTGTTGTTAATAATTATGAAACGTACATGGGAAATATAATTCTATATGAGTTTGTTCTGCATGATAATACAAATATGCTGTTAGTAATATAATCCAATATAGTGCGTATTTATTTCGTTAATTTATTGACTTTGATGATAAATAATTTTATAATCTTTCATACCCTTTATTTCTATCTTATGTGTTACATGTTTCATTAAAAAGTATTAAGATTTCGCAAATTCACAAGGAGAAAAAGAAATGTTTCCATTCCAAAATTTTCCAACATTTTCTCTCACTGCCAACATTACTGCATTATTTTCTTATTTCTGTTCACATTGTCTTAAAAAATCCCATAATTTCAAATTCTAATATTTCAAATTTTCTACATGAAATATTCTTAAGATAAATTTAAACTCATGAGTAAATCTCCCAATATTGCTAAACTAATAAAAATGATAGGTTAATTTTGAAAATTGCCTTTTAATAAAATTTCATCACGTCAAACATTATTGGTAGTCATAAAACGTTCAAGAATTTACTCATTTTATTGATTAGGAATAAAAATGAGTATATGTCAGTAAGGTGCTGAGAACTGAAATATTCAGGAAAACTTTCGTTTTCCAATACCGAAAGCACAATTGAACACATAGAACAAAAGCACACTTCTCCAGAATGAAAAACCAAAAGGGATTTCTTCATAAAACTGGATACCAACAGCATTCAGAACAAAAAGCATGAAAAAATTAATTACGTAACAAGTTATCCGGAACAATCTGAATCAAATAAAACATTTACTAAAACTGTTGAACAACAGGAGAGATGCTTATTTTTTGTCTTCTGCAAGGACTTTTGCTGTGGTGGGTGCTTGAGAGTTTTTCGGGTCTCCTCTTTTGTGAACATCTGGATACGGCCCACTGTCTATGAAAATTCCTCTTGATAGGCAATTCACATGGTGGATGTTATAAAGTGCTTTTCAGACTATATTAACAGCGCCTTGTATATGTACAATATCTCTAGAGTTTTTTGGGCTTACAATGCTTTAGAGGTAGAACAACGCTCATCAAAGCAAAAGTATTTATATTCGATATCGACCACAGTTAAACAACAAGAGATTAATGTTGCGCTTTTGCAAACATGTCTGTTGAGGCGAATATTCGTGAGTTAGGATTCTTTTCCTTGTGATATGTTGGTACGGTCTATCATCAATGAAATGTCTTCAGTGAATGCAAATGTGCAATGAATGCTTAAAGAAACTTTACAATGATTTCCATTAATTATTTTGCCTCTATTTACGTCTCTAGAAGGCTCTCCTTGATCTAATGGTAAGGCACTTAGAGTCAATGATCTTGGATTCGATCTTAGCCATTGTGGAATAATTAAAAATGATTATAATCAAAAATGATTATTATGCTTCTGCATGCACCCCTGTTTTGATGGGTTGTGAGCTTGGGAATTTTCCTCTTGTGCTTCACATAAATATGCTGTTCTATTAATGATGAGTTCCCCAGAAGGTAACCTATCCAGCACATAAGGCTTTGATTGTTGGGTTGCCTAACAAACGGCCATAGAAAAATTATTCTTCGAGAGTCAACTGGAAGTAAATTTCCCATAGCTCATAAGAAAGAAACAAAACATATACCCAAAAACATTTTCGGAATGGTAACACTTGTTAAACCGTGAGTTAAATTTTTGTATTTCACTTTCATAGAATCTGCCCCCTGGGAATGGAGCCACCATGTCATGGCTGTCTGCATGTCTTTGTCTGTCGGGAAGTGACAGGAATTTCTTCATGTGCAAGAACAGAGAGTAGTCGACGGGAGGAAGCTCGTGACTATATGTGGATGGTCAATCACACTTCCTAGCTAAACTTTTCCAACAGTATTTTTGTGAAATTCGCCGTATGAGGGCAAAAATTGTCATCAAGTAACAAAACACCAGAACTGAGCATCCCACGCCTGTTTTTCTGAATGATTAGTCGCAAGTTCTATACAATTACCTAGTAATATTTAAGTTTTACTGTTGCACCTTGCAATCAGAGGGGGGTGGGAATAAGAGCCGCCATCTTTGCGCACTACAACGACCTTAATACAAGCTTTCTAAAAATCAGGATTCTAAAAATATGATGGCCATACCCACAATCTACCCTGCAAGTACGTATGCTTTTCGGTCATTTTGCAGAGCCATGTTTTGAAACCGTGTGAAATTTACTTTCCGGATGACCCTCGTACTTTATATTTATAGTATATGACCAATCGCGCTTTAAGGAAATAAAGGAGTAGTTACTTAATAGAAGAAAATAGATACCTGTTATGCGACTGAGGTTTGCAATTCTCTCCCCCGCATAAGCAGCGACATGTGCTCCCAAACTGTGACCTATGATGTGTATATCCTGTGGATCGATTCCGATTTTTTCCTGAAAAAAATTTCCAAACGCATAAAATGTAGAGTTGAAAACTGTGCAAATATATCGATATTTCTTGAAACATTTAATAGCATTTTGTTGTTAGTATCTCTAATTATTCCTTTTAAATGAAATTTATTTATGCATATCACCATAAAAGATAAGAAAATGAGTATTATTCACCGTATCTAAAATTATGCAAAATGTGATTTAGACATTAAGCAATTAATAAGATTATAAATTACTTGCACTTATAAATTAAAAAAAATGTTATCATACAAGTGCAAGTAATTTATAATCCTAAAGAATAAGAATGGAAATTTCACCTTTGTTTTAGAATGGAAACTTCTCAAAATATATATTTTTCGAAAAATGAGTATAATGCAAAAAGTATATAGTAAACAAAAAATTTCTTACCGTTTTCGTGTTGCTATTGAATGAAATGAGAATAAGTATGCAAATTAGTGCATGACGTAGTTAAAACACCGATCAGCCGAGAGTAGGAATATAAGTCGCTATAAAAGCAGGTCTAGCATGCACATTCATCAATCGTAACTCGTACAATGTAGGTACTACTACTAGGTATCGACAATGTGCGTACTCGTACGAGTACTGTGTAAAAACAATTAACAGAGATCCTTTTTCTAAGTAAGCTGTTTGAAAATAATTTTCGAAATATTGAATTTTTATAGCACATAAAGCAAGTAATAATAATTTTATAATGAATTAAAATTTTAGATCATATGATCATCATTTATGCCTATTTTAATCTATGAGCAAATGTCTTGACTTATATTTCCTGTCTGGGTTCAAAACAGCCCTATTAACCCCTGTTTCAGTGAAAAGTTATTTATCAAAGTTTTATAAATTTTAGTCTGATAATAGAAGTAAATATTCAGATAAAAGAAATTTAATAAAATATCTAAGATAAAGTAAAATTTCACTTAAAATAAGCTAAACTCCATGGCACGACAGCCCATGTGGGCCAAGGCCTACAGTGCCCATAACTGTTTTCATGACCGAAAGCCCTGGGGTGCGAAGGATATGTCCCAGTTAGGTGGTCAGCCTAACGTAAGACCCCCAGTGTTTAGTTCCCAAGCATGCTTGGTACTCAGTTAATCGACCCACTGAAGGGATGAAAGGCTGAGTCAACCTTGCCCAGCCCGAGGATCGAACTTCGAACCTGTGTCATGGGAGCGTGAAACGCTGCCACTAAGCCACCGGGCTTCTTCATTTAAAATAGCTCAACTTTTATAAATGAATAAAAACACAATTAATCAAATTATTTCAGAAACTAAAGCACGATTTCTCTATTGATAATAACGCAAAAGTCCCCATGTATAGATACAAAAAGTTAACAGATTAACATATTAAAAAAGTATATCCTTGACCAATATTGGCGATTTGATTTTTTAGAAGCACTGGAATAAAGTTAAAATGCTTCGAAAAAAATTAGTATATTTTTTCAATCAGAAATGTTATATAAAGAGCATTTTATTACAAGTGATAGACAAAAATTATTTGGCATATAATAGTTATGGGAAACGAATAATGAGACCCTATGTTCCTTGTATAGAAGAGAATATCATACTTTATACTATAATATGATAATGTTGCTAGGGAATTAATTCAAATCAAAGGAGAAAAGATTGGATAAATATTTAAAAAAAAAAATGATGTTGCAGAAGTACATGTTAACAAACCATTACGAGTATGTAACAAAGTTGGATTTTCCAGTTTCATTGTCATAATAAAAACTAAACTCCATGACACGACAGCCCATGTGGGCCAAGGCCTACAGTGCCCATAACTGTTGGCCCTGGGGTACGAAGAATTTGTCCCAGTTAGGTGGTCAGCCTAACGTAAGACCCCAGTGTTTAGTTCCTAAGCATGCTTGGTACTCAGTTAATCGACCCACTGAAGGGATGAGAGGCTGAGTCAAACTTGCCCAGCCCGACGATCGAACCTCGGACCTGTGTCATGGGAGCGTGAAACGCTGCCACTAAGCCACCGGGCTTCATAGTCATAATAAGCACGAGTCAAAAGTTGTAACATAATTATTTACATCGTAAAATGCGATTTTCGGAACGATCAAAACAGTTCTAGTATCTAAATATATGAACATATTTGATAAAAAGTAAGAATACAATTGATTAATAAAATTTCCACTGAAATTTAAATTAGATTTATGACAATATGTGGACAACAAATAAAAACACCAAAAATTTATTGAATAGCTCTATGAAAAGTTCTTCCGGAAAGTAATTTACTTGGTGTCAACGCAGAGTCAAAATATCCCTAATAGCAACAATAAGATTTGGATTCATCTATGCATCTTTGATCCTTGAGAATTCCTCGTCGCAGCATATAAGGAGTTTTGTGCACCTTCTTATATACTCCTTCCTAACTATAAATGCTACCTACTGTCTGCATATTCCTTTCTATAATGACTAGAGTAAATCATTCTATAGACAGGTTTCTCTTTTCTCTTCATTTCTCAACATATGTCCATGAGAATACATCAAAAGTTTTCTTTTGGTTTGCTTTTATGATTAATAATGTCTTTCCTTTATGGAAATAAACTATCTAATCGGAAATGAAGTTTCCATATTTTTGCGAAGTACCAATCATCTACATAGATGCCAATCTTGGTTACCAAGCTCCAGGGACTAAAACCATCATCAGCTCTATAAACGACTGAAGGAAAAATAATTAAACATTTTACACTTCTCTCAAAATTGACTATTATACCACTCATTATTCATTGAATTTCTACTCTTACTATCAGCTATATTTATGTAAAACAATGGTAGCGCTGTTTTTCACACAATGCAACTTTTTAACATACCCAACATATCAAAAAGCTTGAAATGCTTTAACTGATTCATTTCTATTTTACAACCTGTTGCTTGACTTAGTTAAATCAGTGTAATATCAAATTGATACAGAAATTCTCACTCCATTGATTCATACAGATTCAAATTGAAATATAAATTCCATTTTCAAATGATTTATCAATTTTGCTTTTCCACTTTTTCACAGTCCTTTTAAAAATAATTATCACAATTTGATAATTATTTTTTAAAAAGACAATTGAAGGTTAAGTGTCAGTTTCACAAACTGTATAATTTGAAAAGAATGTTACCTAGTAACCATAAGTGTTCAATATCTACAAAAATAATCATTCTGTTGGCAACCGCATATTTGTGAAATTGCATTGCTCTAAACCAAGCGTCGAAACAACCTAAAGCACCGGTGTCTCATTTGGCACGCAATATAATTTTCTCAATGCCACTCTACACCACTTTTTGCACCATTCTATTTAATACCACGATATAAAGAAGACCAGTGTATGAACAAGTTTCCCATTAAAATTTAAATTTATGAATCAAAAGAATAGATACATTTTATATGGTTCCTTTTAATAAATACATTTATTAAAATAAGAATAAACATAAATTACCTGACATTATGCACTTAATACATATACAATTGCAATTTTTTTTTTATATTTGTTGAGTAAATATTAATATTTTGGTTGTTCAATTTTAAGTTAATATCTAATCATTGCAAGATTTAAAATTGCGATGAGTTGATATAGGCCTCATTAAATTATATATCTTTATTGGTATAAAACAATTTTTTAGATATTTTGATGCCGCCTATTTTGTCTAGTGGCCAACGTACCTGACTGCGGATAAGGAGGTCCTGTGTTCGAATTCCGGTTCGGGGATGGATGTACTTTTTTTCTCTCTCTTTCTATCCTGTCTTTGTCCCTTCCTTGTATGAATGAGGTGTGAATGGTTGAATACCCTATATACGAGTACCTATAGCTTGTGTGTACTGAAAAAGTCGGACTCCACACCAAATATGGTTCAGTTGAAAAAGTGGAGCAGCGCACCCCATATTGCCAGCCTAGCTGACACACGACAACAACAACAGATCTTTTGATACTTAAGTACTATCCAGTTGACCATTTTACCCAAAAGCACATGTTGCCAAAAATTGCCGATAACACATAAGTATCTGAAAATATAATTACTTCAAAACTTAGTGCTATTTGTTGACTTTTTTCACGAAAAATGTATATCCAAATGTTTTTCTCCGAAAATCTTCACCTCATTTTCTGTCACTTCGATTAATACTATCTAAGTATCTTTTTTTTTTCATAATAGAATTCAACTATCCAAATTCTAATGTAATTTTTAAATAGTGGGAGGGAAACATTATAATTAACTTAAATCGCGATTGAAACAAACAGAAAACTTTATTTCTTAACTCATTAACCATAAAATTCTTTCTTTCAAGTTGAGATTATGATAATGCTACTTTACTACAATTCTCGTTGGTTTTAAATATTCATGATGTCAGCTCACGTTTCATCTACATCATGTCGTATTGAGACGGCGTCGTAAATCCGACTTATCGACAAATTTGCTTCTTGACTTCGAATCACAATCTCCCAGCGGCAGCAAACAAGGCGATGTACACAATCGAATGTCTGAGTGTCGTCAGCGAGAAGAAAAAATTCATTCATGATTTTTACCAGTAATAATAGATGCAAAAGTTTCTAAATCATAAAAATTACTTGTTGTTTTAAATAATTAGTTTTCAGATTTTCACATCTTTTTCGATAATGCTTCCAAAACTGTACACGTTGAAAATGAAACAGATGAAAAAGCAAAATGCTTAAGACAAGACTTTATGGTCTAAAGCATCCACTTTATTATTAGTTTAAGTTGGCAAGGACTATTTAAATTTTTAATTTTTTTATTCTTTTTTTTTTTACATTATAGAAAACGTAATCATAAATTTCAAACTTTGCCAAGCGCCAAAAATAAAAATATAAAACGTGAACGTGTGAAATATCTTAAGCGGTGCAGACAATAAATTGCAACATTTGGTAATAATTCCAATCTTTCAACTACTGAAGTTATTTTTCCCAATTAAATTGATGAATTTGTTTAAATTTTGCATTTATTTGCATTTAAATACCTGCAGCTATATTAATGATTTTTTTAATACAATAAAGCTAATGAGAATACCTGCATTGCTTGAATAAGTTGAGCCACCTGAGCGCCAACTAGTCTGGCATTTGCCGACGCTTTAGCATAAGGTGCCCCATTTCCTCGGCTCCAGTCCACGATGATCACGTTGAAGTCGCTGTTGAGCAGGATGTCTGCTCGAAGAAGCTAGAATGACAAACCAAGAATTGAGACAGCAAGTTATTTTATGGCCATGAGTCTTAATTTAGAAACATACCTTTAATTTAAGTTAAAGTATCAAAAATGATCTTGTGTCTCTGTATCACAATAATAATGAAAAGTGACTATTTAAAAAGGAATAATAAGCGTCGAAGGTAATAATTTCACTCAAATTGGTAAAGTATTTAATGAAAATGTTTCATGAAATCAGCCATTTATTTCAAGGGAAACTTATCCATGGTATAATAACTGCTTTTCTAATTTCATCAACTACACGAAAATATAAATGTTATTTTGATTTTTAATAATTTATTATGTCGTTCTTTTAAAAAATAATCTATGTAAGAATACGGTAAAAAAAAAAAAAAGGAGTTTTCAAACAAAGATTTGTTGCGGCGTTCATTTCTCATTGTAGTTGAAAAGATGCCGCCCAGCCTGTAAGGTGGTTATGACCCTCGGATCTCACCGAATGAGCTGGGTTGGAACCCCAAATATGGCTTGCATGTAAGACTTGGGAAGAAGTTTGACTTTCTGTCTACAATGGATCCCCGTTTCAAAAATAAGCAGCGCTCCTTATTGTTCCTTGTCTGGGAGTCATCGTCCTCGTCAATAAATGTTCTCGGCTTTTGCTTGTTGTTGTTGCTGTCCTTTCTCATGAACACCAGACAAAAACAAGCGACAAAAAATTATAAAAGAAATAAGAAGTTACAGAAAAGTGTTGTTGTTGTTGCTTATGACACTTGGACAAGCCAAGCTCGCTATTTTTTTGGCTGTGCGAATTAAGTCAATAGAGAGCGTCTTTCGTTTGGATCAGAGCACCACGAAGGTGAAAGTACGACTTAGCTCTTTTTAAGGTGCCTCGTTACTTTTGAACCACGGTCAGGTGACGAGGCCACACCTGAGCTGTCACCCTCCTCTCCACATCCACGCCACACCAGCGGAAGGACTTTGGACGTCACATAGTAACGTCGACACGTCCCCAACCCACGGAGCTCCAGCAACCTAGTGAAGGAGAGTACACAGTGGTCACCCTCCCAACCACTGCCCGCGGCAAATGATGCTTCACTTTGCTGAGCTTACGGGAAGCGGCGTGAAGCTACTGAGCCACTGGAATTCTTACATGTATGTAAATAAATTTAACAACCTTAATTAATGCCATGAGGTTATGTTTCAGATAAGAATTTTTAATCAAATAAATCTATAAAATAAATATTGTATAAAAAATATATCACACTTTTTTCTTTGAAAATTGATCTGAAGAATAGAGGCTTCTTATACGTCTCAGTTTTTTATTGCTAGTAGCCGTGGTGATCTGGTTGGTTAGAGCGTTCGTACTCGCTACCAGAAGGTATTAATAAGTTCGAATCCTGACCCAAATTAAGATTCGCTAATGGCGCTGAAAAGAGCTAAATGTGTGGTGGTCGTAATATCCTCCATGTGAAATGTTACCACTAGGAGTGGCAGGGCCAAGTCTGGGATCTCCAGTTTGGTCCTTGCTTCTAAATTACGAAGACACACCCAGTCTCAAGGTCACGAAGGCACACTCTCCGAGTACCCCACTGTATAATTTGCCATCACTTCCATACCTTATTGTGCTGAAAATGTGAAATATCCTACTAATCGGACATTATGAAAATAAAAAAGGTTTTAGTATACATTCATTTCTGGAAATTTCTTTTTTTTTTTTTTTTAGCAATTACTTGGTTTTCTTCTTTTTTTCCATTAACCATTTATATAAAAAGAATCCTTTGTTCTTGCTAAACTTCTGGTCCAGCCTCTGCTAGACGAGATCTACGAATCTGTTCGCTATCAAAAAATCATAGATTAGGATAGGTAAATCTAATTGGTCGTCGTAAGAAAAATCTAGACACCTAAGAATATGGGCCGGAGAATCCTGCTCTTGGTTACAGTTCGGGTAGGTTGCCAAAACATACGCCTCCTCTTTACCCAGAATATCTACATGTGAGAAGATACACTAACTATGCACATCACAAGAAGACGAGATTTGTTTTTAATTTAATGAGAATTAAAGCTCCAATTTTGTCTCCAACGTTACTCCAGTTTGACAAATGTTCGTTGGGTCCGCCTATCAGTCAAAATTCAGATAGCTTTTGGGCCTAAAGAAGGCATTACATAGTTTCACTCCCTCATCAATGGCTACAATTTCAGAAAAGAATCTAAGCGTGGCATTCGTAACACACTGGATGGTACAAAGGACAGTTTACTGTATGGAAATTCTGATACTGATTTAGAAGAAGTTCCAATGACTCTTCATTTATCTCTGGAAATAAGTATCTAAGATTTCTCGAAGAAAATTAAAAAGTTATTTTCCAGGTAAACAAAGTATTTGTCGAAAGTATTACTTTGTTTTTGTATATTACTTTATATTAAAAAAATTATATAAATTCATTATAATGAACAATAAAAATGTTTTATTTTTTCCCTTTCATTTAAAAAGGATACATATTATACGCCAATGAATACGGTAATTGAAATATTTAATAAATATTAACATAAATTTGAATTTCGAACTTTTAATTCTCTTCAAATATTCACAAAATTCAAGGAAAGATTAGTGGAATTCAGCAAATGCAATCCACAGTAATATGTAAAATATAATTCTCTATCGTTTCTCTATCGAATTACAACCCAATTGAAGAACAGAAAAGTAAAAACTATCTAGGTTTCGGATTTATTGATAAGTTAATAAATTTGATTTTAATTAATTAAGAAATGATACAGAATGTTGTAATGCATCGTTATTCCTTAAAATATTGAGGGATTCTTCAACGGCATATCTTCCCATTCGTTATCCATCCGTAAAAAAAACTTTTCGAAATTAACAATTAAATATAACTGAAATTAACAATAAAGTAGCTCACTTCCATCCATCTTTCTTTGTATTTGTTCTCAAAGAATCCGTGAATGATGAATACGGTGCGATGCGTCACATCGACGTACTGCATGGTCTCATTGTCATCGAACTTCAGCATGTAGTATTCCACGGGGTTCTTCTTTGTGTAGAGATGGAACTCGGTATCGATGGTGGCTGGATCCTGAGGAAGCATATTGATCGGCCGATGGAGAAGACTGTAGAAGTCCTTCGTAATTTCAAAGCATCCCAGTTCATCGTAACACACTTTTGATCCTGAAAAGTGTTTTTCCATGAATATATATATATATATATATATATATATATATATATATATATATATATATATATATATATATATATATATATATTAATGAAAAACAAAGAAAAATCTTTCAGAAATTTCTAGCAGAAGAGAGGAAAATTAAATAAATTGTATATCTCAGATCATCAGAAATGATTGATTTGAGCAGAATTAGAAATGATTTTTAAGAAATTAGAATAACCTTTAGAACGCGTAAAGCATTTCGAAAAGAAAAAATGCCGCCCAGCCCGTCTAGTGGTCATGCCTGACTGTGGTTAGGGAGGTCCTGGATTCGAATCCCGGTTTTGACATAGATGTACTTTCTCTCTATATATCCTATCTTTGTCCTTTCCTTATATGAATGGGTTGTGAATAGTTGCCTACCCAATAAACGGGTACCTATGGCATGTGTGTACTGAGAAAGTCGGACTCCACGTCAAATTACGTTTCAGTTAGAAAAGTGGAGCAGCCCACCCCATATTGACAGACTAGATGTCACAAGACAACAACAACAAAAGAAATTTTTTTAAATAATCATGGAATAAATAAAAATTTTAAAAAAAAGGAGAATTGCAAAAGATTTAAAACAAAAATATTGAAAAATGACAGAAATAAGACTTGTCCCTTCTCATCCTAGGGAAAGTGGTTTCGAACTCATTTGTGCAAAGATTGTACAGAATGAGCACTACACAAATGAACCGTTCCCGATACCTTCGATAGGAAATTAGCTTCCTTTAAAATTTCAAAATAAAAAATTGAAAAAAGCAAAAGTTTTACAACTGAAATTACAAAAAAAATATAACAGTACTTGAAGAATGTGTGCAAAATATTAAAAAATATTTTTTTTACAAATAAGCAGTGAAGTTATTACTCATTATGAGGTAAGCATAGAAATTAGAAATACATATACATAAAAGAAAAATAAGAAAAAAAGAAAACGAAAGTGATTTTTTTCAAATCAATTAGCCTCAGGTACAGTATGAGGATCCCCTGAACCATCCTGCATGAATGTTTAGCGTTGCAGGGGGACAAGAATAAATTCAATTGAATTTTATCCATTTATTGGAATGAATAAATGTTATTACACCCATGATTCAAACGTCCAATCTTAATAAAAAAGAAGAGCGAGAGACCGTCGGATTCCGCCACCCCACATCTCAAGCATGTTGACTCCGTGAGAATAAACTGAAGAGAAAAAAAATAATGTAATGGTGGAGAGGAAGAGAGCATCGTCTATCAACGCGCACAAGCAATTTCTCACTGTATTGATTAATACCACACCAACAAGCACAACATCCATTTCCCGTTATTCAACTTACTTACCGTGGATCGAACTTGGAACCTACCACTCCGAAGAGCGATGTACCCAAAAAAACTGCCACTAACAGTGATACTTGATTTAAAATCGTACTGATTCACTTAGAAATAATAATTAAATACCTTAATTGTGTGTGTACACACACAAAACACACACACATATGTCTAGTAATAATTGTACATTAGTGTCTTGTAATAATAGAAATTTAGTACCTTATAATGATAGTAATTTTGCATCTTACAAAAATAGTACAATCTGTATATATACATAAAATAGTATATATATACATATATATATATATATGTATATATATATATATACATATATACATATATAGAGTAGTTCTCGCCAAGTGGTCTCGTTGCTAGTGGTTGCTATAGTAACAAGAAACTTTTATTTCCCATTGGAGTTAAGGCTATTGTAAATAATCGCTATTTAGCATTGTTTTGAAGTCCCAAGTACTTCAAATTATATATATATCTAATGTTTTAACTAAATACTAAATTTTAAAGTAAAATTCCTCGCATTATTCTCATATTTGAAGTACAAACGAACTATGTCTATCCTATCTATCCTAATCACACCTGTTATTTTATTGTTGTCTTAATTTTTTCTTTTATTTTCATTTATATCTTTAAAAGTATATTTCCAATAATAAATTTTATTCTTGCAAAATACTTTGAAGTAATTGTATTATTCTTAGTATCTTATATTATTATCTTACTAGTTTGCTACAATAATATCTTAAATCGTATTATAGGATCTTAGTACCCAGTAATAACAGTATCTTAGCACCTTGTAATGCTATCTTAATATCTTATATTAATAATAATAGCTTAGTAATTGCAATAATAGTATCATATTATTTTGCTGTAATTCTCCAATATTTAGTAATAATATCTTAGAATAATGAATAAAATAAATTCACTTAAATACCACAAAAAAAACCGTTAGAAAAAATTAGCTATTTAAAAACTCATTTACAATTTTTCCACATTTTAAAAGTTACATTTCATTAAATTAATACCATACTTATGAATTTACATTCAGAAAAATGTGGCAGCGGTGGCCTAGTTGGTTAGGGCATTCGTTCTCGTAATCAGAATGCAGTGCCGCCCAACTTGTCTAGTGGTCATCATGCCTGACTGCGAATAGGAAGGTCCTGGGTTCGAATCCCGGTTCGGACATGGATGTACTTTCTCTCTCTATCTATACTGTCTTTGTCCTTTCCTTGTATGAATGGGTTGTGAATAATTGCCTACCCTATAAACGGGTACCTATGGCATGTGTTGTACTGAGGGAGTCGGACTCCACCACAAAGTATGGTTCAGCTGGGAATGTGGAGCAGCGCACCTCATAATGCCAGCCTAGCTGCCACACGACAACAACAACATCAGAATGCAGTGGTTTTGAATCCCAACCCAACAAAATATTTGTCCTGTTAGCTAATGAGGACTGGGGTACGTTAAATATGTCTTTATTTATTTATTCTTATTATATTCAGATATGTATGCTTGATTATATTCAGACTTGTATTCAGGCTTGACTTATATTCAGACTTGTATGCTTGATTCTTGAGATCCGCTTGTAAGTCTTCGTCGATAATAGGACAAATATCGCAATGACAGATGTACAACCACAGAAGATAACGAAGAAAACACCCAGGGCCACGGCTGGAATCGAACCCACACTCCTACGCTCTCAAGCGATTAGCGGAGTGATGCTTTGACCACTCATCCACGGATCACCCTTAAATATGTCGTGATCGCAATGTCCTTCGTGTGAAATGATACTTCTAGGGCTGGCTGACAAAGTTTAAGGATCTTCTACTAGACCCCCCTGCTTCTAAATTACAGATTTACCCAATGGGTGCCTCCCTAAATAAGGTGCCATCACTTTGGTGTACTAAAAAAGGCGAAAAATCCTACTAGGAACGTTATATATATATAAACACACATTAATATAATAAACCTTTTCTAAAAATGTAAAAGGTCAGTATTTTTCATTATCAACTCAAAATTTCTAAGCACTTTCTTCAGATAAAATGCACTTTTGTAAGATTAAGTTCAGATCGTAGAAAGAGATTTCCATAGTACTGGTAACGTCTCCTCTCTGTTTCACCTAGTGAGGCGCCATGTGTGCATGCCTGTTATTCACAATACTTATGCTAGAATTGGAAAAATAAATAATATACCAGTCCTCATATCACCGCGAAAGATTCTTAAAACCAACAGTTCATTATTTTCTCGAGTGCAGTCAAATAAGAATTGAGCAATCTCACGGGTACGTTATCGGTTCATTGTCTTGTCTGTGAACGAATATGAGAAAAGTTATACCTCTTCACCCACATCTCTTCTAACATATCAAACAATTTTCGACTCTTAATTTAAGGTTGGTCCGTACCAACCAGTACCAGAGCGACGGTAAAAAAATTAAAAGAGCGATCCATGTTCCAAGCCATATCGCTGAATGGTTTGATAAATATGGTGTGATTGAAACGAATAAAATGGTTATACAATAGTTTATTGGTTAACGAACATAATCTGTTACAAGACTATGTTCGCTATTTGAATTGTTCGTTGACCGATCATTAATTTACCATAGATTTTTTGTGAAATCGATTAATTTGTTCTGGAGGCCATAAAAATAAAATTTTAAAAAAATGATATATACTTTCTTATTTTTATAAAAAAAAACAATACAATCTTATACAACGAAAGAGCTTTTAATAAACGACAATTTGCACAATTCTTATAGGAAATTGAATGCCAAATTAGAGGAATTTCGACATAAAATAAATGCGCGATGGCTTGATTTAGGTTAATCGCTTTGTAACATTAATGGAAGAAATCAAGTTCTTTTTAATGCAAAAATACAACATTTCCGGTGAATTATACAATATACATTGGTTAAATGATTAAATGTTCTTATGCAACAGCACTCAACATATTAATGAACTGAATAAAAAATAGCAAGGTCATGCCCTATTGTTTTAATGATGTTTGAAAATATTTATAAGTAAATTGACATCCTTACAAAGGATTTGAAAATTAAAACTTTGATATATTTTATCCTTTACAAAAACATTTCCAAAACACAATTTTTACAAACTTGGTTGACATTCAAGAAAATACAATTAAAAAATATTTGATGATTATGCAGGAAATAAAACAAGCTTTTTTTTTTTTTTTAAGAGAGATTCAACCAGCTTAAAAGTATGGAAAATATATTTCACGTCATTTTATATCCATACAAAACAGAATTTGAAACAATGCAGTAAATTGAATTTATATGGCTAGGTATCGAAAATTTAGAAAAAGCATTAGTTGAATTTCGAAGCAGCGTAGCGTGGGAAAATAATTGTAGACAGAACTTCTGAAATAGAAAGAAAACTTTGAGAAAGTAGTACAGATAATATTGATCCCGCAGTAAAAATTGAAAATATTATGTTAAACGAATGACATTCTTTACCAAATAATATATATTAATGAACAAACTGAGTAATGCTCTTTTAAAGATATTTTAGTCCACATATTCGAGTGAAAAGTTGCTTTCTTCAATGAACTTTGTAAAATCTGCTAATAGAAATAGACTTGACTGGGAATTAACTAATTTAAGGAAACGAAATAATTAATAGATGAAAAAATGAACATAATATTATAAAACTATCTGAAAATAAAACAACAGATTTCTCATTAAATTTTTACACAATCAATGTTGTTAAATACACACACACACACACACACACACACACACACATATATATATATATATATATATATATATATATATATATATATATATATATATATATATATATATATATATATGTGAGTTAATCATGAATATAAGTATCATAGGAAAAAATTGAAAGATATATACAAGAATATATATAAATCTCATGCTTAATAATACATTCAGCGCAAAAACAGTTTAAATAGAATTACTAAAATATAATTAATAGTAAATTTTTATAAAAATTTATCAAAAACCAAATGTAGAATAATAATAAATTTATAAAATTAGTCACATCAAATGGAGAATAATGATCAAATTTTAAATGGAGACTATTTTGTATTTTCAATGTATTAATCTCTATTTAGTATTTGATTATAATTCTCCATTTGGTATTTAACTGATTTTATAAATTTATTATTATTCTCTATTTGTTTTTGATTAATTTTATAAAAATTTACTATTAATTATATATATATATATATATATATATATATATATATATATATATATATATATATATATATATATATATGTATGTATGTATGTATATGTATATGTTGTTGTTACTAATATACTTGGACAAGCCAAGCGCTATGCCTTGGCTATACGAATTTAAGTCAATTGGAGCGTCTTCGTTTTAATCAGAGCACCATGAAGGTGAAAGTGCGACTTTGCTCTTCAAACCTCCGATAGATGCAGCACTAGAGGATCTACCCTCAATTTGGCATTGATCTGAAGGGAGTAAAATGTATGTATATATATTAGTGAATGAAATTTAAAAATGTTTAGTTTTAAAAATACTCAGTTAAAAAATTTTAAACTTAATTTTAGTGCAAATGGGCATTAGTGACCCATGAGCTGGAACTGAGAAAATTATGAGCAAAATTTGACCTACGTCTCAAAAAGGTTCGCCATCCCTGATCTATAGAATGGGCAAACGAATATCCAATGACTATAATATATAGATAGTACGTTATGTGTATATTTAGATCAAGGCAATCGCATTCACTTGAAGCAATTAAAAAGCGTGTATTTTGAATCAATTATTATTTGTATTGTCTTATGTTTAAATGGCTATTTTTCCGTCATTTGAACAGTAATAAAAGCATAACAGAGTAAAAAAGTAATGAGTTGTATTCAAAGACAGAAGAAGTGAGTTATAAGGAAAATAATTTACGGTATTGGCAATTGTTATGATGTTCTATCGACCGGAGTAATCTCCTTGAAAATTAACTTTCTATCCCGGATGAAGTATTCAATATTGAGAATATATATTCAACAGTGACTCTGAAGATCGATGAACTTCAGAGAGACGAGTACAATAGGGCAAGACGATTGGACGGAAAAGTGGTGATTCGGTGAGACAAATCTATATGGAAGATGCATCCTTTATATGCAGATTATGACAAAAATGGTTTAAAGAAGAGAATGTAACACGCTTCGGAGACTTGGCTGTACAGATAGTGTGATTTACTCAACATACTGGATCAAACCTCGAATGGTTAACGAATAAAAACCCTATACATTGATCATTTAGAGAGTCTCTTAGCTATATTTAATCACTAACTACAAAATTTATCACCAGTAGGGTTAATCTTCCAAAATCGGGTTCAGTTGGCTCCAAGTTGCTTGCGATTGGTAACATCGCCAAAGCGAAAATGGCCATCGAATTAAAAATGGTGGAACACAAAATAAGCTTGAAACAATAAAGAAAATACATAATAATGTGATTTGCATTGACAAATGTAAAAATGACTTTTATTTTAATATTATTTACTATTTAAATTTATTTCTATCTTTAAAATAGCACTCAAAATTTCAAATAAGAATTCTATATTTCGGTCCCATAATCATTAGCGACCAGTTTTTGGAAACAGCATTTCCGGCATGTAGAAGCATGAAATATTAAAAGGTACTTTGATCTTAAGAATATGGAATAACTTATTCATTAAATTAAGATTATATATTTTAAATTTAATCACATATTCTTTTCTCGCTGAAAATGGTTAAAATTGGCTGAAGCCAAGAACATAGCAAGCCTTAGCACAGTTTGTATAACATTGGGATGGTGTGTTTTTCATAATTTTATTCAATATCTGAATTTTAAATTAACTCGTCATTTTTACAGAATTAATTTCGATTAATAGCAAAAAGTAACAAACATAGAATAACAGGAAGTATATTATGTTAAGTAAAACATTACGTTCAGGACTTGAGAGGTAGACTTACCTTCCTTGTTGTTATCTTTTCAATTTGAGATTGCATAAGCTAGAATTAAGCTAGAAATAGAATTTCTCTGGTTTGATTCTCCTGAATTAAGAAATACTTGGTATGAGAGTCTGTGTATTCTAACTATTTGTGTTGGAAAATTAACTTTTTTCTCCTTATCGTGATATACACATGAGAATGAGAGCTCAGGTGTCGAATCATCTTGTCACTTAATCATAATTTAAAATTATAAAGCACTTTGAAATAATAAGGCTATTAATAGATTGATAACATCCTATCAATCATCTGATTGATCCTGTAAAATAAAACTGACCTCTTCCAATTAAAAAATTGATACTATCTATATACAATTGGCAATGTTTTGAAACTAAATTGACTTCTTCTTA
The DNA here is from genome assembly GCA_037975125.1 of Latrodectus hesperus. Taxonomy (NCBI): domain Eukaryota; kingdom Metazoa; phylum Arthropoda; class Arachnida; order Araneae; family Theridiidae; genus Latrodectus; species Latrodectus hesperus. The sequence goes on from CM075855.1 coordinate 13,523,657, forward strand.
TTAGCCTTTATTTCTGACAATCATTTGATAAAATCAGATATCCTCCATTTTATGTATATTTTATTCACCAGATACGTATCTTTTTTAAAAGATATTTTGGCTACATTAAAAGTTCTAACGTGTTAAAAATTAACACAGAAAGTATTTTATTATCTATATTTTATTACTTACATATATATGTGTGTGTGTGTGTGTGTGTGTGTGTGTGTGTGTGTGTGTGTGTGTGTGTGTGTGTGTGTGTGTGTGTGTGTGTGTGTGTGTGTGTGTGTGTGTGTGTGTGTGTGTGTGTGTGTGTGTGTGTGTGTGTGTGTGTGTGTGTGTGTGATGTGAGTGGAGAGAGAGAGAGAGAGAGAGAGATAAAGAGCAAAGATATTCATTAAAAGAAAATTTTATGCCCAAGGCAATGAAAAAATATTGCCAATAATTTTATGTATTTAAAACTTTTGTACGTTTTCACTGAATCTATGATGGGAGTTACGGAAATTTCTAAAAATATTCTTAACCTTGAACTTTTTCAGAGAAGTTATTTACGTATTTTTCGAGAGATGTGATTTTGTTTCAAGTTTTGTTTCGAAGTTATTGTTTTTATCTGATAAATTGCTTACGACAAAGAAACGACAAGCTGCAGAACATCTGCTCATTGTCAGGTCTATGACGTCAGAGCTTACACAAACACAGAAAAGAACAGAGTTCCATTACTTCTGCTTCAAAAAAAATCTTTTCATTTGAACGTCTATCTGTTTTCTCTTAAATATTCTAAAATTCTCTGTTCTCTCTCTCTCTCTATTTCTGTGTTCTCTCTCTCTCTCTCTCTATTTCTGTGTTCTCTCTCTCTCTCTATTTCTGTGTTCTCTCTCTCTCTCTCTCTCTCTCTATTTCTGTGTTCTCTCTCTCTCTCTATTTCTGTGTTCTCTTAAATATTCTAAAAATTAAATTTCTTTCTTAAAATAGTCCATGTTTTGAAATTGAGGAATACCTTAATTGTGCCATATTTATGTTTTCTTACATTAAAAAGAATTATTTATAAATGTGTTAATGTGGAAAAATCAAATGTGATGTAAAATTGACGGAAATAACTTTTACCACTTGAATTATCAAAATATTAAATGGATAGATTGGTTTGTCACTCAACGGTCATTTTTAGCTCACAAAAAATAATTTCACGGGAGCCCGCAGTTTTGAGTGGATTCCGAATCACTATAAGCACCCATATCCAACATAGGATTCGAACACGCGAACTGAGAGCAACAGCAATCACCTTTCGGCTTTCAGCTTAGTAATACTGAATGGAATCAATGATTTTTCTTATTGAAAATTCTATATTTTTTTATTTTGTGCTCTCGATGCTTAATAATTTTCCAAAACAAAGTTGGTTAAAGCCCATTCAAAATTTTATAGAAAAGTTTAACATTTTTCGATTAACATAACACCAGAAAAATGTGCTCTAAATTTAATAAGAATTTATCTATAGCCACAGATTTCATTCTTTACACTTTTATTTTGTATCTTATATATATATATATATATATATATATATATATATATATATATATATATATATATATATATATATATATATATATATATATATATATATATATATATATATATATATATAAGTAACGTAGGAAAATTTTTAAGCTACCATTTAAATTAACAATTTTAATGTTACAAGTCATACTTTTTATGTAAAACCTCAAAAGATATTGATTAGGTCAATTTATATATGAATTTTAATTTTAGTTTCCACAGCTATTTTTTCATGATGTTTGTTCATTATGTCAATGAATAATATTTATTCATAAAATAATGGATTTAAATCACAAATAGCATACCATTTTTGAATTACAAAATCAATATGTGTACATATTCTCTTAAGTTCATATTACTTGATTCACAATCTACAATTTTTAATGTACTGCAAAAAAATAACAATAATTTATGGATTCATTTCACCTCCTTCCTGTCTTTGCTTAAAAAGGTTGAATCAAAAAAAGAAAAAAGCTTGAGAAAAAATGCAAGAGAAATTAAAACAGATAAATAGGAAAAACATTTATCAAGTCTGGAATGATCATGAATCTTTAAATAATATATTATTTTATGAAAATTTAAGTTTAGTGCCCCATAGAATCTGTGAATCAAAAATGTTAAATTCACATTTTTTACTCTACATCACTTAGAAGAGTAACTTTTATAAGTAGAATTTTTGCATGATTTGTGTGACTTTCAATCATTTGGATCATGAGCAATAAAAATTTTATATTCACAAGTTTAAAAAATGAGAAATTGGTCACATCGCAGAAAATAAGCAGGCAAGACTAACATCAAGTTAAAATTTGAGTATTGAAAACTCTTAAGTATACTAAATAGTGAAAAAATACATTTTGATAATTGTTGGAATGTACCCTATGAGTAATAAATGAGAGTTAAGTCAAACGAAATATAGTTTTTATCACTTATTTCTTTAAATTGGGTGAATGTTCACTCCATCCATACAGCAAATATTGTTCCAACTTCAACCGTACTCCTTGATGACGAGAATGACGTCAACGAGAGATTGATTCGAAGTTTAATTTGACCATTCAAAGAGGCGGAATTGATGGCTTAATACTATTTGTGGATATGATAGAAATGGTGTTCCTGGATCATTATTTTGTTAAAGAATAAAGCTGGGGTTAAAATAATTGAGCAGAAGTAAACATTCAGTATTCCTAATAATATTTTTAAATTGAAGAAAATCCAAGGTTCCGTGAATCCTTTATATGTAGAACTTTCCATCATCAAATTATTATCTGTACTTTATTTCTGAAACTTGATACTTAATGATGGAATGATTGCCATTGAAATTTCAAATTTATAGTTTCCCATTATTATACACAAATATTTTTACTACTCCATAGTATCATTTATTTCTTTTTCATGATTTTGTTCTTTAAATTTTTTCTGATAAAATTTATAATTAAACTCAGTAAAAATTATTGAATAATTTTTTCTGAGTTTTTATCATAAATATTTTCCAGTTTACAAAACTTTCAGCCACATATTAAAATGTTCTCATTTATTTAAAAAATTATCGTAACTAAGACACTTTATGAATGCTTTTTTTTACAACACCCATTTTTACACGGTATGACTTCAAAGAAATGTGGCAACTTCAAGAATATAAATTTGTCTTGTATTTTTGTGTGTCTTTGTTTTGAATTATGATTATACACTGCCCGACATTGAAAATGCAACACCAAAAAAGAGTTGCCGAAAAGTGACAAAACTCAGCTAAGAGAGAGAAACATTAACAAGCAATAAGTGATCTGAATTTTTTAAATGATTTGCATAATGCAAAGAGCAGAACAGGGTAGGATCAGTAGGTTGAAGGACCACTGTGAATGGCGATACACGACGCAACACTTTCTAGGCACAAAGTCAATTACAGTGCAGGTGGCATCCTGAAGAATGGCTCTCTATTTCCTGTTAACCATTAGCCAAAGTATGTCTTCTGAAGGAGGCAGGGTCTGCAAATGACGTCAAATCATATCTCAAACATATTCGATTGGTGAGAGCTCTGGCGAGCAAAGTGGCCCCGGAAGCATCTGTACACCTTGCAAGGCATGTTGGCTGATGGGAGAAATGTGTAGTCGGGTGTTATCCTGCTGATAAAGGGCATTTTGCACCCCCTGAAAGTAGGTGAATGTCACCTGCTGCAGCACATCCTCCACGAAAGGTTGGGCTGTCATAATATGTACAAGAGGTGACTCGGAATGGTACTCAATGGCTCCCCAAACCATGATGACGCTTTGTTCGGTGGTAGAGTATTCCACAATTGCTACAAGACTGGACCTTTCTCCACATCGACACCACACGCGTACGTAGTGACTACCACAGAAGAAACAGAAGCGTGACTCATCTGAGAAGAAAATCCTATTACCCCTCCGATCGTCCACATCTCTCTAATCCGGCACTATTCCTGACGTTGTCATCTGTGTTGTGGGGTCAATGGTAGTCTTCTTAACAGGCACCATGGGTGTTGGCCACTAGCAACCTGTCGACGGTAAATGGTTCTGCTCGATATGAGATCATCCAGTTTATCTTGCACATACTTCAAAATTTCGGTCGATGCTATTTGCTGGATGGCCACCACCTCCCTTTGGAAGCGACGATCCATGCTTGTTGACGTCACTCTTGCTAAACCGTCACCCCACAAACGTTCTACAGCTTCTTGTTCCAACTATCTTTGCTACAGCCTGTGCACTGCGGACGCGCCCAGATCTCTGTCAGCTGCGATTTGCCGTAAGAACCAACCTGCCCTTCTCACTCTGATCCCCATGTCCCTCATAAACTCGTCTATCTGCTGGAACTAAGTCCGTTGAAGATGGCCTGGTTTTTCTACAATTGAAGGCGTCCTTTGAGACTAAAACAAACTTTCAACGATTATTTTTCAAGCAGGAATAACGGCGCGAATATTGCCCACTCTGCAATTTCCTCACCATATGTCTTATCCTACGTACGTTGGAGAGCTGGGTATTTCCCATCATTTGCAATACTTGGTAAGGTGCATCTACTCTGAAATTTGCATAATTTTCTGTTCACCCCTTCTTCTTCATTTTCAGTATTGTGTGACCTTGAATCCCAACAAATTTCAATTCACTACATAACAGTACCCTTGACAATAATGCAGAGTTAACAATAAATACCAGCATATTCCAGGGAATGTGATAGTTAAACTAACTTTTAATTTCATTTATGATAAAATATACCTGACTAGAATAGAAATCTGAAACTTATTTCGCTCTACTGCATTTAAAACTTGGTCATCGATGGTAACAGGAGTAGTAATTTATTTTTTTCATTTAATAAAACAGAAGATATACTTTGCATCAAATATTTGGAGCAATATAAAAATATCATAAATTTTATCCTTAAATAAGGCTATTTCCGCTAAAAAAAATTTCTACTAAGAACTTCGATGTTTTTATCCCTAAAGTGGTTGTTTCTTTCCCTTCAAATTGAAATCATGAGTACATTGGCTTATTACAGTTAATTTAAAATTATTTTAAAATATCCATGACGTCAAATAACGTTTCATATACGTCACACACATCATATTGAGACAGCTGCGTAAATCCGACTTGCCAATCTCTTGTCGACTGCTTTTCAATCTTCAAGCAGCAGCAAACAAGGCGAAGTTCACCATCGAATGTTTGAGTGTCATAGTCGATGAGAGAAAATCCATTCATGATTTTTACTTGTAATGAAGAGGAATTTTTAATTATATTTTTTCCCGTTAATTTTAAAAAAACATGAAAATTAGCTGTTGTTCTAAATAAATAGTTTTCAAATTTTCAAATATATAATCAAAATGAAAAAGACAAGGCAAAACATCCATTTTATGTTTAATTTAAATCAGAATGGGTAATTTATTGCCTTGCCCAGTATCTCAGGCAATGCTGGGTGGACTGTCATATTACCTGAGATTATTTACTGTTATTATATGGCTGAAAAGACATTGAAAATAACAAACATTTCTGCTTTTGCAGGAGAAACTTCTGAGGCAGACCTTTCTGAAAAAGACAAGGTAACTCAGAGACAATCTAATGAAGGGGTAGCAATGAAACCTTCACAGGAGGTAGAAATGACCTCCAAACCATCTTCTTCTGGTGAGAGTCAGGAAGCTATCTCTAGCATGACTGACTCTCTGACCAGAATCAAGCTTAAAAAGAGAATATCTGGTGCACAGAAAAAGAGGCTGGTGAAGGAGCGCAAAATCGCTGAGGGGACTTGGGTTGAAAAACCCAAGGCAACCAAAGGCGAGAAGCGTCCTGCCAATCGGATGAACCAGGGCAAGGTTGGAAAGGCTGCCAAGAGAGAAGGACCTGAGGGATTTACTTACAGGGCGGCTCTCACGGCGATCAAGATGGCCGTGCTCTTAGAAGGTCATCCGGAAAAACGGTTAACAGAGAAACAGGCCTATGACCTGGAACTCTTGATAACCAGGAAAATAGGAAGGAATGAGGAGGGCTTTGCCCCAACCTTCCTATCCTGTAAACTTGAAAACGGGGCTCTTATTATCAATTGTGCAGATCTGGAGAGCTCAAAGTGGCTGGAACAAAATGTCAATGATATAAGCCCTTGGCAAGAACATAAACTCTTGGTGGGTGAGGCAAGGAAACTTGTCAGAACCACCAAGATAATTGCAAAACTGCCAAAAATCTGTAATGAACTGGAACCTAAAGAGCTCCTGAGAAAAATCGAGGCTCAGAACGGTGGGGTCACTCCATTGGAGTGGAACATTCTTAACATTAAGAACGACCCATCTGGGCGGACCATCGTTCTTAGTGTGCCTGAATTAGATGCTGCCACTCTTCGTGTAAGGGGATATAGGTTTTATATTGGCCTTCACCATGTGCAGGCTAAAGTACTTGATAAACCTGCTCCTGCTGATGGGGGTGAAGGTAGTTCAAGCCAACCTACACCACAGTAGAAGTGGTACTACTAACCTCAGTAAGAAGTTTCTTGCTGGGGATATACACCTGGCCCTGATTCAAGAACCCTGGTTGGTTAGGGGAAGAATCAGTGGTCTCAAAGGAACTAAAGGTAAGCTTATCTATTGTACTAATGGTAACGCTAGAACTTGTATACTCTTACATAAAAACATTGAGGTTCTTCCCCTCTCTGAATTTATTCTTAGGGACCTGACAGCTGTGAAAGTCAGACTCAACATAGAGGGTAGGAACAGGGAAATTGTTTTTGGCTCTGGATACCTGCCCTATGAAGAGAAGGCTCCACCTGACCATTCTCTGCACAAGCTCATGAACTTTTGCAGTAATAACAACTTACAGGTAGTCCTAGGACTAGACTGTAATGCTCATCATGTTGTCTGGGGAAGTACGGACACAAATAAAAGAGGTGAGTACCTTTTGGAATTTATTCTAAACTATGGGTTAGATATTCTAAATGTTGGCAACAAACCAACTTTTATTACTTCCAATCGATCAGAAGTAATTGACATTACTATAGCGACAACGCTGATTAGTAAAAATATCAAATACTGGAAAGTAGATGATCGACCTTCTGGTTCAGATCATCAAAACATCCATTTTGAAATTCACTCTAATGTGTGTCTGGATCGCATATTCAGAGACCCGGTTAGGACGGACTGGAAGAAATTCCAAGAAGAACTGACTGGGTTGATTGAGCTCGGTAACAGACCTATTAGAGACAACTACGATCTAGAAGTTACAGCAGATCTCCTACAGAGAAGTATTCTAGATTCTTATCATAACAATTGCCCCATTCGCACTAGAAGAGCTAAACTCCAATGCCCTTGGTGGAATGACTCTCTAGCTGCCGAAAGAGCAAATGTTAGAAAACTTTTAACAAAGCTAAGAAAAATGGTGAATGGGAGAACTATAAAAGGGCCCTCACTATTTATAACAAACTTGTTAGAAAAAGCAAGATTAACTCCTGGAGAAAGTTCTGTGACGAGATAGATTCTATTTCTGAAGGAGCTAGACTCCAGAAACTCCTTAAAAGGGATGAACCTATTTTGGTTGGTACCCTAAAAGACGAGGAGGGTAATTTTGCTGCTTCCGGAAAAGGGGTTATGGAAATTATGACCAGGACTCACTTCCCGGGAGCTAGAGATATTTATAGCAACGAAGGGGAACATTGCATTGGCTCTTTGCAAAGAGTCAATAGCAATCAATGGACCATCGCTAAAAATATCATAAACTACAACATTGTTAAATGGGCAATTTTCGCCTTTAAACCTCTAAAATGCCCTGGGCCTGATGGAGTTATGCCCATCATGATCCAGAAGGCAGAAAAGGTTGTCATACCAATGCTAACTAGAATGTATAGAACTAGTTTGGCCCTGGGATATATACCAAAGACATGGCAAAAGACTAGGATAGTCTTCATTCCAAAACCTGGCAAGGACACTTATGACCAGGCCAAGTCATACAGACCAATCAGTCTTTCTTCATTCTTTCTTAAAATTATGGAGAAAATCATTGATCGGCATATTAGAGATTACTTGGGTAGAAATAGTCCCTTGCATGCTCTTCAATTTGCCTATCAACCCGGTAAATCTACAGAGACTGCTCTACATCAGCTAGTTTCCAAGATTGAAGCCACTCTGGATCAAAAGGATATTGCCTTGGCAACTTTCCTCGACATCCAGGGTGCTTTTGATAATACTTCCCATCCATCCATCCTCAATGCACTTAGAGGGGCAGGGATTAATCAAACCCTGTGTACTTGGATTGAGGCCTTAATTTCGGATAGATATATACAAATGAACATCTTCGGTGAATCATTTGAAAAAAAGACTACTAGAGGTTGTCCTCAAGGAGGTGTTCTGTCACCATTACTTTGGAACCTAGTTGTAAATAGCCTTATAAAACATCTAAATGATAAGGGTTATTATACGCAGGGATATGCTGATGACATTGTCATCCTTATCCTTGGTAAAGATTTTGACATAACTTGTCATCTCATGCAGGATGCTCTAAGTTATGTAGGTCAATGGTGCATGGATAGGGACCTGATGGTTAATCCTCAGAAAACCTACCTTGTACCTTTTACACGCAAAAAGAAACGGAAAGGTTTTTTCATACCAAGACTTTTTGATGTTGAAATCAATGTGGCTTCAGAGGTGAAGTATCTGGGCATCTATTTAGACCAGAAACTCACCTGGAATAAGCACATTGATGATAGGATCAACCGAGCAAAGAAAAGCATTGTGATTTGCAGGCGAATGCTTGGTAAGAACTGGGGTTTACATCCAAAACTGATGTTATGGATGTACACAGCTTTTGTCAGGCCCATTTTCACATATGCCTGTGTGATCTGGTGGCATAAGGTGGAACAGAAGACTGTGATTGACAGATTGAGGAGTCTACAAAGACTAGCCTGTCTCTGCATCACAGGAGCAATCTCCACCACGCCAACCAGAGCATTGGAGGTTGTGTTGGATCTGACTCCCTTGGACATCTTCATATGCAGCGTTGCAAGATTGAATGCATATAGAATGAAGCTGCAAAACCACTGGTATGACCAGCCTGTTGCCAAAGGGCACAAGGGCATCACCAGGAAATTTCAAGACCCTACTTTTCTGATGCCATCTGACATCATGGAAAAAACATACATGTTTGACAAGACATTTGATGTAGTTTTTCCAACTAGAGAGGAATGGGATAACAACATGTTTGGAACTAAAACAGGAGATCTAATCTGGTACACAGATGGATCACTGAAGAACAGCCTCTCAGGTCTGGGAGTTTGTGGCGTGTCACCAAGAATCAGCTTGTCTGTAAGCCTTGGGCGATACGCTTCGGTCTTCCAGGCAGAAGTTTTGGCCATTATCCACTGTCTGCAACTGAATATGAAGAAGGGCTACTACGATAAGCGGATTCTCATTTTCAGTGACAGTCAAGCCGCTTTAAAAGCGCTTAATTCCTTCGAAATCAAATCTAAAATGATTCTGGAGTGTAGAAACCTTCTTACAGAACTGGCAACTAGAAACAGGGTGATCCTTGTATGGGTGCCAGGGCATAAAGGTATCGAAGGCAATGAAAAGGCTGATGAGCTTGCTAAACAAGGATCGTCTTTTGTTCCCATTGGTCCAGAACCTTTTGTGGGATCAATTTGAAGACCGCAAAAACCAATGTTCGCAGATGGGAAAAACGGAAGATGTATGAAGCTTGGCTCAAATCTCCTGGTCAAACCCACGCTAAAGGTATGATCTGTAGGTCATCAGCGAGGATTTCCTATGAAATTCTTAGATGCTCTAGGCAGAAGATACGTTTAATCGTAGGCTTCATAACTGGGCACTACTATTTCAGAAAACATCTCCATAAAATGGGACTGTTTCAGCAAGATCCTATCTGCAGGAAATGTCATATGCAAGAGGAAACGGCCAAGCATATCATTTATGAATGCGAGGCTCTTGCCCTCCCTAGATTAACCTCTTTAGGCATCATCCATACTAGAGAGTTACACCTAGATTCCATTAAAGGGTTATCAGACTTTATTAATAAAGTGGGTGATCCGAGCAAATGGAACTAAGAAACATTGGGTTTGGAGTTAACAGTACAAAATGCTGATAAAAGCAGAGGTGCTCAATGACATACAAACCCAACTCGAAGAAGAAGAAGAAGAAGATGGGTAATTTAAATTTTTTATTGTTTTTTTGTGATTAAAAAATGGTTTGGTCTTAGATAATAACAAAGACCAATAGTTATTTCCTCTAACAATTGTCAAAGACAAGCTTCCAATTGCAAGTACATGTATAAGTCATAAGGTAATCAATACGTATTAAAAAATAAATAACCTAATAAAATGGGATCTTACCTACTTTCGCATAGGTATACTGAACTCCACTAGAGCCTTGAATATCATCATCTGATTGTATGAAGACAACAAAATCTAAACTGATCACAAAAAGAAATAACAGTTCTACTTTCATATTTGGTTTTCGCAGACCAAGGGCTCAGAACATATGGACTGAATCAAGTCAATATCGGAAAAGACAGGATTTTGAATGCGCCTCGCTAAAGAGATAAAAGGAGAGAGACTCTATTCAGCATCCAGAACAGAGCTTATTAACATAAGAATCGATAAAGTAACAACTCGTGAGACATGTACAGCTTATCTGAAATTTCTGAAAATTATCTTCATCCATAGAATAAAGAAAAATAATTTGAGAAAATGAAAGGTGGTGTGTTACCAGCAGGCTTTTAAATGAAGATTAAATTCTCATGTCTTATGCGTATGAAGAAAGAAATAGAGGAGAGTATTTTATCTCGAGAAAGTAACAGTTTAATTACAGAAAAAATTCCATTTTAGTAATCGGTAAGCAAGATTTTTATCAAAGTTTTTGAAGTCAGTTTTAGGCCTGTTTTCAAACAAATCATAAGCAATTTTCATATCGAATTCATATATTTCCTATAGCCATCCAATTTCTAAAAATTTTGTTCATCAATAATCCTGTCGAACAAATAAAAAGGCATCTTATGTGACTACAAATGACTAGTTTATTAGTTGCTAAAAGTTGGAGGATATTCTTCGATAAGAAAAAAAATGGAGCCGTACATAAATTTATTTGAGTGAGAAAATAAGATTTCATTAATTTTGGTACCAATTTAAATTTATATCATAAAAATAATATAATTGCCTAAATTTATAAAAATATAATTAATTTTATTGTAAAATTTTGAAAAAAATTTTTTAAAAAAAATTACTTTAGTAAAATAAATAAATTTATAACAAAATCAATTTATATTCAAATAAATTTCAAATTCATAAAAAAATAATTTTTAATATATGAAAATAAATTAAGAGATATAGAGAGCAAGTTGAAAAATAGAAATTTAAAAATATAAAATCAAATTATTGGTATTTTATTTTTCAATTTTAATACGATTTGAAATGAGCGTTTTTAACATGAGGAGATTTTAGTTAGAAGTCATTTATAAGTTAAAGTACTTAAGTAAGTTAAGTTAAAGTACAATGTTTCATTACTTATTTAATTTTGGTCGAACAAAATGCATATTTTCTTTTGAATATTGTAATACATAATGCGTTTTTAAAAATACATTTAAGGACCTAGATAAAACATATATCAATTCATATTTTTAAATCACATAAAGTGTCTTGATTAATTAGTTAAGAAAAAACTCTTTTAAAAATTAATGTGTTATTTCATTTTAAATATAATTGTAAACTGAGTTATATATCTACAGGAAACGATTTATGAAAATGTCATGAGAAATCTTAAGCAATATACGTTTTTAATATAGTTGTACCTTATATGTAATTAGGTATTTTTATAAATAGGAGATAAAACCAGTTTATCTATACTATGAAAAGTAAAGCTCATCTTTCATCAGCACAAAGTACATTTTCAATGGATCCCATCCCATATCAATATCTACAGAAATGAATTATCCGAACCCTTGCAAAGGAGGTACTAGAATACCATGTTCCTTTCAACTCAGAGCTCACATACTTAGAGTTATTCTCTTGGCAAAAGGCCCAAAACAAAGAAAAATAGTTACTACCTCTTCTTCACAGTTGATATAAAGACAAAAGAACCAGATTTTTCTCTAACACACCCTTGCGACAGGCAGACCAACACATGCCTGTCCCGATTTGCCAGTGGGCATTTGAAAGGTATCACATATTCTGGGGATAGCTAGAGGTTTCCTCTATGACCTAAATGCCAGCTAGATCATGCATCACCTCAGCACTTCAAGAATGCGAGGATATCCACAATTGTCCACTTCGTGACTTCATAAATTGCAACGCTTTCATTAACTTGGTCTGACTCCGTCAGAACAAATGGGAGATTACAAACAATAATACAGGTATTTTTACTATAATTTTGTAAATCGAACAAATGTAAAAAGGAGGGGACTCTTGAATATTTCCTTACGTGTAAATCTGATCCGGAATTCAAAAATGTTTTTAATGCTCTTAAATTCTGTATCCTAATTCCATATGTATCAACAAATACAATAATAAATCAAACAATATTTATCTATAAACATATTTAAAAGTAAAATTTCCTGAAAGAAATTAAATTAAATTCATATCTTACAATTAAATATTTGTTTTTTTTTTTTTAATTTTCATGAAAATATATTAGGAAGGTTAAAAACATAATTTCTAAGATTTCATTAATTATAAATCAGGATATTGATGTAAAAATTAATTGCGTTCTACATATTTCACGTCGAAAGCCGACCAATGGTTGAGTGGTTAGCGTTCCTGACTCTTGAGCTGCGGGTCCCGGGTTCGAATCCCGGTTCGGGCATGGATGTTACTATCTCTCTGTGTTTCTCTGTCCTTTCTTGTGTGTTGATGTATGAATGTGGCCCGCCCTATAAACGGGTCTGTGGTGGTATGACGCGGGTAATGCTACTCGCCTCCGTGACTTGGTTCACAGGTGCCCGCTGGGTAACGACAAATGAGTAGCAGTTTCCGGCCTTGTTGTGGCGAAGGGTTAGTCACCCAAGTGCCCGCCGTTATTTAAAAAAAATATTTCACGTCGGTTATAATTTTAATGTTATTTAAATAAATTCATTTTAAAGAAATAAGCTTTTTTAAATATCAAGGATGCACTTAGAAGTTATCATCGCAAGTAATTTCATCATGAAAAATTTTATTCTGTTGCTATGAGAGAATTTCAAAAATACTATATCAGCTCTTCAAAGAAGAAACTCTTCAAGTAGAAATTATATCCATTTTAGAAGATTAGAATAAAAATATCGCAACTGGGATATTTAAAAATTTTTATTAATTACTATAATATTTCTATTAAATCAGAGTTTACAACCAAATATTTAGATTTTTTTTCTTCATTAGATTGAGTAAATAAAACGATACCCAAAAAATTCTTCTAAAAATATTTAAAAACATATCGCAATAAAATCTATTTGCTTGAAGAATACCATATGTAAAAATTCCTATTTTTTACAATTGAGCAAAATCGTAACGGGTGTCCACGTAGTACACTGTTGTAGATTTCTGGAATTAAAAATCGCAACTTTTTCAAGTATCATATTCTGATATACAATTTAATTTAGTGTTATTATCTAATTTCAAAATCTGAATCATTTTTAGTTTTAAATTAAATTTTAAAGTATATTAAAATAACGTATCAGATATAAAAATTCTATTTTGATAAATCTTAACTAATTATATTGATATGCTATTATGATATTTTGCTTTTCTGAATTTTACACTATTATGATTTTAAAGTATATCTTTAGAAGCATTTAAAAACTTTGTCATATATGTGTTCTAGCTAATCAGGCTTCTAAAATTTGACCTTTTTGAAAGTGTTTGAGGTCTAAAACCACTGGAATTGAACAAATATTCAAAACACAATAAATGTGCACGTTTTTATTCAAAACAATCGTCTATATGTGGGTAAGTAAAGTTTTAAAATAATCTTATTTGATCTTCAGCTATAGTTCATTTCAATAATCATTTCTATCATCTAATATTGGGTTGGTAACTAATTAATTGCGGATTTTTTTTTAGAAAATCTAAGACAATTTTTTCATGGAACTAAATAGCTTTATTTTGTAATGTATTGCCCATTTTGATCAATGACCTTTTGCCATCTTTCAGGCAGCATCATAATCCCACGTTCATAAAACTTCTGGTTTTTATTAGCAAAAAACTGAATCAGGTACGATTTGACATCATCATTATTATTGAAATTTTTACCATTCAAGGAGTTTAGTAAAGATCGAAACAAAAAATAATCAGATGGTGCAAGGTCAGAATGGTGGGTGTGGCAAAACATCCCAACTAAGCTCCAATAGCTTTTGCCGAGTGACCAAAAATATGTGTGTCCTTGGATTGTTATGATGGAATACAACACTTTTTTGATTTGTCAATTCGAGTCGCTTTTCTTCAACTGCATTCTTTAATTTCGTTAGTTGTTCAATGTAGACATCAGAATTGATCGTTCGGTTGGGTGGTAAGACTTCAAAGTAAACAATTCCTTTGTAATCCCACCAAACTGATAACAAAACCTTCTTTTGATGAATATCAGCTTTTGATGTTGTTTGAGTTGGTTCACCGGGCCTGCTCCACGATCTTTTCCGCTTGATATTGTTGTAAACAACCCATTTTTCATCGCCAGTTATCAGTCGTTTTAAAAATGGATCATTTTCATTACGTTTCTTTAGCAAATCGCAGCTGTTAATGCTTTGCGTTAAATGCGTTTCTTTCAGTTCATGAGGAACCCAGGTATCGAGTTTTTGAACATAGCCAAAGTGTTTTAAGTGATTTTCAATGCATGTTTGTGATACATGAAGCTTCTCTGCAATTTCACGTGTTGTACTGTGACGATATGAATCGATTATTGCTTTGATTAGGTCATCATCAACTTCAACTAGACAACCAGAGCGTTTTTCATCTTTCAGTGAAAAATCACCCGAACGAAATTTGGCAAGCCAATTTTGATACTGGCGTTCTTTTAAGGCTTCGTCACCATAAACAGCACATAACTTTTTATGAGCTTACGATGCGTTTTTGCCTTTGTGGAAATAAAAAGCGAAATATGACGAAAATGTACCTATTGATTTTCCATTTTTCAATGAACGCCAAACGAAATCTACCCAACCGATCAAAAAACTTTTTTTACTGATTGACAGCTGAATTGCCAACTATCAATTAACAAAATGTACATGTAGCGTGTTTACATTTGTACTGCGTCTGCAAACCTAAAAATTTAACTGAAGCCATCTATGAGTGAAATCCGCAATTACTTAGTTGCCAATTCAATAGTACAATTATTACACATTAATATGCTTAAAACATTTTCTTCAACGTCTGCGTGGTTTCTGATGGGATTACATTACAATAACTAGTTAAATGTTCTTAGTTCCTAGTTAAATGTTTCTGCGAAATGAAATCTCTAAGACCAGCTTACAATTTTAAAGTTTTATAAAAGTTTCATGGTCAGAATCTGCATGTTGTTCTTTTTTATGAAATACTTCACAAGAGGAAAGACACAGTTTTCTATGAAAATAACAAAATAAAGGAGAATCTACTAATACGAAACACTACTGATTCTATCGCCATCTACTTTAAGTTTCATTAGACTGAGATCATTAATTAAAAAAAAAACAACTAAACTCTAGTCCTATTGTTGATGTTTTTTTTAATACGTTCCGTTCGAGTCGGTTCCAAGGTGTTTATGTGAATGTGAATGGAAATATGTTTGTGTTCTTCAATATGTATTGTTTGTGTAATGTTGGGATATAAGTTGTATAGGATAAGTTTTATTTAGTTTTATTCCTATGTACATAGTTTTTAATTCTTTTATTGATTTAATTGTTAGGAAATATCAGTCTCTTCCTTATCTTTAATACGTAAAATCCATCAACACTTATCACGTGGATTCTTATCTTTGCAATTGCTAAAAAAATCTGAAGATATCCATCTTAACCTTGTCATAATCCAATATGAATATCCCAGGATCTACGGATATTATAATTCTTGCTGGGAATTCACATCCAGATTTAGCATCGAAAATTGCTGGGTAAGTTTTTAAAGAAAAAAATAAATAATGAAACTATATCTCCACTAAATATAATATTTGCCGTCTTCTGTTTAAATTATTGTATTCAATTTCTTATTTGTTACTTAGAGACTTTTACTGCTAATTCTCTTGGATAAAATTATCTACGTTCAAAATTTAAAATATAACTGATTTTTTTTAAAGTTTGTTCTAGTATTGATGATACACAGATTATTTCTTTCTCACACCCATCATTTCTAATTTGTATCTATATTTGATCAGCGGCTATTGGTTCTAGGTGACCATGAATAATCATGATGCAATCTGTAAAAATTGAGTGTGCTTAAAGATCATGAATATGCTTTAAGATTTTCATTATACTGTTAGGAAATAAATGTTTTATAATTACGTTTTATGTATTTCAATGTGAATTTTTTATTTAAATTCAAGCATATTACAAAATTATCTATCATTCTTATCTAGTTTAATCTTTTTTTTTACATTTTGTATGTTAAGTAACTGAAAACTGTTTGATTTTTGAAGCAAAAAAATTAATCTAAAATATTAATAACACATAAAAAATGATGGGTTTACTATAATTTTTTTCTTGGAATGTTATTGTACATATATTATTTCAACTTAAAAGTTGTGTATCCGTCACTTCCTATAAAGAAGAAATTTAAAATATATAATTTTTACCAAAATAAACGTGATTTAAAAAGAGTTTTATGATGTAAACTTTGAGTACAATCAACATTAATAACATATATTTTTATTTAAAAGATAATAAATAAGAACAAAAGAGTAATAAAGCTCATTTCTAATCTCTATTTTATAAATTGCATTAAAATGTAGCTGATTCTTGTATTTTGATGGTGCAGGAAGATTGTAGCAATTATATCCATGAAAAAATTCACTACTTAAGTATTAGCATCATCGCAGCTAATTTTGTGCCAAAACTTTAGTAGAATTAACATCTATAATTAGAAAATTTATATTTCTAATTACTAAAAACGTACTTATAATTGAAAAATGTTTTAATAATAAAATTACTTCAAAATTTGTTCTTAAAAAGCTGTGATGATGCTAATAGTTATGTACCAAAACTTCAATAATATATTTTTAAATGTTGATAATTATCATTAAATTTTAGTTTGCTTTTATTTAAATTGAGATAAAGTTATTTGGACAAATAAAAGATGGTGAAGAATTTTCTTTATCTTGCTAAAATATCATTAAATTTCCTATTAAATGACGAACTTTTTTATCAGAATTTTTATCGGTATATTATTATTGAAAAATCTTTGAAAAAAATATCTAATAGTTAAATTAGATATAACATTATTTGTACTTATTAAAGAAGAAAGACTATTTTGTTATTTACTTTGTTCAAGATCATGGGCCAATAAAACAGTATTTTTGGTATGCAATAAATAAGTGACATCTTTAATAATTAAGTGATATCATTTAACTGGGAAAACATTTTTTGTCTCTAAGATTTTAAAAGCAAAGATAGATCATTTTCCTCTACTATAAAATAAATTTCATAGATGTGTGCTTCTGGAGGTACTTTGAAAAAAAAATTTTATGCTTGTTATAGTTTAGTTATTACCCATTTTGATCACACTACTTTTATAATCCTATGAGCTTATAAATAAAATACTGAATACTTTTGTAGCTTATTTGTATGATATAACATTAGGCACAGGATTTGATCTGAATTATACAGCAACTTGTCAAAGTATGAAAAATAAAATATTTCACAAAATATGATTTTTCATGAAATGTTTAAATGTAACATATTTTAATGAAATCTACTAAAACAGGGAGTAGTATATAAAAGAGCATCCTTTGTTATCAAGATTTAAAACTTTACCTTTTGTTATTGAACTAGTGACTGAACAGTTCTCAATTTTTATAAGCTAAATCTCAAAGTATAAATAACATTTAATAAAATTTAAATGAATGAAACTATGGCAAGTTTACAGAGTATGGTTTTCAACTCAAGTTTATATATATATATATATATATATATATATATATATATATTTACTATCTTACATTTATAAGCTGGAAATTTTTTCTATGACTTTACTCCCATAATAATTATATTCTACAAGAGCTTATGTATTATACATATGAATATATTATACAAATGATAGGAAATATATATTTAATATTATCACATAGTTTATCAAATTTAAATATTTTTTATTATTCTCTTTATTGTAAAACAGGTTGATTTCATACCAAATGGTGTAAAAATTTTAAATAATTTCGGTGATATAAAACTATTTACTCATACAGTATGTGTGTTATTAAACATTGTAAAACAATATTTGTGGTTAATGATTCTATCAGTTTCATTAGCTGGGAATTTTTAGTATCAACTCTATTAGTTTGAAGTTAATAAAACTTTGTTTTATTTTATTATTACGTATTATTAATAGTTATAAATTATGTTATTATAAGGCCCTTGCTTTAGTTAAATCCATCATTTTTAGTTCATTTAGAAGAAACATTAAGTTGATTTTACTTTTACTTGTTAAAAAAAATAAAATTAATCAAATTACATTTTTCCAAGTCTGATAATAGCTCTTAAATACAACTAGAGTACTCCTCTCCCCGTAGTTGGCAAATATATCAATGTCATATATAGGTAATGGAAATTTAATACTTCCTACATTCTCAACAAAATTTTTTCCATAGCTTAAATAAAATTTTGCAATTTTTAACTTAATTGCAATTGAAGGTGCATTTTCAATAAAATTAAAAGTTCAATAATAATAATTTGTTTGATTTGCTAATGTATAGGTTTTTTTTATTTTTTATAATATTTTTTTTTAGGCGACTTGGCATTAGAGTTGGTAATTGTTCTGTTATTCATGCTGCAAATAGAGGTAAGATATAAAAAAAAATTTTAATGCTTTTCTCATTATAATTTTTTTTCTTTATTTTGCACTGCATATTTCCTGATATTAAAAAGTTTTATTAGGGAATAGGATAGAGCTTTTGAATGACAAAAATGAAAAATTCAAAATGCCAAAACATTCTGTTATAAGCTATTGCTTTGCATATATATAATAATTAATGTTAAATATTATTCAAATAAAGTTGTATTTTCATTTTTAACTAAGATTACCTTAGAAATATATTTTAATATGATTAGTTTTGATATGAATATTATTTATATGATAAGTTTATAAAAATGTAAGTATAGTAATATTTAAAAAATTTAAATAATATTCTTAAGTATTTATTGTTCTTGAGCTCATAACTTTTTGGATTTGTATAATTTCTTAATGTGATAATATTCTCTCTAAATATACATGCGAATTTTCTTTATTTTTAAGAATATTTGCATTAAAGTAGATTCTTTTAGAAGTTTTTCCTGCTTATAACTTAAATAATAAAAAGTTTTCTTACTTCATCAACTTGCCTATCTTAATAGACTAATTACTTTTTTTAGAATTACTTGTTATTATATGTCTGACATATTAATATGTTATTAAATAATTTATTATTCATAAAGCTCAAATTGATGTTATGTATATTTAATCATAATATCTAATTGAATTTAAATTATCCAATTGCAATCCATTAGAACATGGAAAATGAGGGGGGGGCATCTCATAAATTTGTCAAGTATTCACTGAACTGATAAAAAAAAGGCTTAATTCACTAATTTTCACATTAAATCTTACCTGAATAGTACTTGTATTCTTTTTCAAAAAAACATTATTCTATAAAGAAATATTGAATTTTATATAAAAATATGTGTGCCTGTTTGTTTTTAACAATATTGAGAGTAGTGAAACAAATTATTACTCTAAAGAAGGGGCAATTTTTTAGTGATTGAAAGAGTTTATAGTAAAATCCTAGGATGACATTCAGATTTAGCGTGATTCCAACATTCGCACCAAGCGCTGCACGATTATCTTGCCAACTTGAATTAAATCACTTTGCGTAATATCTGATTTTCCTGAGTCCCAATCATTCACACATTCAACAGTGGAAGGGAGACAACTGGACAATAAAATTAAATTTTCCTCCTAAATAAAGTGCACTATGAATACTTGAATTTTAATTAACTATTGCTCACCTTTAAAACATCAGTGTATTGCAATCTACCATGGAAACAGCATGATTATAACCTCAATAAAATACATTTTTATGAAAACTCAAGTTTGACTTAAAATTCATGTTGAAACTCAATAAATGATGAATAATTTTTTACAATACTCAATAAATGCATAAATTATTACATGCAATAGCAATTCTATTTGAATAACTCAAAGTAGTTTTTACCAAATCATTACTTGTAGAATTTAAAAAACGCATGCTCATATTATCACTATCCATACTTTCCACTTCCTACATACTAATACTGAAATTCAATTTAATATCTTTCAAAAGAAAATATAAACTTCAAATACTAGATTTCAGTTAGATACTTTCAAATCAAAACAATTTCAACCGTAAATGAAATATATAACAAGGATTACTAAAACTCAAACAAATTTGTGCATGCTCCCATCAAGCTGCATCATAAAATTGCAAGATTACATTGCAGCACAGTTAACCAATTTGGCATTTTTATCGTCGAGTTGGCTCCTAAGACTTAGTCAAATTTATTTCGCAATGAAATTTTATTGTATTTTCAAAATATTTTTTAATATTCATTAAGATCGATCACATGTATCATGTTTACTTATAAATGTATTTTATTTTTATTTTCTAATTTTGATATTAAGATATTATTTAATTGGATACAATAGATTGTTTTGCTTCTTAAGAGAATTATCTTGTGTTTATTTTTGTAAAATATTTCAACTGCTAGAAGAAAAATGAAAAACATTCATTTTATATATAATATTTCACAAAATGGCAAGTTAAGATTTTTCTTATTTTCTCTAAAAATTCCTTTTATGAATCTTTTTTTTTTTTGTTTACTTTGTTAAACCTGGCAATTGAATGATTAGTACACTGTGATTCAGTGTACTAATCAAGTTTTAGATTCTTTCCAACCATAGGCATGTTTCCAAAATCAACTGTAAACTGAATTTAAAACCTGTGGTCAAATCAGCCAAAGTTCAAAGTTACCATAAAGCAGCAAACAAATATGTTGATTGAAAAAAAAATTTTAATCAACTTTCTCATAAATATTAGAAATTAGTACTTCTCTATATATATTAACCATTTTCTTTATATATTGAAACCTAGCTTTATTCAAGTAACCAAATATTTATATCTCAAGCATTCATATACATTGTTGCCTACTATTTAATACTCTATATGATTACAGGACATGTTATATTATATTAGTTGCACATGAAAGTTTTTAATGACTCAAATATTTTCTAATATTGATTGTTCAATTTTACTTCTCTCTATAGAAACTCTTGTGGATATTGGAGAGTCAGTTCGTGGACGAGATGTTTACGTTTTGCAAACAGGGACAAAGTGAGTTATTATTTTGATAATGCATTACTTTATTTTTTTTATATTTTACTGCTTAATTTAACTCTTTAATATGAAGTATTAGTCTTATTACTTTTAACTTTTAATCTTAAAAATTAGTGTATGTGCTTGTTTTTATCTAATTTGAAAACATCTGAGTTGACAAAATAGGAAATGAGATATTATGTATTTTATTAAAATCTCAATATTTTTAGATTTCTTAATATTAAAACTGAAAGCCTTGTGTTTCCTAATTTATAACTTAATATCAATAAAATAAATCATGTTAAAGCAAAGTAGAATTTCGAAAATGTATGTGTATATGCAGTATAAAAATTATTACATATTTATATTAAACTTTTAATATTAAAGATTATGTTTATTATCTAATATAAATATCTTTATTGAAGAATATTTATTTTAATTAATTATGAAATTAATTTATTAATCATTAAAATATTTTTCTAAGAAAATGATATGCAAACAAATTCTAAGGAAAAATTATTAGGTCAGTTTTAAATGTAATAATAAAAATTGTTATTCTTATTTTATTTATTGATAGATGTTTTGTTTTCTATTATATTTCAAATTTGCAGCTTTAACTGAAATATTTTCAACATTTTTTTTTTCCGTGAGCAAATTTTATTTTTTATTTAATTAAAAATATTTTAATTACTATATAATATTTTTATTGATTTCAACTTCAATATCTCATCTTCTACAATTCTTATCAATGATTTTCAGAGATGTCAATAACAACATAATGGAACTGTTAATTATGGCTTACGCTTGCAAGACTTCTTGTGCTCGGAAAATAGTTGGTGTTATACCATACTTACCATATAGCAAGCAAAGCAAAATGAGGAAACGGGGTTGCATTGTGTCAAAACTGTTAGCAAAAATGATGTGTAATTCTGGTAAATATTTCATTCAATTTTGCTTTCTTAAAAAGAAACTAGCATTTTTAAACTTCTTGACACAGAATGCATTTTTTATTTTTAAAGTAATGTATAACTATTCTCGTCTCACATTCTATATTAAAATATCTTATTTTTTAGGTCTTACTCATCTTATTACTATGGATTTACATTCAAAAGAAGTTCAAGGATTTTTTGATATTCCTGTTGATAATTTGAGAGCATCACCTTTCTTATTGCAATATATACAAGAAAGTGTAAGAAATTTTTTATTGTAATTTTTGTAAGAATTGTTCCCTATTCCGATAAGAGTAAAAATAATATTTATGATACATGAGTTTGACTATCCTCTAAGTCTAGTTTGTTGGATATAGTTAATAATATGTAATAGTTTTTAGTAAGTAACAATTAGTTCCACGTTAAAATTAACTGACAAATTTTTTACGTTTAGTAGAATAAAACTTCCTTTAACTTTAATAAATATATTAATGCTAAGTAAAGTATTCAGGTTCAAAAAAAACTTGATTTAAAATAGTATCATAATATAAAACAATGTTTGAATCATGTAACTTACCTTATTAATTTTATAAAAATTAATAAATCAAAATTTAATTTCTTTAAATAATACTAGTAAAATTTACTTAAAAGAGCTGTTTGAAAATTTCTGATTGTTAATAGTGCAAATTAATTTATTCAAATTATAAAACTCTTAAAAAATTTTGGAATTATCAGAATTTTCAGTAAAACCAATATATTAAAAGAATTCTAAGTTTTTCATAAATCCTAAATTCTTTCACATATCACTAAATGCTGTTCATGTTTTTTATTTTCCGGTTATTACCTAATATATTTTAGAATAGTATGAAAACTTAAAATTTGCAGGGGTGTTTGTGCTCCGGGGAAACCCCGAATTCCGGGATTTTGAACTTCGATACCCGAAAATTCAGGGTATCGTTGTTCAAAAGAAAGTAGGAATAATAATGAATCATTTATTTTGATCTCGGTAATTTTGTTTGCTTTGAAAGCAGAAAACACAATAATTACGTCATTCAATACTTCATAATTGTAATTTTTCATTTCTCCCCCCCCTTCTCGAAACTCCAAAATGTCGGTAGTAAGTCCGTAAAGTTTCTGGGGATTTTTTGGGGTCCCACAAACACCCCTGAATTTGGCAATTTGGAAAAAATATTTCATTATTTTAAAAAAAGTATTACATATCACATTTTAAATATTTGATATAAAAACTTATTTTTAAGCAGCTTGAAAACTTGTTAAGATCAATATTTTGATTTTTCTAATCGAAATGGACTAATGAAGTTTGATTTTAAAAATGTCATTTTTATAGAAGCTATTAATGCTTTAAAGTTAACATTCAAACCAAAAAGTGAGAATTACATTAGTAGCAAAATAATGAATTACTATTACAATTTAGAATAGTTGGTGTGAATGACAGTTATGTTTTAGTACCATATTTTCCTGTATTTAATCCGCGGAATTTGTGTTTATAAGTTTCAAGTTTTGTCTTGTGTACTATACACCACGATGAATAAGTGATGCTGTGACTAGCCTAACTTATTTTAGTCATTAAGTTCAAGACTATTTCAGTTTCTATGAGATTATAGTTTCTAAAGACTACTGTTATTTTACATTTTGTTTTGACCTGAGCTGTTTTGTTCTGCAAATTTTCAAGTTTGTATATGTGTGGAAGTGAAAGTGTATAAAACATCAGATTTTAAATTAAAATTTATAGAGAAAGCAAATAAAAAATGGCGACAAATTATTTAATGTAAGGTGATAAAAAAGCATATGCAATACAAAAAATTATACAATGTACAATTTGAAAATAATCAATTTATTTCATTTAACTATTAAACAAATAAATATTTATTTTTAAAATACATTAACCTCATTTCAAAAGTTATGAAAACCTAAAAATTGGTAAGTTTTACCAGAATCTTCTCAAAATTATTGCACTTCACGATGAGATGGATCCAAGCAAACATTTTTTCTGTACAATTTATTTTATTTTTAATCATACTGTGTATTTTTTATTTTATGTGATACTACATAATCAAGAATACATATTTTTGACTGCTTGCTTAAAAAAAAATTGCCCCTACATTATATGCCTCTGTAGATTGTATACAGGAAAATATGTATTTTATTCTGGATTGTTGCTTCTTATACTGTTAGTAAAATTATTTTCTGTAATCATAAAAATTGATACCTGACTTAAATTTATTTTCAATTATGTTTTCAAATTATTCCTTAAATTAGTACTACTATTTTTAATAAAATACGTGAAATTAATATGATAATGCTATAATATTCTAGTTATCATAGTAACTAACTGACAATATAACTTAATATGGCTACTTAAAAGAAATTAATAAAATAATTTTACCATTTTTTTCATCATAATCTTTGTTTTATTCCTATGTTTCTCTTTTTAAATAAACAATTAACTAAATTTCAGATCCCTGATTATAGAAATGCTGTTATTGTTGCAAGAAATCCTGGTTCTGCTAAAAAAGCTACTTCTTATGCTGAAAGACTTCGGCTAGGTAATGTTATTTCTATTAATCACTGCTCATTAAGATTAACATCTTATTCAATAAATTCACGAAATGACTAACATAGCAATCTGTATGGAAAATTTATTTTGAAAGACAAAGTCAGATAATTACAATTTCAGAGCTTCATATATCTTTCTCATGAGCATTCTTTTTAAGTATAAGCAGCCAATAGTCACAGAATACCAGATTTAAAGAGTATGGGGTAGCAATTCAAAGTGCATTTTATGCAATTTTGTGACTGTCCAATTGAATTGTGAAATTAAACATTAATGACAGCACTCTTTTTCCTTTGTTTGAAGTTATTTTTTGCAATTTCTCCTTATAAGTGTATTAATGCCATATAATTATTATTAGCTCTTTGTTTTTTCAAACCTTTAATGATGAAAATATAATAAGGATACCATGAAACAGGAATCAAATCTTTGCCAGCTGATTTTTACCTTTTAAGTTATTTTTGGTGGATTTAGATACTTGTTATTTATTCAGCTGACTGCTGGTTTGATTGTAATATAAAATCACATGTTTCCACATAAGAAATCATTTATTGCACCGAAAGTGCTCAAAACCTCTGAAGCATAGACACATTGTAATTTTTGTCAAGTGTAAATAAACATAGTACTTAATATGCACACAAATTTCTAGTTGACATGCAAAGTATCGAATTGGTTCATACTGTCTTACGTTTTCTGGAACAATTACCAAATTTAAGCAACCAGAATATCAGCCGTAAATGTATAACCACATTTGAAGTAAGTAAACTATTTTTTGACTGATTGTCTTCAAGGAGTAGATTCAGTTTACAAAATTATGAAAGTTATTTCATTAAAACCATTATAAATTTAAAAAATTTGGCATACCAGCAAGTTACAAAACTTTGACAAGTGTCATTTGAATACTTTCTGCAGGTCCTAGGAGTTTGTGAATAATGCAGACATCTATGTACCATCCTACAAATTTGTTGAGATGTATTATTTTTATAAAATCACATTTCTTCCATTACGTCAAGTTACAAAATATATTTTATATATTTTTCTAAATAATTTTTTTATTTTTTAATGTTTTGTCTAAAAAGCATATAAATGTTTGATTATTTATCAGCAAATATAAAAAAATTTTCCATAATTACTTTTTGCCTTTTTCTAAATAAAAATGTTAATTTTATAATAACTTGTTTTAACAATTAGTTTACGCTGTTAATAATAATAAACTACTATAACAAATTCAAATTGTCAAAATTTTATTACCAATTAGAATAAGATTTTAAAAGAAGGCAATCCATTGTTGAGAAAATTATAGAAAATAGAAATTTATCTTATTATTCTTTTAGGAATTGCTGTCATCCATGGAGAACAGAAAGAAGCTGAATCTGACATGGTGGATGGCAGATATTCACCGCCTCCAGTTGTTTCTGTATCAAGAACAATGGATGTTGGACTGGATATCATGCCAGGTGATTGAATTCTTTCTCAAATGCATTGAATTCTATGTTGTTGACTTAAGCTAATATAGTTAAATCCTTAGTAAAGAAAATTTAAATTCGCTTTTCCCTGAAACATAGCACTAAAACTTTTAAATCTTTAGAGTATTTTAATATATATAAGCTTTATTTAGTTTTTTTCACTTTGCATTCCTCAAGTTATAGTCATTAATCTATTTAATCTTAAAATATGTTTATTTTTCTGCTTATCTGTATTATATATTTTTTTTCCTTTTTTTCAGTATTGGCTGCAAAAGAAAAACCTCCAATTAATGTTGTTGGAGATGTTGGGGGAAGAATTGCAATCATGGTGGTATGAACATTGTGTTTAATTATTGGATGATGTGTGACCATTTTAGTTACATAAAATTAAAATTCTGTATTTCAAACTGATTCATTCAATTGTTGTATGCTGCATATTTTAATATAATTTTTTTTGAGAGTGCTGTATGAAACATAAAAATATATTTCTTTGTTTCATATAGCTATGTTATACCGAATACTTATATAATCTATTTTAATATATTGATATGGAGTCCCTTATTAATTTTATTTGATATCTATTGGATTCTATCCCCCTTCCTTTTTTTAGGCTAAACTGGCTCATATTTTAATTTCAGTAGTTTTAAATCTAATTTAAACTCTAGTTCTCAATCTAATTAATCCTTGTGTACAAAAAAAAGGGTTTTTTTTTCTTTAATGTGAAATTATACAAGTATGATTCAGAAATGTTTCTTACTCATGCAATCTGAAGGATTCAATATTTGATGTAAAATATCTGTTGATTAAGTATTGTAAAATAAAATTTTATTATCAGATAATGGCTTGTTCAATTAAATATTTAATTGCAGTTTGAGATTGGTTGAAGGAACACAAAAAAATTGGATTAGAAAAGTCCTACATATAGGAAAAACTTTTGCTACTTTTAATATTTCGTCACCATATGTAGAATACCATTAAAGATTTAAAAATTGAAATAATATTTTAAATATATGTAAAAAAACTAAAGTTTTTTAAGAAAATTTTTGTTTGGTAAATTATCAAAAAAAAAGATTATTAAAAATCATTAGTTTTTGTGCAAAATTATTTATGCATTATTATGTATATTTTAATTTAATGGTATCAATATAATTATAGCTCAAAAAAAGTTATCTGAAGTATAGTTTATATGTTAATAGTAAAAAAAAATTTATCAATAGTTATTGTTAATTTTGCTGCTGCCATTTAGTAAATTGAGAAATCTTCATCTGATTAATAAATTCAATTTTTATAGAAACATTTTCTTTTCATTTCCCATATTAACAAAGAAATGTTTGTATAGAAATTGAACTTACTTGGTTAATTGTTCTATTCAACCAGAGTAATTTTATTCCTGGATTATTATATAAGTCTATTAACATTTTAAACTTTTTTTTAATTGTTGAGCCTGTTGATTTCTGAAATAAGGAGGATAATTATTACTGTAATAAATTTTTTATCTACCTAATGCAAATAAATGTCTTTAATATAGACAGCTACAGTATAATAACAGGCGATGATGTATATGTTTCTATTTTACAAACAATTATTTTTTACTGAGAAAACTAAGACAATGATTTATATCATGTAAATCTTAAATGTCTTGATTTCTGGAACATTTTTATTCTCTGGGATAAGAAAAGAAATTTTACTTCTGTGTTGTGATTAACAAATAATCTTATAATTTAACTTAAAGAATGTAGAATTGATACATTCTTCAAATTAAAATTAATTATAAGATTATTTGTTTAAATCTCTGAAAATAAAATACAATAAGTTCATTGTCGAATACAAATATTTTATAGTGAGTAAATTTAGGAATTGGATAAGAAGTGCATTTTCTAAAGATATTTGGTATTAATTATTCTATGAATAATTTATTCATCAAAATTTCAGATTTGATCTAAAATTATTTACAAAAAGTTGATGATACAAAGATGTTACATTTTTTAAAAGAAAACTTGAGTTCTATATTTTAAAAAAAAACTTTTTTTAATATTTAAGTTTTTTTGGAGCTAAAAACATTTTAAACAATTTAATAAAGTTTAAGTGATTCATAGAACCAATGACTATCATGCTGACACCACCTGTGTAATTTGTAAAGCTAAATTTCCTTCAATTGTTATCTCATTTGAATATCAGAAAGAAAATAATATCATTGATTCTGAATAATTATTAAAGTGCATCTCTAATCATTAAAATTTGATTTCAATATCCCTTGAGAAAAATTTATATCAGTTGATTAAAAATTTTTGATATCTTATTTAAATCAAACAGCATCACTCAAATCAAAATATACTGAAATATCATTTTTCTATTAGGATATTTTTCCCATGTATATGCTACTTCATTTATTTATATATAATTTATTTTAATTTGCTTAATTGTAAATTGTTTATTATTATTATGTAATAACAGAATTTGTATGCTTCATCAGATATTTTTAAAATTTAAGGTGTCAAGAAAAGCATATTTATTCCTTTTTACGATTTCTTGCCCCATTAATGGTGGGGGCATGGGAAAACAGTCACTCAGAAACAATATGAAAAATTTACCTCAATAAAATTTATTTTCAATGAGCTGGTAACTTTACTTATTTACTCATTGTGAAGATTCTTCCTGGTCAGATTCTCTTAAAAATGACTAAAAAAAATCAACTTTCAAAAATAATAGATATTGAATGAGTATTTGAACTATATAAAGAAATATATATAAATTTTAGAAATTAATGAGATATTTTTAAAATATCTGTCACTTTGATTCTTGGTTTAGATATTTTTTCATTAATGTCTTTGAGAGGATTTCTTGAATGACACATGCTCTAGTTTGTATTCTATCATTACTAGGTTAAAAAAAATATTTTGAAATATTTTTTATATATCTTTTTTGAAATATTTAGAACTTCTGTCATATTTATATAATGGTATCACATTATTTTTTTCAGGATGACATGATAGATGATGTAGAATCCTTTGTTATGGCTGCAGAAGTGCTGAAAGAACGAGGAGCCTATAAAATATATGTTTTAGCTACACATGGGCTTCTCTCTTCTGATGCACCTAGGCTACTTGAAGATTCTCCTATTGATGAGGTAATTATTTTAAATAGCATGCTTGATACATGTCTAAATTGTTATTTTTTATAATAATTTTCAACTTTTAAAAATAGAATTTCTATTTTTAAACAGCTGATGGAAAACCATGAGCTCATCTTTCCTGAAATGAGAGGGTTGCATGTTTTAGAATCACCACCTGACTTATGAGTCAATATATTTTTTTAATTGGTCTGCAATTCTGTCCGTGCATATTCTGCTGGATGTTCATTCTTTGCTCACTTGGGTTCTCTCCTTTATTTGCATTGCAAAGAAAGTGGTGGGCATAATTAAAAAAAAATTTAATTTTTAATTAAATTGATGGTTGTTTTCCCTGTATTGGCATTCTCTCAAAAATAAATGCTTAATTTTAGACTGAAAATTAGTTCCATACCATCTTACATAAAACAGCATTTGTTTTCTAAATATTCCGTCTCATACAAGAAATGAAATACAATAAAATTAAATGTATTAAAAAATGATTGCCAAAAACTTACAAAAGAAATATTTAATTTTAATAATAAGAACTAAAATTTAATTTTGAACTATGTTATGGTAAATCTGAAAGTACTTAAAGTGATATTATACAGCAAAGTTGTGGATGAAATTGAGTAGTTGCAAAAAATTTGAAAATAAAAGAATCCTTGTTTTTTAAATTATTAATTAATATGGTAATTATTTAATGTTCATTATAAATATGAAGACATACATAAGACATAACTGAAAAAATTCAAAATACACGAGTGTCATAAAAATCTACATTTCTTGTGGTATTTATTCAAAATTTTACAGTATATTTAATTATAAGACTTAAAATTAATCCCCACTTTTTAAAATCATTTTCATTAGCCTTTTAAAAAGTTACTGAATTCAATTCAGTGGCATACTCTTTCTAGTATTATTATTTTTAATGTATATATTGTATCTCATTGCTTAACTAATTAATGAACTAAAATTTAATTGAAGAATATTGAAGATTTTTGCAAAATATTCATTTTTATTTATTAAAAATTGCAATGAGCATCAATATTTTCATGCCACTAAAACAGAAATAAAAAATATTATCTCATTTCTGAAGATGAAACACTTAATTTTTAACTTTAAAAATATTTTCATTGCTTACTTGTACAGTTTTGGATAGATTCTAAAACCTTAGGTCGATGGGTAAAATATAATCCAATTATTCTGAAATTATACTTTCTCCCCAGTTTTTTAAGCCTGATTGTTATATTATTGTAAATTATTTTTCAGGTAGTGGTCACTAACACAGTGCCTCATGAAGTACAGAAAATGCAATGCCACAAAATCAAGACAGTTGACATTAGTGTCTTGTTGTCTGAAGCCATTCGTCGCATCCACAACAAAGAATCCATGTCATATTTATTCCGAAATGTAACGCTCGAAGACTAGATACCTTTTTTGTATTAGTTATAAAATATGCATATAATTTGTATTTAGTTAAAAATGTTTAACTAAGAAATTAAGTTTAGTGTATGAAAATATTTTATGAATTTTTGAAAATGGATGCTTGTGTAAATTTTTGTTTTTTTTTTAATTTATCACAAAAAATCAATTTTGTATTATTAAAAATGTTAAAATAAAACATTGAATCTGTGTTCAGGTTACAAAAAGTCTGTATATTTTTCTATACATATTTTTGCAATTGATAAGCTGTTTGAAATAACTAATTTCCACTTCAGTGATCCTGTGCATTTAAGTTTTTTATATCCACTCTTTTATATCTTTTAGTTATATATGTTTTAATTTCTCTTTTTTAAAGGAAATATTAAATTTGGTGATAAGCATCTATATATCCTTTTCTTTATATAGAAAACTGTTTGCAAATATTTAATAAAAATTAAGAGTTCCGAAAGTAAAAGTATTAGTGTAATTCGTTTCCTGTTAAAATCAAATATTACAGTGAATCCATCTTTTTGTTTATAGCCTTAACATATTTCATAGATTTTGGATGAAGATATAGATGTAGAAAATGGAATATAAATACCATCACTACTATTTGATCTAAAAATTTATGTATATATATATTCTTCAAAATAAGCATATTAAGTATAGATTATTTTTTATCTTAAGTTTTTGTTTTAAAACATTTCAAATTGTATTAAGAGAATTTTAGACAGTGTATAAATTAAATTTTTCTAATAATGTAAGCAAACTGAAATCTTTATTCTAACTAAATTTTATATACTTAAAAAATTTAATGTAACAATATATTCAGTAGAGTGATATGTTCTGTAACTTGACTAATTTAATAAAGAAACAAATTATTACTTTCTATCCCTTTTGCAGTTTAAATATTCTAATACATTCATTTATTATACACTATGTAATCAAATATACATTAAAGATAAATATTTGGTACATTTCTATCATCTGCAGTTTAATTCATAACAATTAACACATCCTCCTTCACACCCTATAAAAATCATAAATGAGTCTTTTACTGGAGTTAAAGCTATAGATGAAGCATTACTTTTTTCCAATGATGC
The DNA here is from genome assembly GCA_037975125.1 of Latrodectus hesperus. Lineage (NCBI taxonomy): Eukaryota > Metazoa > Arthropoda > Arachnida > Araneae > Theridiidae > Latrodectus > Latrodectus hesperus. The sequence goes on from CM075855.1 coordinate 13,555,739, forward strand.
ACAACAATATTCTTCATCAACAGACCAAATAAATGCACTATCTCCAGAAACTGCTCCAAGTAATGGTTCACTGAATGCAACAGAGATATTGCTAGAATGAAAATTGCATTTTTAAATTCTATAATTATCCGTTATTAAAAATTTTAAATGAAGTAATTAGCTGACAAAAACGATAATCTCTTCTGATTAGTGATACATAGTTTATACTATAATTAGCAGTGTGAACATTAGTCTTATAGGGACACATTAACATACAAAAGAGAAAGGGAAGATATTAACCAAAATATTGTGATTGTGAGTATAAAAGCTTATTTAATATATTTACACAGTCAGTTATTTAAAATCCATAATTATTTGTTAGTTGTAATTAAAGTTTCCAATATCATCTATGCAAACTATTGGTGAGTCCGTTTATATTTTTTCAGACGATTTTTGGCATTTGAAAAAAAGATACTTACTTTGGGACACAGTGTTATGAGATCTGCTAAAACATTGTTATCATTAAGTACAAAATATCTGGAATTATCATGATAACAGATTAAAACTACCATTTACTTCAGGTTCTTTTGCAGTTTTAGATTATGGGTTGAATTGTGTTTCCATTTGCTCAAACTGCAGAAGAATGTGCCACAACTTTGGTTTAAGAAGTATTCATGAGACAATGGTATACTTTGCTGAATCATCAGCAATAAACACAATTTGTTATCTCTGTTCATCAACTAGTACAATATACTCTCAACATCGGTCGAAATTTGATATGTCTTCTTTCCTCGAACAAATCTAGTAGAACCTAAGAATATTTAAAACCGTCTCACAATCCTTGTTGGAAACAAGGATTGGCATTCAAAATTATCAATGATTTATTTCACCATGAATACTGCAGTATATGATATTACTAGCCATATAGTTGCATTTCAGTAATTTGGTAGATAATTAAGAATCGTAGATGATGTGGTACAGGGCCTCAAAGCTATAGTTGAAACTTTTGTTCCCAAGATCAAACTATATTTCAAAAAATTTGCTTCCATCATGAACAAACTATGGGATTGTATCAAAATGAAGCATGAGACAGTAAAAAGCCATTACAATAGAGGAGATAAATATTTTTATTTTTCTGTCTATAAGGTCTTTGTAACCTAATGATATTGTTATTTCTTCACGAAATTACTGTATCCCAGTTCTATAACCTTACATTGAAAGCCCAGAATCAACATTTAATCTAATTGTAAAAGAGATTAACCATCAAAACCCTTCTCTTAGACAAATGAAAGAGCTCCTGATCATTCCAATCCTGACTCATTGCCAGAATGTCATGAGTGCAAGAGAAGGGGATTATAAAACCCTCTCTTAATATCCAATGAGCACTCTACTGCTCTGCAGTGGATTTCTTCAGTTAGGTCCAAGACTTTATGAACTTAAACAGCTAGTGGCCTATCTTTCCATATTTAAATGCAATGTTTGTATTGATGCTACTTTGTAAAAATAAAAACATTTATTACCCTGAAACATTTTACCTTGTATTTCTAAAATATTTATCTTGCTGGTCCCAAATTTATTTAATTATTAATTATTTCACATTTAATTTCTATACACTTGATTAACAAATAATTTACATAAAAAGATAAAATTATAAACTATCAAAAATGTTTAAAAATATTTTTTAAGCTTTAGATATTATTTGTTAAAAATTGCTATATTGTAAATTTATAACTGAAGTAACTTTTTGTCATTAAACTTTTAAAATATTTTCCCAATTGTTTTTTACATGATTACCCCATTGCTCACATTATTTGAACAATATCAACTATATAGCTAATCGCTGTTATTCCAATTGCAGAAATTTTTTAGGTTTAATTACTCACTTATTTGGAACCTTTTCTTTGAGAGCAGGCTCTTGTTTGTAAGAAATAATAATTTGGCAGCATCCTGTTGCAAGATTTGTTACAGCGAGTTGGCAGGCTTTAACTCCTTTACTAGAAACCAAAAGAAAAGCTAAACCCTATAATAAAAAAGATGATATAACTGTTAATTCAATTGGAAAAAATATTTACAATGAAATCAAAAATTCAGACTTACATAAATATTTCTTATTATAAAAAATTATAACGGAAGTACAGTGAAATTCTGATTCATTAAAAACTCTAAAATATTTCTACATAATTATTTAAAAATTGTGATGTAAGAATATGGAATTTAAAATCTAATAATTACTAAATTTACCAAAATTATTCAATGCCACTATACTAACTTTTACATAAAATACTAACTTCTCACTCAATATTCATTTGGCATTTTCTGATAAGTAAGCCAGAAAATTAAGCTGATCATCATGCCATGGTCACTTTTTGCTCATTAGTGTTAATTTGACTAAGATTAATCGATTTCAGAGGACTTTATAAATATTCATGACCAAAGTGATAATGAAACCTACGAACTGTTGAATGTGTTGCAATAGCATAATTATTTTGAATATATCAATTTAGTTATTAAAAAAATATTCAAATTTCTAAAATGAAATGTAAATTTAAAGAAATTAACTCATTTTGTTTTTCTAAAAATGATATAAATATTGCAGTATGTTCTGTCCATATATTTACCTGCCAATAAATTTGCATTGAGTTATGCATACTGAATGCTTTATTCCAACAAATTATGAGGTTGAAATATATAAAACTGCACTCAACACAAAGCATAATTTTTAGTACAGAACCTTTCAGAAAGTGATAGAAAACAATTTTCACTAATGATGATAGGCTGTTCTACTACACAGATTATTCATTCATTTTTGATAATTTTACTTATTCATTTTTAATGATCCAGCAAATACACATAGCTCAAGTAAAGTGGATCGCTTTTGGTAAAGTTTAGCACAACTTTCATCCATGAGAAAAAAAATTCAAATTTTATACTTTTATAACTAATTTCAAGTATTCCAAGTTTGAGTGGCTCAAATTTCTGATAAAATAATTAAATAACAACAAAGCAAAGTTATTTTCATTGCATATTTCTTAGTATTAAAAAATCAACTGAATGAAACTCAAATGAAATATTTCACTTGTATTTAAAACATATTTAAAGAATAGATTTTTTATAGTGACACAGCTTGAAAATATGAAATTTTCACATAATTTATAAATAGTTAAAATTTTTATTTTGTGAAGTGAAATCCTTGTGATTTAAAAGATGATCAACTCATAAAAACTTTCAAATCAAACAGCTGAATGTGGATAAAAAGGCATCAATAAAGTTTGAATCATAATTACAATAACATCTAGAGCTAACAACAAATCAAATACAAGTGCTTTTCATATAAAATCATGTTGATTGATAATTGTGGCCAACCAATAAACATCCATATAATTATTAAGCTTTTTAATAATCATTAAAAACAGGAATGATGTAATGAACTTTTCATTGATAAAAAAAACAATTTCCTCCATGTATAAACAACTATCACTCAAGCTACTACATAAATTAATGTGCAAATGAAAATTATAAATAATGAGTAATTTTATAAAAAATGATAAGAGGGTTTATACAGATTTCCGAGAATCAAATCCCAGGAGTTTTAATGAGTTTTTCAGAGGTCAAATTAAAAATTTTCAGGAGTATTGACATTTATATGTTATATATTTTTTTATTTTATTTTAAAAATTGTTTTTAATCAAATATGCATATACAACATTTTTCAATTATGTTTGTAAATTGAAATAAATTATTATAAACAATTAATGAGAACATTTTTTATTTAAGTAAAAATTCTATTTAAAGATTACTTCAAAAGCCTTCAAGGAATTTACAACTACAACAAAAAATTATTTAAATAATCAATATTTCTTACATTACTGAATTATACATTATATAAAATAATAGGTAATTTTAGAGCTTTATAACATCTTCATTAGATTTGTATCTATTAATTTATTGAGCTCTTGAGGTTATTTCAAGATGTGTATAACAATTTATTTTCAAATAAATATATTTATTCAAAGCAAAAGATAACTGGGAAAAAGTCACATCCTAAAAACTGTATATAATAGTTGTATACTATATACAGTTTTTAGGATGTGACTTTTTTCTGTTATTTAATAAAAGCTATTTTAAATTTTTTTCTGTTTACTATCAAACTCTTTATAAAACTTAACAACTTCACAACAATATTCTAGAGTTTCTTATTTCTAAAATCACTTAATTGATTTTCACATTTCTTAGTTATTTATACATACACAATATTGCTATTAGAAAATGCTAACTTTCCATCTTTAAAGCTTTTGCCTTTAATTCATTATTGATATTAAGTAATAACTGTTGTTTCTCTGAAGCACCACATGACAGATGTTGGATTTTGCAATTAATGTTAATTTACTAGTTCCTTCAATTTACTAGTTCCTTCAGCTTCTTCAACAATTCCTATTGTAGATTTTTCAAGTTCCTATATGTCATCTTTTTTGATTTTCAATTCAAAAAATTTTTATTTAATCCATTTAAATATAATTTTTACTTTTGCCTGCAGCAAAACTAAGTAGGGATTTTTGCTAATTATTATATTGTTGACACTACCTATATTTCAAACATCATCATCATCAATGATACACTTAGCTACAATTGATTAATTATTTAAATTTTCTACCATCAAAATTTTGTTCTCAGAAAACCTGCATTCAACAGATGTTTGACTATGAGAGCAAATTAACTACTTTCCATAAGTGACATCAGATTTTAAAATAAGCTCTGATAAATCTATTATTTATTTTTGAGAAAACTTATTAACTGTTACAATTAACAATACAACATTATTTGATGTAATGCCAAATTTGGAAGCATTTGATTCAGTAAACTTGTATAACATGCTAAAAATTTCATGTATTAAATTTGATAATAAAACATTTTAATTATTTTGAACACTACAATAAATTTACATTTAATAATATGAATAAAATAATTTCACTTTTAAAATAATAAACAAATTAAATAATTGATTCACTAATATTTTTATTATATACACAATTTCTTGTATACAAATCGTTTCTTCATTATATACAAAATTAAATACTTTAGTAAGATATTTAACTTGCATTAAGATTTCATAACATAAATCTAAGAAAAAATATTTCCAAAGTTAGCAAAATATAGTATAAAAAAAATAATATTTCTGAATACATATATTAAAACCAAAAGAACTTCATAACTTTAATATCAAAAGGTATATTTTAAACTATATTCGATGAGAAAAAAATATATATATAACATTTTTTCTCAAATATAATTTAAAATATACCTTTTTATATTAAGTAAGAATAATATTTAAGCTTGCGTTATCATAAAATAGAAAATTATGCACATGATCATACACATTGTTTTCAGCTTTGAAAATGAATCTAACATAAATGTCACTTATTATAGCTTATCTTTATATGAAAAATAAAAGAAATTTTAAATGAATGTCATTTATGTTTAAAAAACAAGCATTATTCAAAATTTATGAGATAAGTCTTACATTTTCAATTGTTGCCCAAATACAGCTCTCAATGATGAAAGTATCAATTTGTAAAGGAACTGATGTTACTAATCTAGTTTCTGTAACATGCCTAAAAGTAAAAATATCAATATATGTATGAAATACTCAATTTTTACATGCTTGAATATTAAGTAACATGTGAATTAAAATAATAATTTATTAATATCATACAAATAGAAAAAATTACTACAAAATAAAATTTAAAAACAGTTACTATAATTTTAGCTTCTTCAATTTCCTTTAAAGTATCATACAAAATTGAAAAACTTATATCTGAAAAATATATATCATTCTATTCATACATTTAAAAACGAAATATATTTTTCAAGACAAAAAGTTAACAAAATATTCATAAAGTCACTTAATATAAATTCAATGCAAAATGATTTTATTATCATGTCACATAAAATATAAGTAATCTTGATTTCAAGAAACTAAAAATAAAATTAGTACTATAAAAAGCAAATTTTCAAAAATTTAGAGACAGAAAAGTTTATTTTTGATTCCATTGAATACATTCAATTTACATCTATTCATGTACTGATAATTAAATCATCTGATTCAAATACTTGATTCTGGAATTAGAAAAAAAGTTATCAAAGCTTCTCTGGTTTAAGAACACTACTAAATCTCACTAGATAAAAAGGACAAAGACCTTGCTATATAAGGTATTGATCAAGTCAGTTTTCATTTATGCCTTAGCACCATAAACAACCTTAACAAAAAAAGAAAAGAAAATCTTAGCAACCTTCAAAATGAAGGTCCTGAGAACAATCATTAGTGATGTTCTTGATAAAAACATTTGAAGAAAAATATATAATTTTGAAATGTATAATATTTTTAATAGCAATGATATTATAAACTGCCTGAAATTAATTAGAATGAGATGGGAAAGGCATATAGTACGAATGTACTCAAAACGAACAGCATTAAGAACTTTTAGTACAATCTCCATCAATAAAAGACGGAAAAAAGCCTAAAAAAGATAGAAAGACTGTTTGGATGAAGACTTCGCTATCGCAAAAGTAGAGAATAGAAATTTCAATTGCTGAAAGGCAGAATGGGAAAATCTTCTGAGGAAGGTCCAGGCCCACAAAGGGCTGTTATGCCAAGGCAGCTAATGATGATAAAAAATTTGCAGATTGTTTTAAATTTGAAAATTGTGCTCAACAGCTTAAAATATGTTGTTTGTATGCAAAGGGTTCATAGCATACTGAATAAGTTTAAAAATATATTAATAGAGGAAAACATAGAAAATTAAAAGTTACATAACTATAAATGTAAGTTTTCAATTTACTTTTATGCATATTTGAAAATAAAATGCTATTCAGGACACAAAAAAGAAAAGATAAATAGTTTGGGAAATTTCATAAAAAAAAATTATTTTTCAGCAGAAAAATAATTAGAATTGTGGTTTATAAATGATAAAATTTCAATAAAAGGTGAAGAACATAAAATACAGAAATTTAAAATTAAAAAAATATTTTTATAAGAATTTCCTATTGAGTTGGTAAATAATTTTCAGAGTATGAATTTAATATAATATATACAATATATATTGCTTTGCAATTGCAGTGCATAGTTTTGTAAATAAATTATTTAACTTATTTATGAAATAAATACAAGAGTGATGCTGAAGAAATTGCCAAGGCGAAAAATTTCAAATTTAAAGCTTTATGATCGTTTTACGCAGTTCACCAATCAGTTTCCTTTGTTTATTTTTAAGCTCTAATTAGAAATTAGTTTCCTTTGCATAGTTTTGATTAGATATTAACTTAGGCACAGTAAAACTTTGAATCTTTTTCTCTTTTAATTAATTGTGTTTGTACTTTTCAAGTTCTTATATTGGAGATGACACTGGATTGTTAAGACACATTCTTTAATTATTTTCAACTCCTAACATTTTCTGTTGTTGGCAATAACAACCACTATAATATTTAAAGTAGAGAATTTTAAGCAGGTTTTGAAAAATGCAGTCATAACTTTCACTAAGATTTAAAAATTTACATTTTGAAATGCCAATTTGAATTATTTTAAAGACATGAGACAACTAATTTAAATTAATTCCAGCAATTTCACTTCCATTTTAGAATTTAACATTATCCATTTCATTTACTGTTCAGCTTGATTTTTCAAATATAAATGTAATTCTTTTTCAAAGATCACAAAAGATATTAAGCTAAATTCATAAAAGTTGATAAGCTTGTATATTTGTAACTGTATTTCGAATCTAATGCAAAAAATACATCAAAACTTAATAAATGCAAGGTAAGTTTTTTAGGTTTGCAATTGTTTTTTGATAAGCTGTAGAGAAAAATTTAAATATTAATTTTATACATGAATATAGTTCTTTTTTCCAGCAATCTACAACATTTGATATACAGATATAACAACATGTATAAATTTACACCCATACTGCAAACAGAATCTTTAAGAAACATTCTTTTAATTTAATAAGCAAAGCAACAATAAAAAAAAGGCTGTGCTCAGGTTTTGTTCAAAATATAAATTAACAATAAATATAAACAAAAAGCTTAACAAAATCTTATCCAAAATGTATAATAGAAAAATAAAAATTTTCTTCTCGATAAATATAACTGATTTATTAAAATTTGATAAAATACTTATGTACAAATTTAAAAGAAAGTTAATTTATCACTCATCGAATGATATTAAAATAAGTTTTTTCTTACACTCATTGAAAAAAGATTTTTTTCTATTGCAGAAATTTTCTTGAAAATATTACTTAAGTATATTTCATTCTTGGGTCACTTTCCATGAGATAAAAAATCTCTTAGATATCATAAGCTTATAAAATTATCAATACATTATTTATGAAATTTTTTGCACATAGAAGCATATGTAAAAAATCTATTTTCTACAATTTGCCTAAAAATTCAAAAGTTGTTTGAATGAAATATAGTTTATTCAATAAAACAAATACTATCCAAATTATTTCCACATATAACACAAAAGCAAAGTTTTAAATAATATGCAATTTATGAACGATAATTTTATCTATTTGAAACTCTCTTTTTGCTATCAAAACAATTTTGTTTACAGGAATACTTTATGTACTGTTTTTTAATCTATGCATGGATGCATGGAAATAATTAACAGCTTATTTACAAATATCAAATGCACTTTTATTTATTTCATATATAATTTTGTGATTGATAAATTGTCTCTTATAGAATCTAAATTTGTAATAATCAATTTATTCTCATTATCAAAATTTCAACATTTTTATTTTATTTGTAATTTTATCAATATTTAATGAAAAAATATTCAATTTGATCACAAAACACTTCCTTACACTTTTGGCCACAATGTCAGTAGTTAATATATGTTACATACATCATAGTAGTATCTAGATTGTGTCATGAAGATGCACCTCACTCCAAAGACCAATTCAATTTTGAAAAAAAGCTAATTTTGAATGGTCAATTTAACTGAATTTTTTTAAAGGAAATGTTTTGATTAAATTGAAATTTTCTTTCAAAGCATAATTTTTTATAAATGAAAATGGCAACACATATAAAATTAAATGCACATACCATACATATAACATATTATGACTCATTCCTAAAAGAGCATTGGGCAATTTATCAACACTGCAGATGCTGTGCAAATTATCAACAGTTACCCCAAGTAATACAGAGAGTAATCTTGGACTCCCATGATGACAATTAACAGTATGGGAATAAACCCTGAAAACCTTTTGACCCTGAGCACATGCGAATCTCATATTATCAAGGCCACAAATTAATGCCATTTCATTTTCTAGGGAACTTCTAAAAAATAAAAAAAAAATTTTCAGTTATACATAAGCATGTATAACATTAAATAAAGATTACAAAATAACAAAGATAAATTTGACATGAAATTTATTTTACTTGCTCTCAAATTGATATGGATGCTCCATCAATTTAATGGTTTTGCTTCCTTTCTCAAATAATATGAACTGGAGGGAATGACTATATTGTTGAGATATCAGCAGCAACACTAGAACTAAGCAATTTTCATCAGATGACACGCATAATTCTTTCAGCTGTAAAGACTATCATAAAATATAAAATTATTAATATCAATTTCTACTCGAAGTAAAATAGAGCATTAAAATAATTTGTAAAAGAAAAGGATATCTGTTATTTTATTTATTTTGAAAATTTAATTATATAAATAAAATAACAATTACTTATAGAACAACTTATATCTAAGAAAAGACATTAACTTACAAAAGTAATTTTGTAATAAATAAAAAATAAAGCCTTCAGAAAAAGAAAATACAGCAAAAAAATAAATAAATTGTGATTTAATGTTTTTTCAATATATTATCTTTCAATAAATAAACTTAAATTTTATTAAAAAATAATGTTCAGTAGCACAAAATACTGTATTCAGAAGATATATAGATATAAATCAATTTTAACTGTTGACTAATTTTAATTTTCAATATTATCTTGTTATCTCATTGTTGCACTATCTCCCCTTCCACTATGCAGTTACTTCAACATCATGATTACAGATCATATTTATGAATTATGAAAATTATGGAAACAAGGTACTTCACAGAGAAATCATAAAAATAACACAAGAAAAAATCAACCATAAAAAGTTAGATTCCCTGCATAAATACAGAAACTGAGTCAAACAACTGAAATGTGATATGAAGTTATAGATGTGATGATATTTTGATGAATTTAAATATATAAGTAAAGTTACTACCTTAGTAACACCATCAAGTACCAAGTTTGTATTATAGAAGAGGACCTAATTGGCTAAAATGCTCATGAAAATATTTAAAAGTTTGAATAAGAATGTAACATTATCTGAAACTAATGCTGAAATTTTAAAGAAAAGCTATCTCTATGAATCACAGTTGTTAGATGTCTGGATAAGATATTTTTACAGGCATATGAAGCTTTAACCACATGAAACAATAAAAACAATGATTCATTTGAAGAACTTTTAAGACTGAATCACATTTCACTTGAAACTTTATTTTTCATTCAGATGTCACGTCAGAATAAAAACAGTGTTAGATATAATGTTCATGCATTGCAATTCTAAATAGAACTAATGACATAGAATTATTAAATCATTTAAAACTTATTTTATTTCTACAGTCATTTATTTCAGTCATGCGGTTTCAAATGTAACCGATTACACTTCAACATTTCATCACTTCATTGCTTTAACTTTTAATTTCAATAATAATAAGAAAAAATACTTTCTTAATTTTAAAACATTATTTATTAAAATTATACACATTTAAACTATCTAATATGTTGAACAAATGCTATTACTACTGATTAAACTTTAAATATAATGATGCAACTTAAGCAAAATGCAAGCCTTACATTATCAACTTGATGGCAATATATTTTAACCCAGCCTTTGCTATTCCTTTCTAGTCGCCAAACTTGGATCCATGTCAAATGTTGAATAAATAAATATGGGCAATTATTGAAAAATATAACTTTCATGTTGCACACTGATTCTGATATTCCACACTGGAAAAAATATAAGCATTAAATTAATAGCAATATGACAGCACCATTTAATTATGTAAGACCTTAAAAATTATTTTGAATCATAGTTATTATCAAAAGTTATATTAAAGTAAGTATATTTAGCAGAATGAATAAAATAAATAAAATCATAAAGTAAATTTGACTTGCAAGTGCAATAAAATTATATAAATATTTTGTTATAACATACTAGCATAGAAAATTATCAATTAATAAATTGTCATCATTTTTTATTCGACAGATATTCATTGAGTGCAGAGTAATTGTTATAACGATTAAAATGATTCTGGTTTTAGATGAGAAAAAATTAATTTTTCTAGTAATAACTTATATATAAGAGCCATTGTATTAGATAGAAAAATCTATTTACTATTAACTTCTTCCCAACTTGGAAAAATATACTGGCATAAAAAAATTGAAAAGTGATTTTAAATATTAATAATTTTAAATATTAGAATAGAAAACAAGTATTTCATTATTATTATTATTATAAATAAAAAATCTTAAGTTTTTGTAAAAAACTTTTTTGTAGGTATAATAAAACTAGTCATTTTACTTTAAATTAGCTAGAATTACAAACTTACTTGCAAGCTGCATACAAATTCCAGATTTGAACCATTTTCTTCTGAATCAGTTCTTGAGCATTGGGAATCAAGAAGCAAATGTTGATGGGTCATACGTGTTAAAAACTTTCCTCCTGCAGGAGTATCTAATTGGGAGTAGGAAATTTTGCCTATGCTGTTGGAATAAGTTTCCAATATCTTTGCAATATTTTGTTGCTCTATTTGAGAATTAAGCTTTTCTTCTTGTTTATTTTCAATATTGTTGAGTCCAGTAGAATCTACATCAATATGAGAATTTGCATCTTTTTCTGCTGTTTGACAATTTTGATCTAAGTTTTCACATTTATCATTGTCATTAGTTGCAATGGTGATATTTTGAGCTGCATTATCTACCAGCGTTTCAGATGTACTACATTGAGAAAAATCAAATAATTCAGTTTCAGGAACAATGAGAACATCAGAGTCAATCGGATATAAAGAAGGTTTACCTTCTTGAATGATATGTGTGCTTTCCTTATTGCAAAATATTTCCAAATCTGCTGTTTCATTTTCTTCAATAGAATTGGAAGTATCTTCTGGAGAATTTTTAACTAATAAAACTTCCTTACAATTATCTTCAAATACATTATCACATTCAAAGTCAAAATCTTCACAGTTTGAATTATTTAAGTCCTTAGTACATTTCTCTAATCTAATTGAATGTTCTTCCGAATCATTTGCGACCGGCTGTAAGTTTCTCATCATTTCTTCTGTATCTTCCATTTCAAAAAAACTTATCCCCCCTACTTCTTCATAACTAGCCACTTCTGGTTGTGATGTTTTAAGCAATGAATTGCTATCAATACTCATTGCTTCTGGCGTAGATTTTGATAAAAATACATTAACAGTTTCAGCTATCTCAGTAGTAGTGTAATCCAAATCATCTTCAAAATGAAATTCTGGTGACTCATGAGGATTTAAAATTTGAGTAACAGAAGAATTATGCACACTTCCTATTTCTAAAGCAACTTGGTTTTTTTCAGTTTCATCAACTACCTCAGGGCATTGTTCATCTTCAAATACATGTGTGTCTTCAATAAAGTTTTTTAACTGATTATCATGAAAAATTGTAACACACTTTTGTTTACATGTCTTACCTTGGTCTACATATAATTGCATAGAGACTTCTGTGTTTTTTGAAGCTTCTTTACTTTCATCTCTTTTATCAGTAACAGAAAAGGTTTCCTGGCTCTCTTCAATTTTCCCTACTTTCTTAGATTCTAGGTCTTTGCTTAAAAGAGATGTCTGTGCACATAAACTCATCGAGTTAACTTCTAACTGACTTGACGGCACAACACATATTGTATCATTCTCTGCACATACATTTTCTGTATTTTGATAATCACTGCTTCCATGCTCTGGTATTTGATGTGAAAAACTTATTGCAGCAGAAGGTAATACAGGATAATACTCATTACTTCCATCTGCCATAGCAGTATTAAGACAACCAATTTGAAACTGAGAGGATTTTTCCAAAGCATCAGTCATTTTAATTTTCTTATTTGACAAAGAATGATTGTTATAATGTTCTTTGTTCATAAGTTCTACAGCAGCTCTTTTCTTGAAAAAATTCTGGTTACATAAATTATTTTCTGCTGTAACTTCATTGGAGGTTTCAGAAGAAGTTGTAATACTTAAGTCCAACTTAAGTGGTTCAACTTCTTTCGTATGTGATTCACAGTCATTCTGAAGCAGTGGTGGCTGATTCACTTGTGAGTCTGCTGTTTCCTTTGACTGGGATGTTTGTAAATCAACAAAGCCCTCAGAATTATTATTTGAATATTTTCTACAATTACCTTTCGGTATAATCTCATTTTCAGAATACTGTTTCAGAAAATTTTCAGAAGGCAAAGAATTATTCAATTCACTTAATACAGGCCTCATTTCTGGTGTAACAGGTTTGGAACCAACATTTTTGTTATCAAAGTTAACAGGAACATATTCAGTATTTGAGTTTTTCCTTAGTAAAACAGCTCTTCCTAATTTGCGCTGAAAACAGAAAAAATATCCTTTTATATTTTCTATATGAAATTAAAATATATATTTTATAATATAAAAATGTTTATACTTACTATTAGATTGAATTTTATATATTTTGGCTAATAATAAACTACTATAATTTATTAAAGTAAATTAATGTCCACAAAAAAATATAAAAATTATCATTAGCTGTCTAATAAAAACTAGGTAGGATAAAACTGACTATATAGAATAATGGAATATAAATATATCTGCACAATGTCGTACAAAAAGACACAGAAAAAATAAAAATCACATTAGGAAAAATATTTTATGTTTAGTAAAGAATTCAGAAATTTTAAGAAAAATTTTTAAGTTGAAAATAATAAATACTGACCAAACCAATCATCTGTATTGAAACATTTACCATAATACAAATTTGCAGTTTAAAATATGATTATAAGATTAACATATTAAAAATTAAATTTTAATAAAAAAATTTCTCTGAAATTCTAAAAGCAAAACAGTTTGATTTTTATTTTACCTGTCACTAATGCAAGAACTCTTTAGCTGAAAAAGTTTGCATATGCTTTTACCATTAAAATTAATATATTTTTATTTATGCATATTATTTAAAATTATTTTTAATAATTTCAACTCAATAAAATTAAACATTGATACTACTTAAATTATTATAATCTTTCCTTCAAATGAAAGTGACATTTAAAATAAATTGAAAATCAGTATGAGACATTTAGAAAAATAATTCTGCAAATTTTAATTGTGTAAGCATTCACGAAAGTTTTCCTCAATTCCAAAAATTTTTAAACCTTGGTAAAGATTTAAAAACTTTTTCATAATGCATACACATTTGCATTCATATTATTTGTAATTTTTATTTTATTTCCTTTTTATAAACATATTTCTACAGTAAAAGTTTTCCTCGACTCTTTTTTAACAAATTGCTTAAATAATATTCATTACTTTAAATGACATCTATAACAGGAAATGATTTAATACTATATAATAGCCTAATAACTAAAAGCATTGAATATCGTTTAAAAATTTGCTGCATACTGTTTTCAAGAAAAACATTACTAGATAAATATGAAATGAATTGAAATGTCTTAAAAGATTCAATTTGGTTCAAACTCTAGTTACTTTTGTCCATGAAATCTTAATAGACTTACAAAGGAAAGGGATTTACATGAATATTTTTCACACTTGGAAAAACGTCTTGTAAATTATCAGAAAAAAGAATTTTTGCAAATAAAATTACATAGGATGGTTTTGGGTATCACTAAAAACCAGATTAACACAACAAATTGTAAAAAACTATTTCCACTGTTTAGAATAAAATTGTAATTCCATGACAAACATTTAAGAAAATTAATTCTTTCATAATAATTTTATTTAATGTATATCTTAATGTCATATTTACGTAATGTAATAAGTAAAAATTTAATATAAAAGTAATTAATAAAATTTACAAAAAAATAAAGGAGTTAAAATTAGAAACTTAATTTAATAATTACAAAAATACAGGATAACTTATGGCTAATAGGAACTATTCATTAAAATATTAAGAGAAAGGCTTAATTTTGCAATGTCATGATTCATCCAATATTGTCAAAAATATTTAAAAATATATTTAAAAATTGTAAAATAATTTAGAAATTATTTATTAATTTAATAACAATTTCAGTAAATAAATACATTTATGAAAGGATTGTTATAGGAAGAACAAACACCTAATAAATTTAAACAAAAAATTAACATTGGATTTTAAACAATCAGTTATTTGTTGCATTTTTCCAACTAATATGTAAACAGAAGCTATACCTTCAATTTTTTAACATTCTGAGCTTTTTTCTGCTTTAACTCTTCAAGTTGTTGTAAAAGCTAAAGTAAAGAAGAAAATTTTAATTCAAGTTTTGTAAAAGTAGTTATTTATTATTGATCATTGACTTATAAAATATAAATTATAAAAATGTATTCATATTTAGGACAAAAAATTCAATCATGACATAATAAGTAAAAAGTTAGTATAAATAAATCAGAAGTTTGCAATTTGAAGTGATAAAAAAAACTTCAAAAGTGCATATTAAAAATTTTCAAGATACTTAAATTGAATTCTGATAAAAGAAAGAGAAATATAATAAGCAAATAGTTATTATTACAGCATAAAACATATTGTTAAAATTATAGTACAAATAAGACTTAAATTTAGTAAACAAATTTCACTTTTTTTAAAAAAAATAGAGAACATACTTTGTGTCTATATTTAAAATTCTATCTTCATATATTTGCTTAACAAAATTTCTTTGTTACATATTTATTAATGTATTATATTATTACATATATATATATATATATATATATATATATATATATATATATATATATATATATATATATATATATATATATATATATATATATATATATATATATATATATATATATATATATATATATATATATATATATATATATATATATATATATATATATATTCTGAATCATTATTTAGTTTATTCAAATTTACTGAAATGTTATAATAATTTAACAAATATATAACAAAGAAATTTTGTTAAATGAACTCAAGAAAATAAAATTTAGAAATTGTTATATATATACAATTTCATCTTAATTTGAAAAGATGAAAAGAAAACCTATATTATCAGTTAAAGTTTTATAAACAGCAGAATCAAAATTATTGTTCTACTATATAGAGAAGATATATTGGCAACCATAATTTTCCCTTAAAAAGCAAAAAAATCAAACTTTTGTAATTACTTGATAGAAAATTAAACAAATTCAGTCAACAATTTCAGATTGAATAAAACATATTGCATGATTATATCAAAATTTAGTTTAATTTTAAAACAAAAGATCTTAAAAACAAATAATTAAAAGTGCTAAAAAGTATTTTCCATTAAATTTAACCCTAAGGAAAGAAAAGATAAGGCAGGATAAAATCTAAACTTATGCTCAACAGTCAAATTTTTAAAATCATTAAACAAGAAAAAAGTAGTAGCTGCAAAGTTACAGCCAGTTTCAATTATAGCATAGAATAAAAAGAAACAAAAGATGTTGAAACATGAAAACAAAAGATCACTAAATAGCATTTTATGATAACAATGCCTATTATCAATCATATATTAGTTTTCAAAATAAATAAATGATTTTTTTAAATCAAAAATGAAAGAAAGAGTTAAATGAAAATAGCTCAGTTGACAATTCAAATATAAATTCCAGATACTGAAACTGTATGATTAAAGTATACAAGAGTTCTCCAAGGATATTTCTCCTATTTAAATATGAGCTATAACAAATTAATAGTAAATGAATAATTGCTTTCTAAATAAAATCTATATTGTAGATGAATTTTACAAATCAAATTAGACAATAGTGTTGGAATTTCATCTAGAAGTTTATAAATTTCTAATTTTTAAATTAGAATTTTTTCTAATTTTAATCTAATCTAATTTTTAAATTAGAAATTAAAAATTTATTTTTAATTTTGAAACTAATTTTTAATTTTAATTTTTAAATTAAAAATTAATAATTTTTAAAATATCTTATTTCTGAAATACATTGTAAAAAATTCTTTTTATAAGAAAGAAAAAATAAAACTTTATATATGAAAAATCAATTTTTACTTGTTAAACAAAAATAAAGAAATATTATATATTTACTGTCTTATCTATCAATATCATTCGATTTAATCACATAAATAGAAAAGGAAATTATTCAAAAAATTTGAAATATTAACTAATATCTCAAATGCCTTTTTGTTCCATATATATAAAAGCAAGCTTTACAGAGGAAATAAAGTATATTAATGTTTAGGAAAACTATTAAATGCACATGTATAATAATAATGTACATAAAAAATAATGCTATGTTTTCATAGTAAATACTTCCCAATTATAAAATTTTCAATATTTTACAGAATGAAAAAATGGAAGTGGGATTAAAGTTACTTCCTCTGACTATGATCTTTTGAATATTGAGAAAAACATTTTTAGTGTTGGAACAAAGTTTGAAGGAAAGGAAATTTAAAAAGAAAATGCAATAACCATAGATTAAAAAAGGAAATTAAAAAGACAAAAATCTATTGAATATAAGATATATAAAAGGAGAAAAGAAAAAAGTTGAAAAGAAATCTTAGTAGTTCAAGCACAAGTGACACATATAGATCAAGTGGGAAAATACCTAATGATTGAAATCTTTTTAATTTAATACCTTAAAATTTCACTAACTTCTCTTTAAGAGTAAATTAAACTTAAAAAAATATAATTGACTCACAGCAGTATACTCAATAATTCTAGATACATGCTCAATAATTGTAAATAAATTATCGTGAAAAAATTTATGTTAACATCTATTAAAAGCTAGCTTTAAACAAGAAATGATAATAATATATCAATAATAATAAAGTAACAAAACAATTGAAAACTTAAGTGATAGAAATAATGCTATTTTGTGTGTGTGTGTATCAGAAAAAAATAAATTATAATATATAACTTACTTCATGTACATTATCATTGCTTTGATTAACAGCCATTTCATAACTTTATATCTAAAAAAAAGATAAATTATAATTTTGTATTAAGATATATCTGCTATTCAAAGATATAGTACTTCATATATACCATTTTACTTAACTATTTTAAATTTGAATAAGTTCATAATATATTTTTATATGACCTTACTTTTGCTGAATTCATTTACGTTTAGTGGATGTAACTCAAAAGTTTAAATGTAAAACCATATAATAATATTTAGTGTTATTTTATCAGTTTCTTAGTACTTACGTTTTAAAGTCATAGCAATCAATTTTGTTCCAAAATTTGAGTAAAATTAATATGCAACCCAGAATTTTTAAAAATTTACTTATAATTATAAAAAAAAAATTTAATTCTAAGAATTTTTTTTTTTTGGTATTCGTTTAGCTTAAAAAGCTGTGGTGACAATAATATGCAAAGTCATTTTTTTTCAGGAAGTATATTTTTATTGAAATTCATTTATAACACATTTTAACAAAATGTAATATCCTCAATTTTAAATTACATAAGACTGACAAGAGGGAAAAAAGGGTATAAAGTTTCCAAAAATTATATATTTAGCATAAATTTTATACTTGGTAATATATAAGGATACCAGAAACCCTTGGTTACATTATCAATAATATTTTGACATACAACACTACCTTCATTACATTTTTCTTATTTCTAGACTTTTTTCAATAATTCAAGGAAATTTATGAGCTGCTAAAAATACTTCCCTTTAAAATTATACCTTTCCTTTCCTATAACATTTATAATATTTCTTTTTCCATATAACATTAACTACTTCTCTGATATTCCTTAAGTTTTAATAAATTAAACTCTACGAATTCTATTAAAATTATATACATGAGTACATTTATATTGATTTATGATTATTTAAAATTTCAACTAACTGACCGAAATGTATTTTTATGTCAGCATTCACATTTGAACTTCTATTTGATTTTAATTGTTAAATTTTAATAATTTATAACTTTATTATTAAGTAGTTTATTATACATTTTCTATTAAGGAATTTGTAGCTTTTTATCAACATATTAAATATACAGTGAGCACGAATTTTTAATTTAGATATTTTATTTATTGCAAGAAAAATGAAGGAACTGGAATCATGAGATGTATTCCACTTTTATTATTTTTCTCATTATACAAACCACTTACTTCGAAAATGTTAATTATGCGAGTTTTACTTCTATTAATAATTATAAAATAGAAAATAAATACGTCTATTAGTAACCTGTTTTTAACAACTAATATTAAAAATAATAAATTTCGTAAGATTCTATTAAAGAATATCCCCAAGAATTCAGTAACTTGAACAGGATCGATAGTTATAAAATAGTTTCAAAAAATTATAATACCATCTTAAAAAAATAATGCAAATTTATTAACTGAAAACACGTGTAGATATACAGGAAAACAAAACGTGAATGAAAAATATCGTAAGATCATTTATTTGGGGCATCATTATCATTGAATTATCAGTAAATGCATTTTATCAGTATAGCTACAAGTAAATTGGATTCCAGTTAAAGATTCTTCGAAGTAAAATCTTATTTAATAACTTACACTATTTGATTATACTTGAAAAATTTTAACAACAGAAGACAGTAATTTTGTTTATATTTTGGAAATTGCGCTTTATATTGCTTAAACCCGTTGCCATATCCTCTTTCCGCATTTAATTCCTCCGCACCTTTTTTCCTCTGTCTCTCTCGCCATCTTTTTTAAAAAACCGGACGACATATTTTTAAGGCGAAAAAGGTCTGTGAGATAATACGTAATACCTTTTCAAATATTAATTCTGTTAAAAGTAACTGTTCCTCTAAAAAATTTAGACACAGTGAAAAGGGGGATTTTTATCATATTTACAGCCGAAAACCCTTATATCTATGCGTTTGAAAAAATCATGGCAAATGCAGTCCCCGTCAATTCATCACTTGGATTCACTTTCCCAATTTTCTACTGACATTGTTAACACAAAAGGATCTAATAAAACACTGCAGCTGATGATCTTTCTGATATTGAGATAGGCGAAATATTGACTTCAGCATTTCGATTTTAAAGAATAAGCCATGCATTAATCAAATTATAAAGAATTACAAATCTTTTAACTGAGAACAAGTTCTCCTTAAAATTACAGAAAAACTACTTTCTCTTGAAAAAATTTACCTTTATTACGACATATATGTCGTCAGCTACATTTCATCCGTTTGTTCAAAAAAATATACGCAGGAAAATATTGAAAAAATTTCCTTTTCTTTCTCACCCTGGACATGCGTAAACATATTAAAGATGTAGTTCTGAGCTGCGAGACAGAAACCAAAGATAACTCTGCTCATCAAATCTCCCATTAGCTCTTTTAGCACACCAGATGCTAACTTATAATGCTTAGATATTTAATTCATTGGATCTCTTTTCTCTTCTGACGATAAGCAATATTATTTGACAATCATCAACAGATTTAAAGTTGGCTTGAAGTCATTCGAACAGCAAACATGACTCCTGGAACAACTGCTAAAGCATTTTAGTACACGGGTGGATTTCCAGATTTAGCACCTATTACTATCACTATTGATCAAGGTAAGAGTTTCAAGTCAACTCTGTTGCACGAATTCATTAATTTGTTAGGTTGTAATAGAATTAAAATCTCGACATATATCATCCTCATGGTAGTAACATTATCCAACGAATGCATCGACAATTTAAATCTTCTTAAAAAACCTACAATAAAACAAATTAGACACAAAATTTGCTAATAGTACTGTCAGATTTAAATATTGCTCATAAAAATAACATCAAGGCAACTAGTACAAGGAACCAGACTTAGACTACCTTGTTCCAAGTAATTTAACTAATCAGTGTTTTAATTCTTGTTTCGAATTTAAGCCAAATGATGAAAGTTAATTTCCATCATCACTGTTACAGTAAATTTAATCATAAATCCTTCAATAAAAACTTATATTCATGTATTTTAAGATGGAAATAAGTTAACGCATCTTTTGCACTTCCTTATTCAAGACCACATATAGTTGCTGAATAAGTAATAAAATAAGGCCATGTAATACATTATATAAATTATACTATCAACTAATAAAGTAAAATATACATAAATTCTTAAAATTTCGTACTTTATTCTGAAATTTAAAATTTGGAATAATAAATAAATATTAGTATTTTTAGTAAGACTTCATATTAGGGAAAATGAAAATATGCTTTATATTTTTGTTTGTTTTCTTTCATCTCTTTGTGAAGCAAATTAAGTTGCTACGGACATAGTCTGTATAGCGATCTTTTCTCCCAAACGTAATTAAAAACGGTAAAAACACACATTTCTTTTTTTCAACATTGATGTGGGAAGTTACGTCTGATAACTTCCTACATCAATGAAGTTACTCAAAATATGGAAAGTTACATCTGGAAAAGAAGTAATTTCTTACATTTTGAGGAACGATTGCACCAATTGAACAGGAAATAAAGTTCCGGAATCCCTTATTCATGAGGAAGGAAGACGCGAGTTTGGGAAAATATAGATATCAGTTTAACCAATCGTAGTTTGAATGATCCCCAGTCACCTGGATGCGCGATTCAACTATGTGATGATATAATACACTCGACTCTCGTTTTAACAAACTTCTAATATACGAAAACAAACATTTTTTACAAAATAGTGGCTAATTCCTACCCTGACACCATAGACACAATGATTATAACTTTAACTTCCAATTTGCGAACTAATATTTTGAAAAATATTTTTTTCGAAATTTCTTTTCTTACAAGTTGTTTTCTTTCCTGTTTCTTAATTTTTTTATGATCTGATATTTCCTCAAATGTTATCTTTGATTTCTTTTTATACGGTGCCTAAGATTTTGATTCATTCCTAAACAAAAAGGTGAAGCGTGCAGGCATTCCAGATATTGTGGGAACAAACATTTGAGGGGAAAGAACTGTTATTGAATTATGCTCATAAGAGAGAGACAAAAGAATATAGTATAGAATATATAATCTTCTCTTCCCCGTACACCACCACATAGAAAGAGGAGAAACGCTTTAAAAGTTTGAACTCTGTTCTGTAACTGATTTCGTTTCATTTGAGCTACTCAATTTAGGCAGTTTCGTTTGTCAAGAGAGAGAGATTGAGCAAGTTCTATAGGATTTGTCAGAATTGAATCATCTCGCAGTCGAAGAAGCAAACGTGTTTATCAGTCGAAGAAAAAAAATTCTAAAAGGAGTAGATGAAAAAAATATTAGACAAAAATATGGAATTCCAAATAATATCCTCTTGACAATTTTAAAAACTAGGGAAAATCCTAGTGAAAGGAATCAGTACGAACAAAAGTTCCATTTCTTTCATTTAGTTAGATTTAATTAGATAATATAATTTCTTTCATTTAATTAATAAATGAAGCAAATATATTTTATTTTTAAAATATGTTTAACCTAGTTTTAAGAGTTATTAAGAACTGAAAAAACGATAAGTTTTACTAGAATCTTCTCAGATCTTGATCAATGTCACGTTTTCGTATCAGATTATAGCACTTTGCGTTGAGATTGATCCAAACTGTCAATTTTATCGTTAAAAATTACAAAAAAAAACTATTTATCATAACGGAAGGTAAGTTTCACTTATCTTTTTACAACCGAAAAACTCGACGATCTTTTTCCGATGGATTTATTAATAATCGACAAATAATTTTTATTCTCAATAAAAATTGGAGTCTTGTAGTTAGTTTAACACATTTAATTGAAATTAACTTTACAACAAACACATAATTACTTAACATAAACAGCAAACTACTTTTAAAAAAAAAGAGAACAAAGGAAATATCTAATATTCATTCACAAAACATCCTTCCCTGAGCATGGCTCAGTATCAACTGAGATTTCTTTGGCAGTGACGCGACAGTCGCACAACAGATGGGAACTCGCGTCACTCTCCTTCCTACCTTTGGATTCGAAGGTATACCATTTCGAATCCAAACATCAAGATCAGTTCTACGATTTACCTGTAAAGAACTAAACACAAAAATAAACTGATTACAATGTAATTCAATAAAACAAAAGTTATTTAGTCTTTTAGTTGGTTTTAACTATAACGAACCAGATATTGTTAAATTTATCTCAATAGAGCGATTAAAATGGGCTGGACATTTGAGCCGGATGAACGACAATCGGGTGATTAAAAAAATTTTCTTGGCTCGCCCCATTGGCACCAGAAGAGGATGACCGAAACTCCGATGGCGTGACTGCCTTGAAAACGACCTAAAAACACTAAAAGTGACAAACTGGATGACCTTATCTAAAAATGGCAGGTCCTGGTATGCACTTCTAAGGAAGGCAAAGGCTCACTCTGGGCTGTCAGGCCAATGAAGAAGTTGGTTTTAATAATCGTCCATAATGAGAATATATATAGCTTCTTGGTTATCAGGGATTTAATGCTTGGTTTGGCGAAGACCATCATTCGATCCACTTTAAGAGCTCACTGCAATAAAATCAATCGTTGTCAATTCTATTGAATAAAGTTTTTGTATTGGTCTCAAAACACTTCCTGATGAGTCTTAAGTTCCACTAAACGTACCTTTCCAGGAAAAGTTGTTAAAACTTTTACTAAAGGCTAGTTGATTCATTTGTTGTTTATATCTCAGATGAGAACAAGCTCTCCTTTTATGGATAATCCACGTTTTACTTTGAAATAATCTTTTAGCAATCCAAGATATTCAGTTCTAAATCGGCTTCGCAGATTCTGAGGATTCTTCTGAGAGGATTGTTCAACGGATGAGAGTTAATGAGACTTTCAGCATCGCATAATATTGTAGCTAACTCTTCATTCAGGCAAGCTTTTCCTAGTACCCTTCAATCTCTCCCAGAAACCTCCCCACCAAGGGGCAGAGGGTGGATTAAATTTCCAAGAAATTCTTTTCTTTGAAGCAAAATATTCTACTTTTTACCCCCAATCGATAATTTTTAAAAGATTTGTGCCTTGCTTGAATATACAGTAGAAGGACGTCCTTTCCGCGCAATAAAACGGCTAAACGCCAGGATGAAGCAATCAATAGACAAGGAAGATACCAATTCGAGATGCACCGTTCGATATATGGCGCAGGTGATGAGTACCACTCAACATTTTCTTCCTCCTTTGAGATACAATGGCCCACACAAGTCGATACCGATTATTTCGATGACAGCCGCATCTCGGGCAACGATCCTCTGGAAGAGGGGTCCTATAAGTTTCAAATGGCTGAACAGAAAATCTTTTACACTTCGCACTGTCTTTCTAGTCTTGATAATCCAATAGGACTCTCTGAGATGCAACATCAATGTTTGAGTACCAGCATGATCAAATTCGATGTGCTTGCTTATGATTAACTTTTCAACCATATCATACTTACTTGGCAATATGGGAAACCTAAAAGTTTAAGTCTTTTCTTGAGGTTATTCTTGTCGAAACTCGCAAGATACCATCACTATATTTTATAGTTCGGAAATTTTGCGTTTTTTCACCAGTAAAGGATTCTTTTTGAATTTCTTTTAAAATGAACTCTCAGATGTTTTGATTTCTTCAATTGCCAATTTTCCTGTCTCTATTTCTTTGGATATTCTTACAGAATCTAATGACATAAGCCATGATTTTCCCAACTTTATTGAAGGATATTCTATGGTAGAACTCAAATCTGTTAGTAACTAAATTTGTTGCAGAGATCAGTTTTCTTTCTTTTTGAAAAGAAAACATCATCGTTTGCAGAAATTTCACTAGCAAGCCAATCTTCCAGTGGCAGCTTCAGCCAATCTGGCCCTTCCCACCACCGGGATTGCATCCCCTCGAGGGTAAATCGGCGGGATTATATTTTCCTTGAATATGCCACCAATCTTCTGGACCAATCAGCTTCTAAATTTCATTCACTCGGTTCGCTACAAATGTGGCCCAATTATCCGGCTTTTTGATCTAGTTTAAGGCGTTCGAGGCTGTAGAAAAAAGTTCGTGCATTTCTCCGGATCACTTCCCTCCCACCATAAAAACCGTAGGAATTTCCCGTCAGTGTTACTACGTTAATTTGTTGAAATTATGAGTTTCCCGATAAAATCATTAGAGTCGGCAGCTATGAATATTCATTCACATAATATCCTTCCCTGAGCGTGGATCAGTAACAACTGAGGTTTCTTTGGCAGTGGCGCGACAGTCGCGCAACAGATGGGAGTTCGTGTTACAAACAGATCATTTTCATATTTTTCTGAACAATTTATTATATTTTTAATCACACTGTATTTTTTTTATTTTATTTTGCACCACAATATCAGAAGTATTCGAATATTCGCTGAAAAAATTGCCGCGGATTATACGCTGCTGCGTATTATAAGACGCTTTTTTTCTTTTGCTCAAAAAAAGGTCTTGCGGATAATACGCCACTACGGATTATATACAGAAAAATAAGGTTATATAGATCAAAAGTGTGCCATCTTTTTTTTTAATTTCTGAATAATTTTGCATTGAGTTTTATATTTAAAAGCATATATAATTAAAATCATTTTAACTTTAAAATTTATAGCATATCACAAAACAAGTATCAAGTATAAAGTGATTTGGAAATATATTTAAAAAAATATTTTTCATATAATTACTAAAAGTACAAGACACTGCTATCAGAAACATGTTTAATGAAAAGATGACAGGTAACAATTTTCGCAAATACATCATGATAACATACAGAACAATCCTATTCAAGTTACAAATCATACAGCTTCAAATAATAGAGGTTTGTTAAAAAATTTTAAAATAGGTTTACATTAATAGCACTTTTAAATACAATAGTATAATTTTTAGTGCAATGAATGTTTAGCACAAGCTCAAGAGAAAAAATATGTAAAAAGTCATTTAATATGCACCTTATTTATTTAGTATTTTAATACAAGATTTGCTATCAATAAAGAAATTAAACAGTTATTAGCAGCAAAAAATCAAATTAATTTTTTTAATAAGAAAACATTTCACACTATTCATTAAAAAATGCTTTGCACCAGATAATTTCCAGCAGAATTTTTATGCTGCTGTTGGCAAAAAACATAGTTTTCTTTGGTGGAAAAAAAATACTGAATACATAAGTTATTGATAAAAGATATCATAAAGCCCATAACATTTAAAAACAAGTAATACCAAGTAAAAAAATCAATAGTTTTGATATTCATTTTAAGAACATAAATACTAATAAATTAAACATAAATATACTTCATTTGCAAGAAATAACTTTGATTTGTTCTTCAATTAGTTTACAAGATATTAATCAACTTTATATATGATATATATAATTCTCATTAACTAAATATAACATTTATTCAAAAATATACAAAAAAAATTTGGAATGTTTAACATCCATAACATCAAAAACAGATACAGTACTCATGTGCACATTCATGCATGATGTATATTTTCTTTATTACTAAAATTAAATAACAAATATAGAATAATTCATATATATATAAAACTTTATTCTTGGAAAAATCAGTTCATCAATCACAAATGGCTGCCTGTGTTAGGAAGTGCTTGGTGCACTTGGGCAGCACAGGGTTTCTTAGTCTGAAACATTGAAAATGTTGATAGTTATTTTTTTCTTTTACACTCCATTTTCTTCCTTGAGCGATAGTAAACAATTCTTAAGCAGCTGTGCCTGGGCCTAAACAAAATAAGCCATATATAGATTTATGTTCACAAATTAAAGTTACACATAATACACATAGAAATATAGAATGTATATATTTTATATACAACATAAATTTCATGCAAAAGCAAAAAACAGTGATAAAATTAAATATAAATCGAAAGCAATTATTGTTAATGAAAAACTTTTTGAATTTGCAGATACTTTAACACAGGTTACATTATTCATAATAAAAAGGGATGTATAAAATACAATTTCAATGATACTGTTTGTTCCTCATTCATTTTTGTATACAATGGCCAATTTAATAGGAATATATCTTTCAAAGAGGATTTCAAATGACTAGAAATATTCATAACTGAAGTAGGAATTGAAACCACAAATGGTTTTCACTGAAGGTTATGATGCATTTGGACAGTAAATTAAATACTCACAAGAAATAACATTCAAACACAAATGTAGTACTTTATGAATCTGATGTAAAGCTTTATATAAATATCACATTTATTCATACATAAATTTTAAAAGATTTCTTAATATCACATTAAAAAATGAAGATTTGTAGAGTTAAATAGTAATAAAATCAGAAACAGAAAATAAAGGAATGTAAAAGGCTTCTGTGTTTATAAGATCAGAAAAATTTTAAAATTACTCTGCTTAAATATAATCCAGATATATAATATTTAGTCTTCCTCATTTTATTTAATTGGGAATAAAAGGTGCAAAATTAAAAGATAGTTGGTTGCTTGGGTTTTGTGACACAAGGTCCAACAAAGACAAGATGCATCAATTAAAAGACAATCAAAAATGAAATTTAGTGAAAATGATTCAGAACAAAAATTGAAAAAGCTTGATGGACATTCAAAATTTTTAATAAAATATAAAATTATAATAAAAACATAAAATTATATCTTATGCAAACTTTCTAAAATTTATGATAACAGATTAATTTTTAGAAGCACAAGTTGTTCACATAAAACAAAATTTTTACTTTGTAAACTTTAGTAACTCAGAAATTATACTACAAATAAAGAAACAACATAATTTTAAATAAATGTTTGAAAATTAGAAGACTGAAACTTAAATGTGTATTATTCTTAAAGCATTTAGATATCAAAATATCTAAACTAAATTTCAAAGCCACTTACTTTTAAATTACTGTGAAATAAATGACACTTTTTATCAGATTTTTTTCTATTATTCATTTTAATTCTTTTAAAACGAATTTTATCCCTATGTTCAATGAATTTGCCTCATTAAAATAATTAAGCTTGAATTCAAAAGACCAAAATTTTTTAAAAACTATAAATTAAGCACAATAAATTATTAAAAAAAAAAAGATCATGAAATGCTAAGATGAATAGTGTTTACCTTTGAAATTTATATAATAATAGTACTGCATACATCCTGATAATATTAATGAATAAAAACAAAATGTCAACATTAAACAGGATTACTAAAATTTGTTCAATTATGTGGAATTCACAAAATAGAGTTTTCTTTAGAAATTTATATTTTAATGTAATAATTTTATACCCAGTTTAAATAGATATAAATGTTTTGTATATTTTATTTTGTGATAATAAAGTAAATACAGAAGAAAGAAAATTTCTGTATTTAATATTAATCAAGAGTGTTTATAGTGACATGTAACAAGTGATTTTCGAAAAGCTTTTTCTGCAATTAACTTTTTCTGCACTTTTGGATAACAAGTCATGGAATATTTTTTAATCCTTCACATTTATTTATATATTTTCACACTTCACCAATAAAGTATAAGCTAAATAATTATTAGCTCATGAACTATTTTTCAACTAGTCTTTATTTTAGAAGACTGAACTAAAGTTTTAAAGTTAAAAAATTTGTTCAAGAGCCAGAGTAGATTAATTAAACTATTGACTTAAAGAGTTATTTTCTTTCAAGGAAATTAACATATTTGATTTGTCACATTACGGTCACATTTTGCATACAAGAACTATCACATGCATAATTGATTGCTCCTTTTCAGGTATTTTTTTACAAGAGGGTTGAATTTGTCACTCAATGATCGTTTTTTGGATGAGAGAGATAGTTAGACCTTTTAAACATGAGGGTTAATTCAACCAAGATATAAAGTTTAAAATGAATTTCAACTGCAAATATTCAAGCTTGAAGCATTAATTAAACCCAAGAACTGAGATGAAAACTAGAACACTAATTTCACTAAGGCCCATAATTTACATAGGACTCAGAATCATTACAAAGATATATCCAAAGTGAGATAACTAGAAAAAACTAATAACCTCCTAAGAACAGCTCTTTTAATCAACAGCTCAGCATTAAATTATTTAGAAATGGTAAACTTACATCTCATTTTTGTAAATACTGTAGTTACAAATTATTTAAATTTTTTACGTACTCTTAGACCTGAATATAATACTTAAAAAAATAAATAAAACATAATTTCAACAATAAGTTAACTGTGTATAGTTGTTTTATTAAACTTTACCTTTTATTAGAAAAAAACTTCTAATTTGACAGAGTTATATCGAATAACACAATGTTAATAACAGATTCGAAAAAGATAAAATTTATAGATGCTGAAACAAAGCACACATTTCAAATCCCCCTTTTCAATGTTAATTTTTAAATTGATTGTCAATTCCCATTGTAATTGACAATCAATTTTGAAATTAACATTGAAAGAATTGTTCTACACTAAATTTGTAAATGAACTTTTAAACTTAAAGTCAGCCTTAGAGATACTCACTATTTTATCAGTTCAACAAAACCAAAAACAATTTTAATCATTATTGACATTAATTACCATCAAATAATTATATTTATTGATGGATTTTGTTTTTTCACAGTTTCAACTTTTATCAATCTAAATAAAGTTTATTAAAAATATGAGCATACTAAAAATTTTTAATATTGAGAACTGAATTCAATTTATTATATAGTTAATAATAGTAAACAAGAGCTTATCAATACATGAACCTGATAGCATTTCATTATTTAAATAATATCTTAATTAAATAAGGATTTAGTAGAAATGATATTAATGTTGAGCAAATATTAATGAGAATACTTTAACTTAATAGCAAATAGATTCATTGCATACCTTTGCATGCTTAATTTCCAACTCAGCAAGTTCCACTAAGTTTCGTTTGAAAGCAGCAACTCTACGAATTTTAAAATCCTGCAACTCTAAAACAAAAAGTTTAGATTAGTTGGATGGAAATATAAGCAATAGATATACAAAATATTTTGGAATAAAAATTTGAGTAACATTGTTAACTTTGTAAATTTATTATTTAATAAATATATGATAGTATAGAAAGTTATCTTGATGAAATTTTTCTTTAATGGAACTAATAAATTTTAGAAGATATAAATGAAGTAGTTAGGAACTAAAATAAAATTTCTTTAATTGAAATTAGTTATTTTTAGCTTAAATATTATTCATGAAATAATGTTTTATACAATTTAAAGCCTTTCATTACTTGCAAAATAAATACTAAAGAAATTCATGAATGGAATAAAAAGTACATTAAAACATTTGTATTTTAGCAAATAAAAGCTAGGAAATTTTAAATGACAGGGATAGGGCAGAGAAAAATGGTTTAACAGGAAAGGTGACTTTATTAAAATATTCAGATTTTTTGTTAGTCAAATAAAGACAATGATTCATAAATGAAGAAAGAATAAAAAATAAAAACAAAATGATTAAAACTCAAAATTCTGCAAGTACTCGAAGCTGTTAGAAATAGTAATCTTTTCTTACAGTAACTTATCAAAATATTTGATACATTAAAAGATCAAATCCAATAACATTGTAATGAATTTTGTCAACCATTATGCAGTGCTTCATAGATAATATAATAAAAAAAATTTATTTCTATGGAGTTTGTTTTTCCAAGATTAAGTAATAAATTATATTTTTGTCTAAGTAAAATTTTAATTTAGCAGAAAAAAAACTTTCTCTACATAAATATCTGAATAAAAAACATAAAAGTACCTTGCTTTGCTTGCTTAGATATGGCTTCAAAGCGATCACATGCTGCTTGCTGAGCTGCTTCAGCCTGTGAAACAAAGTATTCAAATTTAAAATTTATAAAATAGAAAATTTAAACTTAATAAAGTTAATTGTTCCATTTAATTAAGCCAATATTTGCTCAATTTATTATAAACAAATAACTTTTATTTCTATATGTTTAATTACTATGAAAAGTTCAACTTAAAAAAAAAAATTAAAAACATTTGAGAAATTTTTCCAAGATAACTAATAATTAAAAAATGTAATAAAATATAAATATCAACTGGTTTATTAAGAGAGAGACAGTCACTCCATAACACAAAAATTAATTACACAAGGGGGTATCTAAGTTTAAATTAGATTCCAAATCACCACAAATATTTCATGCCTAAGCTGAGAGTCAAACATAGAAGTTGTTGAACATGGAACTATAGTAAATTGGATAATTATGCAATCAACTAACATACAGAGAGATATGATATCTACAATTGACACACTAAAAACCATTTGTTACAAATTAAACCCTGTATATATAAAAATATTTTTCATATTTTTCTCGAGAAATAGAATAAGCTATCAATTTCCTTCAGAGCCCATTTTAAGGAATATTTCATAATCAATGAAATAAGTAAAATATATCTAAAAAAGAATCCAATTTTTAACTGTACATTAAATTTCAATATCCACTATGGAGAGATAAAATATATTAACATTTTAATGCTTTCTTGGAAATGTGTAACTTTTTAATCCAAAGAGCGCTTAAATGAAATTTCTATATGCAAGATTACACAAAGAAAAGGTTAAAAATTTATAAAACAATGATCAGTGTCTCATTATGAGTCCATTTTAAATTCTACATCCAGTTTGTATTTCCCTTAGAAACAAGTAAGCAGTTTTTGCTTAGAAGTTTCTACCGAATAATTGAGTTTTTAGCTTATTATAAAAAAATACTTTTAGAGTTTTTAAACAAAATTTTCAATTACAATAATATTTAAAAATAGTTTCACACACACACAACTGTTGTAAATGTTTCTAAACTTATAAGTGCATGTACATTTTTGTAGACCAAAATAATTGTCTATTATTGGAAATTTAATATACAAATAAAATATTTTCAAACCATTAGAAAAGTAAAGAGAAAAGCATAGAAAATGTTTCCAACGTTTAAAAATAACAAAAACAATAATCATTTGAAATTTTCAATCACTTTGACAAGCGATAATGCTTAAGGGTTAGAATTGAAAAAACGAATAATTTCATCTTAGTTGATGATTTTTAGTGGTCATATGCAAGCAGAAAAAAATTTTAAAAGTGAGATTAAATCAAGAATGCACTGAACATCAACAATTAACTTTTAAAAGAAAATCCATTGCATGATTAAATTGAAAAAGTTTACAGACAACAGAAGTTTTAATTCTCTTTAACATAAAGAATATATATGAAGACTAATGTGAGCTGCAATTTAGATACTGTGTTTGATGCATGGAATATGTAAATCAATGATAATAGCTGTATCTACTTAATGATATACAATGAATGCAATGGTCACAAAGGGAAACAAATTAATTCATTCATCATTAACTGGATATGGGGAAAATATTTGCATTTTGTTCTCCATAATTTAAATGAGGACTGAAGACAGAAATGTTTGAATCTTTAAAGATTGTTATTAATACAATATTTCTAAAATCTTAATTGGAGATGAAATGTGTACATTAAAAAAAATATTTTTCAACAAAATAAGAAAGTAAATTCTAGGTCTTTGAATGATCCTATTCCAACAAAGCGTCATAAATAAAAAGATATACACCATTTCCTTTAGGAGTTCGGTTACAGATATAAAGAAAAAAGAACAACATCTAAGTGTCTTCCCAAAACTTAAACGTTAACATTACTTATGATCCAACAAGATAATGAATCGATTAGCAAAAATGAATAGCTTGAGGTATTTAATATTTGGAAAATTTGACAATTAAAGTACACTGAGGCTGGAGAAAACTAATTTAAACATTTCTAAAATTTCCTAAATACAACTTTAAAAACTTAGATGTCTCATAAAAATTTCAAAGTAATATTCATTAGTTAATTATATTTGTTTAAAATACATTACTAAGATAAAAGAGAATAAAGTTTATAAATAGTGTTATTATGCACCTAAATATTAACATAATTTGAAATAATTTGTCAGTGTTAAATCATAAAATATTTTATATGCAATTTTTAAAAATTCAGAAAGAGAAAAGCTAAATATGAATAGCTTTATTTCTAAAAACTAACCACATGGACGTCTTTATTTTTGGCTCTTGCTTTTTCTAAATTCCGGTTGGCTGCTTCATAGTTCGCTAAGCACCTCAGCCTTCGATAGAGAAGATTCTAAGCAACAAATAAGATGACAAATAAAATTTTATTTTTGATCAGAGATATACTGAATAAAAAATATATTGAAAGAGAAATTACTTTTGATGCAGCTGTATCTCTCATATAATAGCGAAGAGTATCAGAAAGTTTTAAATCTTCATCTGTTGCAACTCTACCTTCAATTTTCTGTTACAAAAGGGAAAAATAACACAATTAAACAGTGTGCTAGTTTTAATTTTAATAATAAATAAAAAAATAACTGCATATAATTACATGTCTATATAATATACACATGTATTACATAAATAAATTAATAAATATAGGGACTGATATATTGTTATACATCAATAAAGCATAAAAATCTGATATAAATACATAAATAAGTTATAAAGTAAAGTAAAAGTAGTGTTTGCTTCTAAAACAAAATATTTAAACTATTATCAACAATTTTTGTAATATTAATTTTATTCTAAAAACAAGATTTTTCTATATGCATTATGACATGAATATAAATTAAGACAAAAAATAAAATTTGTGCGCTCAATCTAAATAGAATCTTTCACTATAACTTAAATTGCAAAATTAAATATTTCAGGAAAAAAATATTACTTATTGGAAGCACATTAATTTTAATATTTTGCAATTTATTTTTAAGTTCTTAATCAATTTTTTTAATGCATAATTAATAAAAATTTTTTTATGCATTCCTTTTGAAAATTTTTTTTTAAATATTTTGATTACACTTTGTACTGTTTTGAATAAGAATTAATCCATTAAATTAAAAGCCTTCTGTTAAATAAACAGAAGATTTACTATGTAACCTATGCTAATTGCAACTAGATTTTCAACTTTTTACAATCATTGAAATGAAAAAAAAAAGTGATATATTGAAAGAAAAAAAATTAATAGACTGCAGATAAAAACAAGCACGAGAGATTATTCGCAACTCTATTCAAATTATAAGTCTCAACCTTAATTATACGATTGCAAAATATTCATTTAATTATGTATAATAGGCGAAATCTTAATTTACAATCATTGTATAAATTTGACATTTTCAAAACTTCATAGACTAATTAAAAATTTAGTTCATTTTAAAATTCAGAATAAGAGTAAGCCTAATTTCTATTAAATTAAAGAAAATCAAGACTACAATAAATCAACATATACTCTTCCATTTCCTATTATGGAAATAAAAAATTCTAATATATTTTATGGAAAATGTACAAATGCAATGTAGAGAAGAATGCAACAAATCATCCACATTTTGAATATATTTTTCTTCATATTTATCAGCAAAGATGTGTGCAAAAGATCATTTTTTATAATAAACAGATTTTTAAAAAAAACTCCAAAACAATGCATAAAAAAACACTGATAATTTGAAAACAAGTCAAAAATTTGGAACTATAAATATTTTTCTTAAAAAAATTTGGAACTAATATATTCAAAATGGAACCCATAAAAATATAAATTTAAAAAATCATCTATGGATAAAAAGATAAACGCCATATAGGATACAAAAAAGCCAAGTTGCAACTTACTCTAGCTTTTTCAAATGTATCAGACACTTTGCTGAAAAATCTGCAAAATAAAAAAATTTCAAGTTTTTGCAAGAACTTAGATTAAAACATTTAAATTATAACAGCCAAATTTTTAATGAATAAGTTAAAATTAGTTTTTAAACTTACTCTTTTAAACATTGAATGATACAATTAAAGATAAATTTACAGAAATATTTTATAAGAAATAAATTTTACATAAATCAGCAAGATATAAAATAAATATAAGTACAGGTTAAAAATATCAACATTTATATGTTTAATGTAGAAAGAGATTGAAAGATTGGGGAAAACATAAAAAAACTATTTTACAAGGCAAATTATAATTAGATAAAGGAATGTTTGAGGCAATATGATGGAAATATTCTTACTTTTCTAATTCAGAACCATCAATAGTAGCAAGTTGAACAAGGGAAGAAGATATTTTTATATAAGTATCAGCAACACCTAAAAATTGAATGTAGAACATTTGAATCATCACAAGATTAAAAACAATATGCTAAAATAAAATAGAAATTAACAGGATAAAGTCAAATAATTTTTCAAATCCAGCAGTAAAGAAATGCTTTACTAATAAGATATTTAGTTTTCAAATTTTTTATTTTCCTTAATAAATTAATTCACATTTTTCTGACTATCTTTATACACTTACATAACTGTCAACATTTAATTTTTTAAATCTTATAAATTTTTATTATCTCTGTGATACCAATATACAAAACATACTTACCACATAACTGATTTTAAGGAATGAAAATTTTGTAATAAATAAAGGCTATAGTAAGTAATATTACCAAAACAGCTTCGTTTATGTATTTTAATAAATGAAAACTTTGGCAAATTAAAACCAGTTTGAGAAAGGTAAAAAACATGGATATTCATTTAACAAATTAATGCAAAAACACAATGGGAAAACAAAATTAACAATCAATAAATATTGACTTAACACAAAATAATTCAAAATCATTTTAAAGTTAATACTTTGATATTGTTTAGAGATAAAAATAAAGAAAATAAGTACACACACAGCAAAAGAATTTATTGTATTTAAGATTGATGTTTCACAACAATTTTTTGCCCACAAAAACTAATTTGACTGGATTCTACAGATTAAAGTGGATTCAAAACTGCAAATAATCAACCCAAAATTGGATTTTAACCTACAAATTGTTGAACTGGAGGTCAGAGCATTAACCATTTGTCTGTTAGATCAAAATATTAATATAAGTCACGAATTAATATTATATAAGAATATTTTGAACAAATGTTCAGATACAAAGAAATGTTATGGAATATTATTCTTATATAATTCTTTAAATGATTATCTAAATAAAGTCTGATGTATCCATTTTAAGAAGATTAGTTTCTTAACATATTTTAGTTCATAGTCAATTACTTTTTCAAAGTCTTCAAAATTATTTTTTAAATTTGCAATTAAGAGTTTTGAAATTATGCTTTATGTTAATGCTCACAGCATGAACGTATCAAATTTTATAATAAATTATTCATCAAAGCTTAAATATTCATAGTGTTTATCAATCATCAATTCCTTAATACTAAAATTTAATAAATTAAAAGTTATCAACTCTTTCTATAATTAAAAACACAAAACTTGGAAAATGTGTATATAAATGCAGTATCTTATCAATATTCAATAATGTTCAAGAAATTGAAATAAATGTTTTCAGACTTACTAGACAGTATTATAAATCTGCACAATTTTATCAAATGTCTATTAGACCTTGCAATACAATATAAAACCATATATAATATAGCCAAACTAGTATGACCAAACATTTTCATTACTCACAAAGAAATCTTTACAAACTAACTTAAATAAAAATTATTTTAACCTCTTCTCAAGTGATACAGCAAAAGCATGCACATTAATCATTCCAGTTGATATCATTAGATAATACTTTTTAATCTTATTTTCCTATAACAATTTTACAGACAGATAATTTGTTCTTCAATAATATGAAACGTTTTGGAAAATATCTAATATTGTAAAATTATTAAGTCTTCTTTAATAATTTCAAGTCTGCTGAAGTTAACTATATAAATTGTCTAGCAGGAATTGCTAGGTTTTGGAAAAATCTAATCTAACTTTTATCATTACTGATGCCAATTATTGAACAAATAACCATTATTAATCATAATTAAAGGAAAAAGACAAATACATTCATCAATCAATTACACATAGATATAAAAACTGTATTGACTATTTTACTTACTTTTATGGCTTTGTGTCATTTTATCTGCTCTATAAGTGGCATTTTTTATATGGCTATGATAATCAATTAGAAATGATCTTTCATGTTCAAAAAACTCATCAACATCCTATAGATATGAGATTTCATTCAAAGAAATTAAAAATAAATTACAATTAGTACTATATTAACAAAACATACATAAAGAAAAACTGATGATATTTTTCTTTTATGTTTATTTTATAAAATTACTGTAATGAAGTAATTAATTTTTAAAGACAATATCTCTAAAAATTTTCTATATTTGATTTAATTATATAAGGTAGAATTAAACAATTGCACAACATAGTTATTTTTAAGATAAAAGTAGTTTAATTTTTTAAAATACTTTAGTGTTTTCTTCTATATGAATGTTTAATTGACAAAATTTAAAAAATGCATTGAATCACCCGAAAATTTTTATTCATATAGAATTATGATATATATACTTTAAAATAAATCAGTATACAAAGGTCATTAAATTATTTTCAGTATTATAAATATAATTAAATATTTCACTTGATTCATTGCAAATCAAGTTTCTAATTATAAAAATGTTACTCAAAAAACAAGTGAATAAGATATTTTAGTACAAGTTTTCTAAGAGAAATATGATTCAAAGAACTGTGGATGTTAAACCTTTTGAGTACTTGATAGTAATAAATCATCAGCTGTCTTGCCCAAATTGCTGAAAAGATCTGACAAAATTTCTCTTTTGTTTTTTCCTCTAACATTGAGCTACAAAACAAAAAAAAGTACTGTTGAAAAATACTCAAGCATTTAATAAATGCTGATTTAGCAATTTAATAAAATTTCATTAACTTACTTCTTCTTCATATTCCAAAAATACTTTTAAATTGCTATCCGTTTTAAAAACAGGATGACAAGCTAAGCGTTGCAAAAAAACTTCATGCATAGCCACTGTTTTCTTAAAGGTAGCTAGGTATTCCCTACAAAACGTAAAAAGCAAAGTTAAAGCTCAATTTTACATACAATTGTAGATAAAGTATCAATGTCTATCTTTCCATATAATTTTAAATATTAGTTACAGATACAAAGTTCTAAATTCAAAAATGTTTGTAAGAATGTGACACTTTTCTGAAGTTGAAATTATAAGTGTGCTTCCTAAAGACAAAAAAATTTAGTTTTTAATATACTTTACATTTACTAAACAGTGTATTACACTAAAAACAATATGCTTTTTTCATACAGAAAAAATTTAACATATGGCAAAAACTAGCAGATTTACAGTTAAAAAAGAACTTTCCTCTCTAAGAAACAGGTTTGATTTGTCACTCATGGTCATGTTTTGTACACGAGCGCTAATTAGACTTGAACTTACTATAAGTGGATTCAAAACCATAACACACATACAAAGCCTAACATTAAGAAATGGGATTTAGACAGTCATTTGAGTAACAAAGGTTTCACAGCAACTTCATTATTTTAAACAAAAGTATATATTATTCAGTTCTAAAAATTTTTTAAATGCATGAAAATAGAAGTAAATCAATGAATTTTTAATATTACACGTTTTTTTCTGCTTTCACAAAAAAATTGTTTGATGTGCTCTCACATAAAGAATTAATAAAAATAAGTCAAAAGAATTCTTACTTCTATTTTTTTAATTTACATGACAATGTATAACTGATTTGTCGCCTAATGATCACATTTTACACATATAACTGATAGTATTAAATAAATTTTTACCAGAGTCATCATGATGCAAGATACATATTCTTTTAATAATTACAAAATGCAACTCAACTTAGGTTACTAACATGCTAATATATTATATACATATACTGGTTAATTATATAAAAAAATTGATACACAAGCTGTTATATCAAAATTTTGGTATACAATATTGGGGTATGCATTTCATAATCATATAAAAAAATGAATTCTAATTAGCATTAAAATTTCTAAAGGCAACACTTTAGTGGTATGTAACCTCTAAAGCAAACAGCAGTAAATACTGTTGAAATAATATCACAGCAAAAAAAAAAAAAAAAATCACTAGTCTGAAAAAGAAAAGTGAAAATAATCAATGACATCAAAGAAGTAATAGGAAACTAAACAATTAAGCCGGTTTCAAAAATTTTTCTATACATACTCAAAACTTGGACAGCATAAAAATGTGCACTACGAAAAGAAAAATACATAGGACCTCACATGTGGTGAAAACTTTCAAACAAGATAGTTTGTAGATTAAATGCAGACTTTATATTTAAGATATCCCCATAGCCAGGAACTTATTGGAGAACTGTGATGACCACTGAAATATAAAATAGCTATCAATGTTTTGTGAAAGTGAGAAAAAACGTTTAATAGAAAAATCCATAAATGGGAGACTTCCATGTCGCACAAACAATGATAGACAGCACATTTTAATGCTACAATTTGAGAGTTGAGTAATTAAGCAACATTTATAGGTGAGAACTTGCCCATTCACATTTGAAGCAGATCTGAGACAGTAACTTCTTTAGAAAAGTAACTCAAAGGATGAAGAGGCTTTCTATACTATATCAGTCACTTTTTCTTCTAACAATAGAGTTTCAACATCATAAGGATTTTTGTTTACCCATTTGGAATCTTTCAAATTCACATTATCAGTAAAACAAATTAGCTTTGTGCATCTACAGAATGGATAAAAGCTACTTAACTTCATCATAATGGATAAAAAGTATTATAGTAAGTTCTGGACATGTTGCTCCAGATTGAGATATTTAGAAAAGGATAAAATCTAACTGTAAAATTAGACAATCACAGAACTTGCAAAGCATAGCATGCATTTGCAAGGTGATCTTCATTTATCATTTGATGATTAACTTCCTCAACAATCTTCAGAGGAACAGAATGTCATCTGGATTAAAATCAATCATATGGGCAATAATTTTCTTTAAATCAAGTTTTGTACAGCCTTCACAATTCTCTGATCTTTGTTGCCTCTATGATTTTTTCAATATTTATCTCTAAACCACTTTGTCCATTCCGGTAAAAAATCTTTAAAATTCCTGTATTGTTCACAAAGTGAAAATGATACAGACTCTCCACAGTGGTTTATCCATATCAATCACATTGGAATGAATTTTCATCAACTTCAGACACAGATAAGTTCATTAAAAATTTTTTTGCAAGGTATATAAAAAAAACTCATATAATCTTTTGGAGTAAGATCCATGGAATAAGGTTGGGTTTTCTGGCACAAGGTCCAAAAAAGGACAAGCTACGCTACCATAGAATAAGGCTAAAGAAGTAAAATTCAATATTTAAGAAATGTCACATAGAATGTTTCTGAGATAAGTACAGGACATTTTTGATAGTATTCTTTAACTTTACATGTATCTGCAATAATAAATTTGATTTAAAATTTTCAGAATGTTACTTTTAAAATATTGCCATTGAAGTTAGACAACATTCCTTCTTTTAGTCATGTTTTTAACTTAGCAACACCTTCAAGAATAGAGTTTGATAAATCAATTTCTAACCATCTGATCACTTATAAAACCTTTGCTGAATACACATGATTATCTTTTTCAGCAGTCATCTTAGCACTATTGCATTGTTTAAATTTTTAAATAATCACATGTCAAATATAACCACAATGATTTTTCATTCAGCGTTTTAAATCAATGAACAATAGCTAAATGAAATATGCACCACACAAAAAAATTGCTAAAAGTCTATCTGAACCAATAATGATTTAATGAAAGCAAAGTCCTAAAGAATTTCATTTTGTACATATGAACATGGATTTTATATAGCTAAACAATTATTTATAACTTGAAGTAGCACATATAGAAACATTATTCATAAGTGTATAATTATATAATTTTAACACACGTGAAATGAAAAGAATCTGTTTATCAGTTACACCTCTTCAATTCAAAACTAAAAATATTGCATTGATTTAATTAAAAATGTATAATTGAGAAAAACAGAATAACAGCTGAAATAAATGCTGTGCATGTTATAATAAAATGAGCATGACACTCATTTAATATTGAAATTAAATATTAAATTAAATGTGTTTCTTAAATATATATTTAACTTTTAATATTAAATGTTTTTGCATTATCTGTTACTATTGTAAATTAAATTTGGATCAACTAAAAATATTTTAAGTTTGAAAAATTATTTTTAAAATTAAATGAAATACACAACATTTTAAAAAGAGTATTTCTTAATAATTTTACACAGAGCATAAAAATTTTTTTGGAATTTTATCAAACATTTTATTCAGAAGTATATTTGTTAATACCACAAACAGATTTTATAATATATTAAATTACAAACACTTCTCTGGAAAAAAATTAAATTAAAAAAATATACCATTCCATTTAAAAATGTATTTGATGTATTTGATCAAAGTGATTTGAATTCCATATTTTCATTTTTCAAGAAGTAAATTTAAATAAAAATGAAATTAATGCTTAAATTATAAATTAAAAACAAGTTTTTAAATATAAATTATAAATTTTATGTGACCACTAAAAAAAATCATACTTGTTAATGCTAAAAATTAAGAATTTCTTACATTTTTTATAGCTTTTTTAAAATATTTCAAAATTAAATAATGATGAAATAAAAAACTTACTTTATAACACAACTTTTCTACAAATTCAATCTTTTTACATAAATTGTATGATATTGTACTTAAATTAAAAATATATTTCATAATAAGCAATTTAAATAGTTATAACTAACTGTTCATTAAAAGTGAGACAATTTTAAATTTTGCTTAATCTGAATCCAAATTCAAAAACCTTTAACAAAGCTTTAATCATAATTTCTTAAATTTTAAATTAAAAGATGCCACAAAAACTTAATAAAAAATTTTAAATTTGATCAAATTTAATATCCCTTAATTTAATGAAAAATTGATTAATGAAAAGGACTATTTAATACTATTGTTGATTATATGAAATTTGTGTAATGAATTTATATTAAATATTACATTTTGTATAAATTAACAGTTATTAAATATCAATACAAAGTGTTTGAATTTTGACTTGAAATCTTATTTTCAAATTGAAACTTTGTGAAATACAAACTTCTAGATTTTAAAACATTATAATAAATTTTTATGAACTTAAAATTATCATTTAAAGCATTAGGAATTAAATTCCTAATTTTAAAGGAAAGCAAGTAAGAAAAAAAGATTTATTACATTTCAAGTTCTTGTTTCATTTTCTGGAATTCTTCTTTAGTCATGGTTCCTTCGCCTTCACTCAATTTATGAAGTTTTTCCCTCGAGGCATCAAAATCAGGACAGGGAGGTGCAGGAGGTATCTGCAAATAAATTTTTATGAACTTAAAAATTAATGTATTCTAGTGTGTTTAGCTGCAATATTCTCTCAAATTCTAAAACAAAATCATTTTCTAATTTTTTGTTTCTATTTGCTTTCTCTTTTATATAAAACAATGCAATATCTTAAGTCTTATTTAATTATGGAAATTAATGAATATGCTTATCTGATGATGATAACATATATGATTGTGCTCGTAGGAAAAAATATTTGAAGAAAAATTCAGATAAAGAAATAAAACAATGAATACTAATTTTCTGAGCTACACTAAAACAATCTGATAT
Source organism: Latrodectus hesperus (assembly GCA_037975125.1). NCBI lineage: Eukaryota > Metazoa > Arthropoda > Arachnida > Araneae > Theridiidae > Latrodectus > Latrodectus hesperus. Next base: position 13,598,363 of record CM075855.1, read on the forward strand.
AATATATTGATTTGTGATAAAACAAAATTAAGGTAAATAGTCATTCTACACAAGTTCATTTAAACATTTAAAGAATAAGGAAGTTGTAAGCGACTCATTTTTTTCTTTGAAGAAAGTAAATGGAAATACTTGGAACAGCCACATTTATTTATAAAAATCATTTTGTTGCAGGAATTAAATTCCTAATACAGGAATATTAAGATTTTCCATCATGGTAAAAGAACTATAAAAAAATTCGCATTAGAACTAATTATTTCTTGAAGTTTATTTTATGCAAAAGTTTTATGCAAAAGTAAAAGTTTATTTTATGCATTTTTAGAAGAAAGTTGAAATTACACAAATATTTATTACATAACTTTTCTTAATAAAAGGTTTGATTCGTCTACACAATCACTTTTTGAACACATACACACGAGCTAATTTGACCAAGATCTTTTAAAGTGAATTCCAAACTTCTATAAACATTTATGTCCAAGATTGAAATGTCAATTACAGATATAAACATTTTCATGGATTCGCTATGGAATGTCATATCCATGAGCTGAATGCCAGTTAGATTATTAACCCCATCAGCTAACAGCTAAATCACTATTTTCTGAAACTATTATTTTTATTTAGTACCCATCCTTAAGGAGCTTTACTTTACTAATAATTTAATGATGAGGTATCACTATTAGATATTTTACTCAAAAACAAAACATTTTTTACTGTAAAATAACAATTATTTTTATAAAATAGATAAATTAAGATTAAATCTTGATTTTTAATAAATTAGATTAGTACATTATGTAAACACACACTCATATCTTTATAAGCATCTTATTACATACTTATATCACACAAGCATCTGAATTTTTAATAATCATAAAATTTGATTACATATCACAAACTACATTTTTATAATCAATTTAAGTCTCATCAAGGTAAAACAAAAATTATAACTTACAGTAAATCCAGCGTATTTTTCATTCTCTTCAAAGGAATTATGTAACCAAACAAATTCTTCATGCTGTCTTACAACTGAGAAATCTGATTTTGCAAATATTGGTAGAGTAGTCTGAAAAATATTTAGTGGTGAGGTTTAGCAATTTTTGAAAAATTGATAGTAAAATCTATAACTTTTACAATTATATTTCAGCATGCATTCTCACATGTTTAGAACAATTATGCAATTGTTTTTTAATCATAATATAATGGAGAATTCATACAATCCAACCAAGTTTAGGAGAAGTTTCTTTTCCTTTACTTTTTAAAACATACATAAAAAGGAAAATTGTAAATACATATCAAAATTAAATAAAGTAATTTCCTAAATCCAATTTATTTTTGAAAAAATTTCCTGAATTTGACAAAAATTAAAGCTATTATAAAAAAGCTGAAAAATAGCAATTCATTTTTGCCGAATTATATTCTGATAGATGAAATTGTAACAGATCTATATTAACTTTACTGACAAGAGATGACATCACTCTGCCCAATAGAATGAACTTACAAAATATTCAATTTTCAATAAGAAAAAAAAATAGAGATAGAATAGAAGAGAGATGTGAAGAATGGAAGGTAAACCATCCGGTTCTTAAATAAATAACTTTGTTTAACATTTGTATTGAACTGATAATATATAACCTTTTATTATTATTATTATAAGTATTTTCTTTTGTAACTGTTTTAATCTTCTGCAATATCCTAACAAATGTTTTGCTTTGTAACATTCTATCTTCCATTTTCTTACGTCGCTAGAAAATAATATAAATATTAATGTATTGTAATGGATATGTAACAATTTGTAAAAATCAAATTCTTATACTGTATTTCATAGTAATTACTGATAAAATAAAAATTTGTTTCTTTCCAAATTTCTAAAAGAAACTACTTGCTCTGCAACGAAATTACTCTTAACTGAAACTCAGCAACAAAGTTACCAAGAGCTGGTAAAACTAAAATAATGATTGACTAAAAATATGGAAGTGAGCCATCACAATTATTTATAAGAAAATATTTTTGACTACTTTGTGAAAATTTGTTTTACTGTGATTTATATACATGATTTCTTATAATACAACTACAAAAGCATTTTGCTAATGTTAATAGAACTTGTTGAACTATTGCACATAAAATTGAATGTATTATAATTGAAGAAACTTCTGTTAACCAAAAGTTATCAGGTTGCTATGAGAGCTATCCATATCAAATAGTAAGAATTAGAAAGTTTAAACAATAAAAAAAAATTGTTTAGATAGTTTGATTTTGATAAGATTAATCAAATAATAGTCAAATGATCAGAAAAAGGCTTCTAATCTTCCTATATTGTGAAAAGGAAAGTGATAATATAAAAATTAAAGGGGGAAAAAATTGACTATTAAAAAGATTTTTTTTAATTAGTCAATTATATTTTCCTACAATATTTTTAAAATAAAAAATCTTAATACACAAAAATTATATATGGCAATAGAGATAATAGTATAATGTACAGTGGTTAATATAGTTATTAAATAATCAAGTTTTCTGATTATGTGTTTAATTAAAAATAGTTGAAAAAAGCTCTTTAAAATAATGCCTGAAGAAAATAAGATTAAACTTTTAATTGAAAAAAAGTATTGGTAAATAAAAATACATACATAAAACACTTAATGCACAAAATTATATGTAACATCATGTAACTATTTATTATTAAATTAAAAGTGTTTAGTAGTTAAATAATTAAATTTTCTGAACTAATGTTTAATTTAAAAAAAATTAACAGTAAAAATAGTTCTTTGAAATAATTATTTAAGAAATTAAGACCAATCTTTCAAACTGAAAAATATTGATAACTCACTCAAATTAATAGATTAAATGCAGACACATATTTAAAGAAGCTTTACTTAAAAAATTTAGCTAAAAATTTTGATCATTTGAAGTAATTAAAATGGTTTTAATAAAGAATAGCTGTGATGAAGTAATTGAAATAAATGTTTCCTTTTTTATGTTTCTTTACGAATATTAAATCATAGCATTTTACTTATAAACTTGGAAATCATTGAACCCAAGTGAATAAAAATAACAAAATTTCAAAAATAAACTTTATGCTAATATTTTCCTAAAGAAATATTGATGATTAAAGTAAAATGCATTTATCAGAAAATACAGTTAACAATTTTGCTTAAAAATTTATTATTTACATTTTATACTCCATAGTAACTGATGTTTAATAGTAGAACTTTTTAATCTTACATTAAAAACAAACATTAAATGAATATTTTCAATAAATGAAATTTTAGTGAATTAACAATTCATTTACTTTTCAATCTTCAATATTTGTTCTAAGTTAAAAATGATCAAATTTCAAAATTTTAAATATATAAGATTTCAGAAAATAATTTAAATATTGAATTTTTTGATAATAAGTACTTCATGTACTTCTCCTATTTGTATGATGCCTATAAATTGAATTTATAGACATCATACAAATAGAAAAAATTATTGATCTTAAATGTGGGTTAAAGAAGTATTTATAGAATTCATCTGATAAAAACATCCATAATATTTAAACTTTAACTTGTATCTACATAACTTAATGCATACAAAGAATATAACAAATATATGTAAAGTAAAAATATAAATGTATTAAAAATTGCAATAAAAACAATGTACTGATTTCATAAACACACTAAATTATATTAAAAATACATTTTTAATACATATAAGAACATTTTTCATTACTGAGATACATAGCTATTATTTTTATTACCTTAGTGTGGACGGTAAATTTTACTTTGTCTCTTTCACTTAATGCATCAGAAATGTCCACTACAAGAGACTGGTCTGAAAGATCAACAGTGTCAGAACGATTCTAAAAGAGAAGAAATTGTTTTTTAAAAAATGCTCTACCAAATCAGCTGTTAAAATTATAGCTTGTTTTAAATGCAAGAATCTCTCAACTAAAATTTTTCAAGGGACAAAGAAATAGCATGCATATTGGTTAATAAGACATAATACGTTTCAGTTTCTGAGTAAACTGTTTTTAAATGGTGATTTTTACAGATTTAATACTTCATTGTTGCGAGTATCTATTTATATTATAGTGCTATAAACCGAAATTATATATACTGTATTTTTACAATGTGTATAATTATTTATGTGTTTATATAATTTCCAAAAAATTTTTCATATGCAAGAGTAACGCTATTGGCTTACAATAACTGTAATAATAAACATGTAATCACACTAGGATTAAGGTATTTTATAGTTACAAAATGTATTCTTTAAGTACATGTAAGGAAGAGAAAAAGAAAAGAATTTCTTGAAAATATAATAAATATGTAACTATTATTAATTTACTCAAGATATGATTACATATTTTGTTTGTTACGAATGTTATATTTTATGACCATATGTATGTAAATTTACATATATTACATTCATTATCATTTCAGATACATAACTACATTAATTTTTAGAATAGAAATTTCAGTAAATAATGTTCTGATTGAACAACGGAGTGACTTTTTTTAATTTAGTTTTTTTTTAAAATTTCATTGAAATAAAAACGAATATAAAAATATATCCTGAAATTTTATTGTAAAGAAAGCAACATTCTATTGTATAAAAGCAGTTATTTAAATACGGCTTAAAAATTAGGCTTCAAATCTTAATATTTATTCATTAAAACAGTAAAATTACTATGCATAATAGGATACATGATTTTACAAGTTTGTAATAAAAGTTAACAATTGTATTCTCATTTGGGAAAATTAAAATTACATTTTACGCGTGAGATTAAATTACTTATTACTTAAGATAAATAACATACATACTTAAACAAGTTAAAAATTGTATCGATAAATTCTGCAAAATACATAGGTAATTCAGTACTTCAATAATGGTAAAAATAAACATATTTATTCCTAAATCATTGGTTAGAACATTATCTTTGTGAACAAAACAAAGTTTAATCAAAAATTATATAATTTTAAGAAAGAAAAACATAAAAATACGATATACAACAAATAGTAAAATTATAATTTACTTTTATTTGAATTTATTTAATGTCATTCAAATTAAAAACGTAATTTTAAGTTTATGGTTATTACCTTAGCGGAATCGACTGTCAGAACTGAGTCTTCGTTACCGTCTTGTAAATTAAGCATTAGTGCAATGGAAACGAATATAAAATCATAAAATTAATGTAAATTTGCTGTAAAAGAATGAATTCTCTAATAACAAACACAATATTCAGATACACCCAATTATACCAATCATGATTACAGAAAACACACCGAAGAAAACATACACCTTACGGAAGTGACAAACCGGAAACTGCCGCCTCCTCAATCAGATGATAATTTTTATAAGTTTCTTTTTACAATTTACTCCATTTATAAAATATGAGTGCCTTTAAAAAATCTTTAAAAACATGATACATATCGGAAATATTAACCATAGCGGATATAACATATTAACATTCCTGAATTTTGAATTATATGAGAAATTTATTTATTTAAAATAAAAAGTAGTTTCGGCTTCAGCGTTATAAAATATGATCGCATAAGGTTTCTTTTTATTTAAACAACTTGTAAACATTATGTATTTTAATAAGAAAACATTTAAAGAAATGTAAACAAACTTTTTTATAAGAAGTGTTATTTTTTAATACATTTCATTACTGAATCTTACTATATCAAATAATCAAATTTTTCAAATTTTTCTCCTGTAATCCTGTAAATCTGTAGTCACTCTCTCACTCACACACACACACACACATATGTATATATATATATATATATATATATATATATATATGTGTATATATGTATGTATGTATGTGTGTATATATATATATATGTGTATATATGTATGTGTGTATGTGTGTATACACACTGCTGGATAATTGCTAAGGACGGATAACACTATCATCCATAGCAACCACAAAAGGAAAGGAAGCAAAATGTAGAAAATTAGAAGCGGGATGTAGTAAGAAGAAGTATGCGTATGCAAATGTTTTTTCCGAGTCTGTTCATCACGTGATAGCGTTCATAAGAGCTTTTAAGGTTTTGACGCGTGTGGACAGTTGTTGTTTCAAGTCAAAGTTTTATAAGAAAGATTTAATAGACGAACTTGAAATTTTTTGCATGTCTTCCCGATATCACTTAGATGATTTTATGCGTGGCCGAATTATTGGAAAGATTGAAGAAGGGCGAAAAAAGAACAGATGTTGCCAGGGAGTTCGATATCGCTCACAGCCCATACAACCACACACGTCTTTTAAAAATCCATAGAGTCCAAAAGACGTCCTGGATACCTTTTGGATGCCATAAAGACGTCCATGGTTAGATGTGAACTGGATGGTCTTCTGTCGACTACATATGAACGTCGGATTGACATCCACGATGGATGAGTTTTGGAGTAATTTGGATCTGTAACATTTGGATCTGTAATAGACGTAATTTATATGTCCATGATAGATGTAATTTGGACGTCCAAGGTGGAGTACTTAAGCATTCATAATGGATGTTATCGCGACATGTATTAAAAGTAGGTAATTAACTGCAAATGTAATTATTTTTGTTTATTGCTTCCATAATTTTAAATTATCGTTTGCCTCACAGTCAACAGTTGTTTATTGCTACGTTAAGAAGTGTTTAACGAAGTAATTAAAAAAACAATTGCTTTTCTTTTGTCGATTCATATTTTAGCCTTTTTAAGTAACTTATTTTTATTCCAAAAGAAGACATAATAGAATTAAGGTTTAAAAACTGAGTAGTGTTATGTAAGTGTAGAAAACCAACCATGTTTAAGTGTATTTTTCCTTTAAAAAATTACATTAGTAACTATTTTAAATTAACGTTAAAAGATAAATATTGCTTTTATTTATAAATTGTGCTTGATAGCAGAATGTAATTTTTTAATGTCATTAAATTTTAAAATTATTTTTAGGCAAAAAAAAATGCAAACATTGCGATTAGGATGAAAATTGCTGGAAGAAAATACCACAAAAAATTTTCTTTAATAAAAACCATTTTTTTCTCTCCAAAATTGCTTAAATTATTATTTTGTCATACAAAGACTTATGTATTTATATCTTGATTTCAACAAGATAAAAATTAATCAATATTAGGATTTGATTCAAAGATTTAATGTTTAATTAAATTATTTTTTACAGTTGAATTAAAAATCTGAGTGTTTTTTTATATTGAATATGAAATTTTAAATCAATAATTCAAGATTTTGCTACTTAGCTAGAAAAAATTATATTACCCAATTATTTTAATGTATGCTGAACTAATATTTCAAATGAAGAGCTATTAAAATGTATACTTGAAAATTAATTTTTGTGTTTTGTTTTTAAATGGGAGATATGTGTATTTCCTATACCAGATTTGGAATTCTTACTTTCCTGGAGAATCCTCAGAAAGATTTAAATTTGTTGTCTACTAAAGGTTCTAGAATTTGAAGTAAGCATTTTTTTAATTTAATTAAAAATGATGTTTAAGATTATGTAAAATGATTTAGTATGAATTATTTACATCTTCAGTGATTTAGCATTTAGAATGTGACTGTGTGTGATCTGTGAATGTGATTTTCTATAAGATTTTCTGTGCACTTAATTTGGTAGCAAAATTTTCTACTTCCATAATGCTTGTAATGCTGGTATTTTTTATATTATTTCGTTTAATACTCTTACAAAAACTATCTGATCATAATATCTTCAAAATAAATTATTTTTTTAATCACACTTTATATATCTAAGTATATTAATATAAGAATGCTCATTTTCAGGAAAAAAATCATTAATTATAATAGCAAATGAAACTCTTAATACATTGATTTCATTTTCACTAAAAATTTTTTTAAATCAATATAGTTAAAACCTTTTTGTATGAGAAGAATTTAGTTTTTATTGTAAAAAATGAAATTAGTAACTGAAATTTCTGAAATTAAAATTATTTGCTTCGATGTGTATACCCTGAAAGGAAGTTAAGAAGCATGCTCTCAGAGAAATTAAAAACAAAATGATTACGTATATAGAACAACGAACAAAGTTTCTGGAATGAATATTATATGTGTTGTTTCCATTCAAATTCTGTTGATTAATTTGATTTAATAAATGATTCTCTAATTTAGATTTAAACCGAAATATCAATATTCTTCTATTTTTAATTTTATTCCTTTAAATTTATTTGGTAGTAGTTCACTTTTCTACAGGCTTCAAAGACTTTACTGGCAAAAATACACTGAATGGCATCTTCGTTTCACATAACCTGATTTTTAGTTCTATTAAATATCTGTCTTCTTTATTAATCTAATTTGAATATTGTTAAAAAATGTACTCATTTGATCACAGTAAACATCCTTTATTTATTGAATGTTGATTGGAAATTCATTTTTTCTATAGTGTTTCATATTTTGCTATGCATGAAAAATTGCTTATGATGGGCTGAACCTAGTTTAAAATAAATTGAAAAAATAATTTGTTTTATAAATAATTGCTTTTTATATTTATAAGATTTTAAATTTTTTTTATTATGCTTTAAATATTTTGGTTGATAAAGTTGAATTGTATTTTTAAGAGATAAAATGTACCTCATTTATATACGAGGTGTGGCTATTAAATAACGAGACTGACGCTGCGGCGGCAAAAGTGCGAATGCGTAGTCCGCAATTGACTGTCAGCTGTTAAGTGTGAAGCTTTCTCTTCAAAATGCCCTAAGCCTCATTTGCGTAAGTAGCACGGTTTAGTCATAACCTTCATTTCCGTTAACATTGTTATTTTATTTTGGCGAAAAAATGGTTAGTGTAATAATAGAGCAACGAATTGTTGTTAAATTTCACTTCAAACTTGGAAAAACCGGTACTGAAACTTATAATTTACTGAAAGAAGTGTACGGCAGTGAATGTTTATCTCGTGCACGAGGTTTTGAATGGTTCAAACGTTTTAAAGATGGCCGACAAGACGTTGAAGATGATTCACGGCCAAGTCACCCTTCAACGCAAAAAACGAATGAAAAAGTCGAAAAAGTTGCTAGTTTGATTCGGTCTGATCGTCGATTGAGTATTCGAGCAATAGCTGAAACTGTAAAACATTGATAAAGAATGTGTAAGGCAAATTTTACATGAAAAAAATTGTGCGCCAAAATGGTGCCAAAAATTCGCAAAAAACGAATGAAAATGTCGAAAAAGTTGCTAGTTTGATTCGGTCTGATTATCGATTGAGTATTCGTGCAATAGCTGAAACTGTAAAACATTGATAAAGAATGTGTACGGCAAATTTTACATGAAAAAAATTGTGCGCCAAAATGGTGCCAAAAATTCTCACGTTTGAACAACAAGCAACTCGCAAAAATGTTTGTACTGACATTTTGGATGCCATTAAAAATCTCCCAAATTTATTGGAAAAGGTAATAACATGTGATGAATCCTGATTTTTTTCTTATGATCCGGAAACAAAGCGCGAATCCATGCTTTGGAAGACTTCAACTTCACCAAGAGCAAAAAAAGCAAGAATGAGCATGTCAAAATTTAAAGCAATGATGATTGTTTTTTTCGATATTCATGGGATTGTGTACCTTCACTGGGTTCCTGAAGAACAAACAATCAATCAACATTACTACCTTGAGGTACTTGGCAATCTGCGAGAAAGAATAAGAAAAAAACGACCCGAAATGTGGAAGGAAAAATCATGGCTTTTCAACCAAGACAATGCGCTGGCTCATTCCGCGTTATCTGTCAAGAGATTCCTGGCCAAACACAGCATACCACTGTTAGAGCATCCACCTTACTCGCCAGACCTGGCACCATGTGACTTCTATATGTTCCCTAAGGTGAAATCTGCATTAAAAGGAACAAGATTTGAGTCCGTGGAAGCTGTTTAAGAGAAAGCGGCAAGAGTACTGAAGGAGTTGACAAAAGATGACTTCCAACACTGTTACCAACAATGGAAAATTCGCATGGAGCGTTGCAGGGATAGAGAAGGGATGTACATTGAAGGCGATTATAAATAATAATGTATAAAATTAGAATAAAACTTTTTACAACGACAGTCTCGTTATTTAATAGCCATACCTCGTATTCTAAATTTTGTTTTACTTTTCAGTTAAATGAGAATAACAAATTTATATTTTAGTGCAGTTAAATGAGAATAACAAATTTATATACATCAGGATGAGATTCAATTTAAAATAAGCTTTTTTTAATTCTATATTATTTATGCTTATTTGGAACTAATGTAGAGCAAGAGAAAATAAATCCTTTAAAGGATTAAAAACATGGCAATTTGTTTCTACTAAGTGCAAATTATAAATAAATATTTCATGTATTAAATTTTATTAAGAGTTTACTAATATAAAAATGTTTAATCAAAACATTTAATATATTCCTTAGTAAATAACATTTCTGTTTATATTGAGCACTAATATGTAAATTCAATTCTATATTTGATTATTTAAGCTCTGTTCTTTTAATGGTAATGTTAAATTTTACCTATTAATCTAACCCTTATTTTGCTAATTTGAAGATTCATTACAAATTTTAAACATTTTGTAATTTCAATTATTTAATCAATTTCAAAGGGTAAAATATTAAATAGTATATTTTTCCCAGAAATTATAGTCCTTTATGTTTAGCATATATGTTAGTAAATAGGTAAACATTTCTAAAATTGGTATTATGATATTTGACGTGCCATGGATCTAAACTGGACCAAAATGAGGCGTCTACTGGATTAGAGTACATCCACCTGATGTCATATCGACGTCTACTGGATGAAATTGTGTTGTATGGGGCTGTTACTATACTATAGTTGATTTGATTTTGTATTGTTTAAATAGTTATTTTTTTATATATAAATGCTTCTTTAAATGTAGGGATATATTAGATTTATTTTTCTAAAACTTTTATGTGAATTTTATGCTGTAAATAATATGACTATATAATGTAGCATGATGTTGCCAAAATTAATACAGTAATTTCAAATTTAAATTATAAAATATTTACATTTTTATTTGTTTTGTTTCAGTGCTACTTTTTAAGCTTGTCTGGGGGAACTTCTTCCGGGAATTGCACCATAAACATCATTAAAAAATTGATGACCAATAAACTTGCACCCGAGTTCAGTTATTTTGGTGTTAGGGATAAGGAATGTTTTAATGGTCTAAATATAAAGCAGTTAATTTTAGGTAAGTGCAATGTTTCAATAAGCATATCATTGAAAGTTTTCTTTTGTAGAAATGATGAAAAAATACACTTCTCATAAAAAAATTTTTTAATGAAATATGTAAGCGCTAATATATAAATTCAATTCTCTGTTTGATTACTTAAGCACTGTTTTCATTATAAAAGTAATGTTTAATTCTATCTGATAATTTGAAGGTTTTTGTAACATATTTTATACATTTTGTAATTTTAATTATTTAATCAAACACAATGGTTACCATATTTACAAAGCTGATATTTCTCAGAAATTGAATTGCTAAATAGACATTTAAAACATTTACTGAATTAAAATATAAATATTTCTAACAATGTTATTATAAAGTTACTTAATGTCTTAAATTAGTGAAGGAAATTTTTGATATTTTTCTGATTAATTTACACTGTTTTTTACTAATGAGATTTACATCCAATCAGTTTTATGTATTAATCTGATTGATAAGAAATAAATTAAATATTGATAAAAATTGTCTTCTGGATTTTTACGATTATTTTGTCTGAGGTTATTCATCTGAAAATGTTAATCGTTATTGTTAATTATTTTAAATGTACTTTATTATCAGATACTGCCTGGTGAACTCCACAGTATTCAAAGACAACCGATGGTGAAATGGAAACTGTGATAATGAACTGGTTACCTCATGCAAAAGCAAGATTTATCAATGAAAGAATCAAATATTTCAGTTCATTAATATTTCTGTATAATGTAAATAATGAGAATAAAAATTGTGTGCGTTAATAATAAATTCTATTAGTTTGTTATCTTTTTCTTGAATTAATTAGGATATACACTCTGTTGCTGGAATGTTTTCTTAAACAAATTTTAACTTTTACAAAGAAAAATAATTCAGCTTTTAAACAATTAAAGAAGTAATTTTCAGAATTTTTGGTCACATATTGGAATATTCTATTGAGTGGAAAATTTTAGTTAAATAAAAGTTTCTCTTTTATCTTTCACAAAAAAAGACATTGTTGAAATTATATCTAATTAGTTAAAATATTTGGCTGAGAAATAAACAATTCATATAAATTTCTCTTACTACAAAATTAATTAAAGAAAATAAAGTAGGAACAATAATTTGCCTGATATTTAAATAAAAAAAATTTACACTCTAAAAATAAAAGTATCCTTGACTATTTTATTGCTACTCTCTAGTTATAATAGTAATTCATACATTTATGCATTCACTGGAAACTTCTTACAAGTAATTTTAACTTTTCTAAAGAAAAAGAATCATTTTATTTTAAACAATAAAAAGCTAAATTTTCAAAGGGTTAACTATAAAATAATGAGCATAAAAATAATGCTAATTTATCAATTGTGTGAATTTTATTTCATTAACTAAACTTGAACAGTAAATCTGTCAAAAATCTAGGATATTTGACTGAAAATTAAGAAAAATTTGATGCTATGGCAATTTCATAAGTAACAAGCTAATTAAAAATAATTTTCTCTTTGTCTAGTGGACAAAAATATATGAGCCACTAAGATAGATAAGGGATTATTTCAAAATCTTCGCACATCTGGAATACATCCATAAAACTACCTAGTATAGAGCAGTGCGTATGAATACATCCAAATTTCGTCCATGAACTATCCATTGGCAACGTCTCGTAGACGTATAGTGGACGTAAAATATGTGGATATTTGACGTGCCATGGATCTAAACTGGACCAAAAGAGATGTCTACTGGATTAGAGTACATCCCGCTGATGATGTCATATCGACGTCTACTGGACGAATTTGTGTTGTATGGGAGCATTGTTTCACGGCTGTGGAAGTCATTTAAAACTACTGGAATGTGTAATAGGTGGCACGGGAGAGGTCGTGTTAGAAGTACTACGCCTGCAGAAGACAGATATATCGTCCTATCAGCAAAAAGGAACAGGTGCACAGCTCAGCAGGTGGCAAACCAGTTTCTTGCTGCCTCAGGAAAGCAGATCTCTCGAAAAACTGTTGCCAAACGTTTGAGGGGAGGAAGACTATACGCCCGCAGACCTGTTGTGTGTGTCCCATTGACCAGACAGCACCGTACTGCACGTTTGCAATGGTGTCGTGAGCATCGCAATTAGACTGAACAAGACTGGGCATGCGTACTATTCTCAGATAAGAGTAGGTTCAATCTGTCATCGGATTGTGGACACCAACTGATCTGGCGTAAGAGTGGTACTGAAATATCCAGGAAAGGGACCAATATCTGACATGCAGTGCCATGGTGTGGGCCGGCATCATGGTCAATGGCCGCACGCCCCTACATGTGGTTGCTAATGGGACTATGACGGGCATACGATACATTAATGAAGTTCTACTTCCTCATGTTCATCTTTTCCGTGGTGCTGTCTGTGATAAATTTGTTTTTATGGACGACAACGCTACATGTCATCGAACATTCACTGTTCAGGATTGTCTAGACAGCGAGGGTATTCAACGCCTCGTATGGCCATCACGTTCTCTAGATATAAACCCCATTGAAAATGTGTGGGATTCTTTGGGGAGGCAAGTTGCTGGTCGAAACTATCCTCCGACAAACAAGAACACCCTCATCCGTGCACTCCCAGAGGAATGGGATAAATTGCCTCAACAGCTGCTGTATAATGTTGTGCAAAGTATGGTACGAAGTGTGGAATGTTGCATCAAACTCCACGGTGGACATATCCCGTACTGATACCTTTTTTCAAGGTGCCTGCTGACTTTTAGATGCATTGTTCTATTTTTCCGTATGCAGCATCAAATGAAAAAATTTTTTCTTTCAGGTGTTTCACAGCTTTTGTACTTTCCAGAACAATAAATGTTCTCTATTCTAATGTCTGAACAGTGTGGCAACTATATTTTATCCTACTAGGCCTCATGTGACTCGCTTAATGTTATGCTACACTGCAATTTGTGATCCGTCCTTAGCAATTGTCCAGCAGTGTATGTACATAGGAATTTTTATTTCAGAAAGGTTTTACGGCATGTGTGTGTGAAATTATTACTCATTAATGCGATATGTAGTATTAAAATTAGATTTTAATTTCAGGTTTAATGATTATTATTATGATTCATTTATATTACTTATTATTAAAATTATTGTAAAAAGATTACCCTTATATTATTTTTTAATTAGTTACTAAAAACTAACTAGTAAACATTATAATTACATAGTTATACTTTTGTGTTGTTATATAAATGAGGGTAAATATTTTTTAATTCAATAGAAAATGCTACAAATTTGAGGGTGGAAATTATGTTAGAAATATAGTATGAAAACCACGCACAGTGTCTAAATTTAACTTGTTTTCTTACCACCAAACATTTCGGAAGAAGATTATAAATTTGGATTGTAATCAACATAAGAAGAAACTAATATTTTATCAACAGAAGATGCAATAAATTTGTAAATTAAACTACAAACTTTAATGTTGTTGCCTACTTCTCACAAAGGACACTTATTACAGTATAATTAACTACATTCCAAAGCAAAAAATGATATTCTAACCATTATATTCGTTAGAATGTAGTTAATGCTTAACTGCTCAAAATTAATGATTTCTATTTTAGTTTGTGAAATTATTTAAAAAAAATTCTTTCTTGCCACTAGGAATAATAAGGAAGTCATTATGAATTGATTTAAAAATGGAAAAACAAAAAAATAGAAAATAAAGATAACTTCTATATCTGAGAGCAAAAAATTAAATTTATAAAAAATGAAAATATTCACTAAAATTGAAATGCTCAATCCTTTTAAAATAAGAAATAATATTATGTAAAAAAATTGATCAAAATTAAATGATTTTGAATTCATCTGAATGAATATAGCTTACATATCATAACTATTGTAAAGGGATTTGCGAAAACTAATTATAAATACATTTATTTTAAAATATTGAGTTATTCAGTTTTCCATCACATTTAATAACTGTAAATAAAATACGTTAAATAATTCAAAAATTTAGTTAATAAAAATAAATTTTAAATTTTTCGTAAAAATTGGAAATAACAGGGTAGCATTGTTAGAGCAAAATTGCTCTAGCATTTTTTAAAAATAAGGTTACCATATCAAAATTAAATTACAATTCAAAATTAATTTTTAAGATCAAAATTATAAATTTCAAATAAATTACAAGGTCAAAATGCTTGCCACATGATACGTAGATTTTGAATCAGAAAATTTACTGAAATCATATTTTCTATTATTCAGAGTTCACTGAGAATGTGTAGGGAAAGTGAAATTATATTTGAAATCTAATTATACCAGTTAAAATGCCTTAAAAAAACTAATGGAACTCCTTGTCTTTACATTTCAGTGCTCATTTTGATTTGTTTCTATTTCATTAATTTTTCCTTTCGTCTCAAGAATGTAAGAAACTTTAATACGAACAAACTCTCGAAAAACATTCTAGAATAAATTATCCAATTACATGTGTGCTGGAGAAATATATTCAGTAAGCCTTGTTTTCTTGTCAAAGAACGCATTTTAGAATTCTGGGCAACATTGTACAAAAATGAACGGAGACTTAAAAAAAAGAATACAGTTTCCTTTTTCTTGTCTTTTCAGAAAGAGGTGCAACGGACAATTTAAGTCAGGAAATGCAGAATTCCTTCGTAATTACATTTATGAAGAACAAAAACAATCTGTGATTTGGGTTTTTAATGGGTTGAACCTGGGGCTTGAGCAGCTACCAGGCGCGTCGGCAGGTGGTGGATCGCCAGAACGTCCTGCAGGAATGACAGGATAGCCTTGAATATAGAATCAAAGGCCGCGAACCAGCTCCCGTAAACCCTGGTGTTATGCGACCCGTGCCTAGGGCTATTTGGCACCGCGGTAATGGTGTCTTAATGGAGCCTCTAGTTGCCTGGCGAATTTCTAGAACTTTTGCCTTGCCCAGTAACTCAGGTAATGCTGGGTGGACCGTTATATTACCTGAGCTTATTAATTGTTATCTTATGGCTGAAAAGACACAAGAAATAACTAACCTTTCTGCATTTGCAGGTGAAGCCTCTGAAGTAGACCTTGCTGAAAAAGACAAGGGAACTCAGAGGCAATCTAGTGAAGGGGCAGCAATGAATCCTTCACAGGAGGTAGAAATGACCTCCAAACCATCTTCTTCTGGTGAAAGTCAGGAAGCTATCGCTAGCATGACTGACTCTCTGACCAGAATCAAGCTTAAAAAGAGACTTTCTGGTGCCCAGAAAAAGAGGCTGGTAAAGGAACGCAAAATCGCCGAGGGGACTTGGGTTGAAAAACCCAAGGCAACCAAAGGCGAGAAGCGTCCCGCCAACCGGATGGACCAGGGCAAGACCGGAAAGGCTGCCAAGAGAGAAGGACCTGGGGGATTTACCTACAGGGCGGCTCTCACGGTGGTCAAGATGGCTGTGCTCATAGAGGGTCATCCGGAAAAACGGCTAACAGAGGAACAGGCCTCCGACCTGGAACTCTTGTTAACCGAGAAAATAGGAAGGAATGAGGAGGGTTTTGCCCCAACCTTCCTATCCTGTAAACTTGAAAATGGGGCACTTATTGTCAACTGTGCAGATCTGGGGAGCTCAAAGTGGCTGGAACAGACTGTCAGTGACATAAGCCCCTGGCAGGAGCAAAAACTCTTGGTGGGTGAGGCAAGGAAACTTGTCAGAACCACCAAGATAATTGCAAAACTGCCGAAAATCTGTAGTAAACTGGAACCTAAAGAGGTCCTGAGAAAAATCGAGGCACAGAACGGTGGGGTCACTCCAACGGAGTGGAACGTTCTTAACATCAAGAACGACCCATCTGGGCAGACCATCGTTCTTAGTGTACCTGAACTAGATGCTGCCACACTTGGTGTAAGGGGATATAAGTTTCATATCGGACTTCACCAAGTGCAAGCAAAAGTACTTGACAAACCCGCTCCTGCCGATGGGGGTGAAGGTAGTTCAAGCCAACCTCCACCACAGTAGAAGTGGTACCACTAACCTCAGTAAGAAGTTTCTTGCTGGGGATATACACCTGGCCCTGATTCAGGAACCCTGGCTGGTTAGGGGGAGAATCAGTGGCCTCAAAGGAACTAAAGGTAAGCTTATCTATTGTACCAATAGCAACGCTAGAACTTGCATACTCTTACATAAAAACATTGAGGTTTTACCCCTCTCTGAATTTATCCTTAGAGACCTGACAGCTGTGAAAGTCAGACTCAACATAGAGGGAGGGGACAGAGAAATTGTTTTTGGCTCTGTGTACCTGCCCTATGAAGAGAAGGCTCCACCTGACCATTCTCTGCACAAGCTCATGAACTTTTGCAGAGACAACAACTTACAGGTAGTCCTAGGACTAGACTGTAATGCTCACCATGTTGTCTGGGGAAGTACGGACACAAATAAAAGAGGTGAGTACCTTTTAGAATTCATTCTAAACTACGGGTTAGATATTCTAAATGAGGGCAACGAACCAACTTTCATTACTTCCAATCGATCTGAAGTAATCGACATTACTATAGCGACAACGCTAATTAGCAAAAATATCAAAAATTGGAAAGTAGATGGCAGACCTTCTGGCTCAGACCATCAAAACATCCATTTTGAAATTCACTCTAATGTGTGTCTGGATCGCATGTTCAGAGACCCAGTTAGGACGGACTGGAAGAAATTCCAGGAGGATTTGACTGGGTTGGTTGAGCTCGGGAACAGACCTATTAGAGACAACTACGATCTAGAAGTTACAGCAGACCTTCTGCACAGTAGTATTCTAGATTCTTATCATAACAATTGCCCTATTCGCACTAGGAGAGCTAAACTCCAATGTCCTTGGTGGAATGACTCTCTAGCAGCCGAAAGGGCAAATGTTAGGAAACTTTTTAATAAAGCCAAGAAAAATGGTGAATGGGAGAACTATAAAACGGCCCTCACTAATTATAACAAACTTGTTAGGAAAAGCAAAATTAACTCCTGGAGGAAGTTCTGTGAAGAGATAGATTCTATCTCTGAAGGAGCTAGACTCCAAAAACTCCTCAAAAGGGATGAACCTATTTTGGTTGGCACCTTAAAGGACGAGGAGGGTAATTTTGCTGCTTCCGGGAAAGAGGTTATGGAAATTATGACCAAAACCCACTTTCCAGGAGCTAGAGATATTTATAGCAACGAAGGGGAGCACTGCATTGGCTCTTTGCAAAGAGTCAATAGCGATCAATGGACCATCGCTAAAAATATCGTTAACTACAATATTGTTAAATGGGCAATCTCTGCCTTTAAACCTCTAAAAAGCCCAGGGCCTGATGGAATTATGCCCATCATGATCCAGAAGGCAGAGGTTATCATACCAGTGCTAACTAGAATTTACAGAGCTAGCTTAGCACTGGGTTACATACCAAAGATATGGTAGAAGACCAGGATTGTTTTCATTCCTAAACCTGGTAAGGACACCTATGACCAGGCCAAGTCTTACAGACCTATCAGTCTTTCTTCATTCTTTCTTAAAATTATGGAGAAAATCATTGATCGGCATATAAGAGATTACTTGGATAGTAACAGTCCCTTGCATGCTCTTCAATTTGCCTATCAACCCGGCAAATCTACTGAAACTGCTTTACATCAGCTAGTTTCTAAGATTGAAACCATTCTGGATCAAAAAGAAATTGCCTTGTCACACTTTCCTCGACATCCAAGGTGCCTTTGATAATACTTCCCATTCATCCTTCCTCAATGCACTTAAAGGGGCAGGAATTAATCAGATCCTAGATACTTGGACTGAGGCCTTGATTTCGGATAGACTGTATACATATGAACATCTTCGGTCAATCATTTGAAAAAAGGCTACTAGAGATTGTCCTCAAGGAGGTGTTCTCTCACCATTACTTAAGAACCTAGTTGTAAATAGCCTTATAAAATATCTTAATGATAGGGGCTATTATACGCAAGGATATGCTGATGACTTTGTCATCCTTATCCTTGGCAAAGATTTCGACATAACTTGTCATCTCCTGCAGGATGCTCTAAGTTATGTAGGTCAATGGTGCATGGACCTGATGGTTAAACCTCAGAAAACCTACCTTGTACCTTTTACACGCAAAAGGAAACGGAAGGGTTTTATCATACAAAGACTTTTTGATGTTGAAATCAATGTGGCTTCAGAGGTGAAGTATCTGGGCTTTTATTTAGACCAAAAACTCACCTGGAATAAGCACATACGAATTGTTACAATTCGTAATTATACACATTCTAAAGATAATTGTAGTCTTCATTTTATTATAAAAAATGTATTTTAGGAGAAAAATTAGTTTTCGCATACTAAGCCCAAGTCACACAAGTGACTGGTCTTTCCCGCTTACATTGATATAAAAGCCAACAAAATTCTAGGATATACTCAATGTTTATGAACGAATGGGTTCATTTATAATAAATAAAATTCTAAGTTTAACTGTAGAATTCATTTATTCATTTATGTAGTATAAATATTATATTTTAAAAGAAAAATAGGTTTTTGTATACTGCGTACAAGTGACACAAGAGACTTCTCTTTCCTGCTTACACTGATTTAAAAAGTCCCCAATATCTTATACGTGGGGTATTTCACCCCATGTATAGAAAAACGAATGGTTTATTTCAGTAATAAGTCACATTCTAAGAAAAACTGTAGTGTTCATGTTATTACAAAAAATATATTTTAGGAGAAAAATCAGTTTTTTTAAATTGCACTTATATGTTACGTGCGACTTCTGATTCCCGCTTACATTGAATTGAAAAATCCCCAACATCTTAAGAACTACCAAGTTACACACAAACGATTGGTTTTATTTAACTATAAATCACATTCTAGGAGAAAATCCGGTATTCTTTTTATTATAAAAAATATATTTTAGGAGAAAAATGAGTATTTGCATACTAACCCCAAGTCACAGAAGTGACTTTCCTTTCCCGTTTACATTGAGTTGAAAGTCCTTAATATCTTAGGAACTACTCGATTTATAAACAAACGAAAGGTTTCACTTAATAATAAATCACATTCCAAGACTATACGTGCTATTTATTTTATTATAAAAAATATATTTTATGAGAAAATGAGTTTTTGTATAAGGCGCCCAAGTGACACAAATGACTTCTCTTTCCCTCTTACATTGATTTGAAAAGTCCCCAATATGTTAGGAACTACCCGATGTAAAGAAAAACGAATGGTTTCATTTAGTAATAAGTCAAATTCTAAGACAAACTGTAGTGTTCATGTTATTACAAAAAATATATTTTAGGAGAAAAATCAGTTTTTATAAAGTGCACCCATATGTTACGTGTGACTTCTGATTCCCGCTTATATTGACTTCAAAATTCCCCACTATCTTAAGAACTTCCCAGATATACACAAACGAATAGTTTAATTTAGTAATACATCACATTCCAACACTAACCGTGCTATTTATTTTATTATAAAAAATATATTTTAAGAGAAAATGAGTTTTTGTATAAAGCGCCGAAGTGAAACAAAATGACTTCTCTTTCCCGCTTACATTGATTTCAAAAGTCCTAAATATCTTAGGAACTACCCCATGTATAGAAAAACGAATGGTTTCAATTAGTAATAGGTAACATTCTAAGACAAACTGTAGTGTTCATAATATTACAGAAAATATATTTTAGGAGAAAAATCAGTTTTTATAAAGTGCACCCATATGTTACGTGTGACTTCTGATTCCCGCTTATATTGACTTGAAAATTCCCCAATATCTTAAGAACTTCCCAGATATACACAAATGAAATAGTTTAATTTATTAATACATCACATTCCAAGATTTACCGTGCATTTTATTTTATTATAAAAATATACTTTAAGAGAAAAATGAGTTTTTGTATAAGGCTCCCAAGTGACACAAGTGACTTCTCTTTCCCTCTTACATTGATTTCAAAAGTCCCCAATATCTTAGGAACTACCCCATGTATAGAAAAACGAATGGTTTCATTTAGTAATAGGTCACATTCTAAGAAAAACTGTAGTGTTCATGTTATTACAAAAAATATATTTTAGGAGAAAAATCAGTTTTTATAAAGTGCACCCATATGTTACGTGTGACTTCTGATTCCCGCTTATATTGACTTGAAAATTCCCCAATATCTTAAGAACTTCCCAGATATACACAAACGAATAATTTAATTTAGTAATACATCACATTCCAACACTAACCGTGCTATTTATTTTATTATAAAAAATATATTTTAAGAGAAAATGAGTTTTTGTATAAGGCGTCCGAAGTGAAACTAAATGACTTCTCTTTCCCGCTTACATTGATTTCAAAAGTCCTAAATATCTTAGGAACTACCCCATGTATAGAAAAACGAATGGTTTCATTTAGTAATAGGTCACATTCTAAGAAAAACTGTAGTGTTCATCTTATTACAAAAAATATATTTTAGGAGAAAAATCAGTTTTTATAAAGTGCACCCATATGTTACGTGTCACTTCTGATTCCCGCTTTTATTGACTTGAAAATTCCCCAATATCTTAAGAACTTCGTAGATATACACAAACGAATAGTTTAATTTAGTAATACATCACATACCAAGACTAACCGTACTTATTTATTTTATTATAAAAAATATATTTTTAGAGAAAAATGAGTTTTTGTATAAGGCTGCCCAAGTGACACAAGTGACTTCTCTTTCTCGCTTACATTGATTTCAAAAGTGCCTGAATATCTTAGGAACTACTCCATGTATTAGAAAAACGAATGGTTTCATTTAGTAATAGGTCACATTTTAAGACATAAACTGTAGTGTTCATGTTATTACAAAAAATATATTTTAGGAGAAAAATCAGTTTTTATAAAGTGCACCCATATGTTTACGTGTGACTTCTGATTCCCGCTTATATTGACTTGAAAATTCCCCAATATCTTAAGAACTTCCCAAATATACACAAACAAATAGTTTAATTTAGTAATACATCACATTCCAACACTAACCGTGCTATTTATTTTATTTTAAAAAATATATTTTAGTAGAAAAATGAGTTTTTGTATAAGGCGCCCAAGTGAAACAAATGACTTCTCTTTCCCGCTTACATTGATTTCAAAAGTCCCTAATATCTTAAGAACTACCCCATGTATAGAAAAACGAATGGTTTCATTTAGTAATAAGTCACATTTTAAGATAAACTGTAGTGTTCATGTTATTACAAAAAATATATTTTAGGAGAAAAATCAGTTTTTATAAAGTGCACCCATATGTTACGTGTGACTTCTGATTCCCGCTTATATTGACTTGAAAATTCCCCAATATCTTAAGAACTACCCAGATATACACAAATGAATAGTTTAATTTAGTAATACATCACATTCCAACACTAACCGTGCTATTTATTTTATTATAAAAAATATATTTTATGAGAAAAATGAGTTTTTGTATAAGGCGCCCAAGTGACACAAATGACTTCTCTTTCTCGCTTACATTGATTTCAAAAGTCCTAAATATCTTAGGAACTAGCCCATGTATAGAAAAACGAAAGGTTTCATTTAGTAATAGGTCACATTTTAAGATAAACTGTAGTGTTCATGTTATTACAAAAAATATATTTTAGGAGAAAAATCAGTTTTTATAAAGTGCACCCATATGTTACGTGTGACTTCTGATTCCCGCTTATATTGACTTGAAAATTCCCCAATATCTTAAGAACTACCAAAATATACACAAACGAATAGTTTAATTTAGTAATACATCACATTCCAAGACTAACCGTGCTATTTATTTTATTATAAAAAATATATTTCATTAGAGAAAATGAGTTTTTGTATAAGGCGCCCAAGTGACACAAATGACTTCGATTTCTCTCTTTTATTTATTTAAAAAGTCCCCAATATCTCAGCAATACAAAAACGTATTTTTCTCTAAAAATGTATTTTTATAATAAAATGAATACCAACATTAATTTTAGAATGTGATTTACTACTAAATGAAACCATTCGTTTGTGAATATACTGGGTATTTCTTAAGATATTTCGCAATTTTGAAATAAATTTAAGCAAGAATCAGAAGTCACAAGTACCATATGGTAGCAATATACATGAATTCAATTTTTCATTAAAATAAATTTTTAATCATAAAATGAATACCAGATTTTGTCTTAGAATGTGACTTATTACTATATTAAAGCATTCGTTTTTTTTTTCATGGTGTAGTTCCTAAAATATTGGAACTTTTCGCAATCAATTTACGAGGTAAATAGGAGTCACTTGTGTCCCTTGGGCGCCTTATACAAAAACTCATTTTTATCCTAATTAAAATTATAATCGAAATTATAGTCGAATTCAAAGTTATTGTCAAATGTTTAAGAAATTCTTTTTCTATCGGCAAACGGTTGGTTGGATTTAGTTATTACTTATCAATTTACTGTTAGTCATATCATTTATTTTATAACACAACGTATATATTTTGAGAAAAACTTAAAAAATGCATATTTCTTTTACTGGTTTATGTGATGACTTGATTGCATTTCAAAAATTTCTGTATATCTTCATTATTGTCACGTATAAATTAAAATAGTTTGCTGTGCTTAGTATAGAATGCAAATTTAAAGCTAACTAAGCTGTTTATATTATTATAAAAATTGTAATTTACGAGAAAAATGTGTTTTTAGATAAGCCGTCCTAATGATACAAGTGACTCCTGTTTGCTGTGAACATGAATTTCAAAATTCCACAATATCTATAGAAATTCCCTTTCTATACTTAAACGAATGGTCTCATTTAGTGTTGAATATTATTCTAAAGCAAATATTATTGCATTTACTTTGGTTTAAAAAACAGAGTTTTATTAAAATTCCATCGACAAAACTTCTGAATCGGGCGCCTACATCATGGGTGGTTGACAGAGTACGTGAGAACAATATAGGAACACATTTTCCCAGAAAAATATCTTTGAGTACTTCTACAGAATTTTGTAAATAGCCTTTTTTTATAAAAGGAAATATTATTTATGAAAAAGAATTAGGTTCCCATGGATTTTATATGTTTAAATACCATTACAACTTTGTTTAATGTGTGACATATAGGATCTATTAATCTCAAATATTTTTAAATATCTTAAATAATATTTTCTAGATCTTAAAAGCCGACCAATGGTTGAGTGGTTAGCGTTCCTGATTCTTGAGCTGTGGGTCCCGGGTTCGAATCCCGATTCGGGCATGGATGTTACTATCTCTCTGTGTTTCTCTGTCCTTTCTTGTGTGTTAATGTATGAATGTGGCCCGCCCTATAAACGGGTCTGTGGTAGAATGGCGCGGGCAACGCTACTCGAGTCCGTGACTTGGTTCACAGGTGCCCGCTGGGAAACGACAAATGAGTAGCAGTTTCCGGCCTTGTTGTGGCGAAGGGTTAGTCAACCAAATGCCCGCCGTTATTAAAAAAAAAAAGATCTTAAAACCGTTTACTGTAAATGCTATAAAATGAACTTTTAAAGCTTTTCCAAGTAATTGTTTTAAAAGAAAAAATAAGTTTTAAAAGAAAATTGTGTTTTGCACATTATAGCAAGTGGCACAATTGACTTCCGATTCCCGTGAACATTAATTTCCAAATTCCCCATTATCTTTAGAAATTTTCAACATACAAAACGAATGGAATAATTTGGTTTTTAAAAACATTATAAAATTAAGGATCGTACATATTTAATTATAAAAAGTATATTTCATGAGGATTTTTTTTTCATATTGTACTTTGTGACAGATTCTTTGACGCACGAATATGAAATTCAAAACAAGTCGATATCTTAAGGAATTCTTTTTCTTATCGGGAAACGGTTGTTTGAATTTAGTCATTACTTAACAATTTATATATACTGCTATTGACATCCTTTATTTTATAACGAAATAAATACATTTTGAGAAAAACCCCAAGATAGCGAATTTCAATTACTCCTTTATGTGATGAGTTGATTACATTTCAAAAATCTCTCTGTATATCTTCATTATTGTCAGGTATATATTTAAATGTTTTGTTGTGTTTAGTATGAAATGCAATTTTAAATCTAACGTAGCTGTTTATTTTATTAAAAAAAATGCATTTTACGAGGAATATGTGTTTTTATATATGTCACACTAGTGGACACATGTGACTTCTGTTTCCAATGAATATGAATTTTTAAATTCCACAATATCTTTAGAAATTCACTGTCTATTTAAAAAACGAATGGGCTTGTTTAGTATTGAATCCTTTTCAAAGCAAATGATTGCATTTACATTTTTTTAAAATTGAAGTTTTTTTTTAAATCTCATCGTCTAATCTAATCGGTCGTTCAAGGAGTATGTGTGAGCAATAACAAAACTCATTTTCTCAGAAAAACATATTTAAGTACTCCCATAAAATTTTTTAAATAGTCTTTTCTTATAAAAGGAATTATTATTTATGCTAAAGAGTCAAGGTTCCATTCACGGTAAATGTTTAAATGCCGTTCAACTTTGTCTAATATGTGACATGAGATCAAAGAATTTCAAATATTTTTATGTATCTAATATCGTGAACATTAATTTCTAAATTCCACAATAATTTAAGAAATTATTATATTAAACATATTTTATTATTAAAAATACATTTTAGGAGGAAAAAATTTTTTTTTTCAAATTGCATTTTGTGACAAGTTCTGTGACGCACAAGCATGAAATTCAAAATGTCTCGATATCTTAAGAAATTCTTTTTTTTTTACTAGGAAACGGTTTTTTGGATTTAGTAATTACTAGCAATTTACTGATAACGACATCATTTATTTAATTACCAAAATTATTTATGTTGAGAAAAACCCGAAGAGCGCAAATTTCTATTATTGCTTTATGTGATCAGTTGATTACATTTCAAAAATCTCTGTGCATTTTCATTTTTCTCTTATATATATTATAAAATTCTTTGCTGTGGTTAATATAGAATGCAAATTTAAAGCTAACGTAGCTGTTTATTTTAATACAAAAAATGTATTATATGAGGAATATGTGTTTTTTTATTTATATGTCTCCTTATAGTGACACAAGTAACTTCTGATTCCAGTGAACTTGAATTTCAAAATTCGACAATATATTTAGAAATTCTCTGTCTATTCATAAACGAATAGGCTCATTTAGTATCGAATCTTATTCTAAAGCAAATATAATTGCATTTACTTTCATTTAAAACAGAGTTTTATTAAAATCCAATCGGCAAAACTTCTTGATCTGTCGTATACATCGGTCGTTGACTAAGTACGTGTGAGCAATATCGAAACTCATATTTTCTCAGAAAAACATATTTATTTACTCTCATAAAATTTTTTAAATGGCCTTTTCTTATAAAAGGAAATAATATATATGGAAAACATTCAGGGTCCTATGGACGTTATATGTTTAAATGCCGTTTAACTTGGCTTAGTATGTGACATAGAGGATCAATGAATTTCAAATATTTTTATGTATCTTAAATAATATTTTCTAGATCTTAAAACCGTGTGCAAGTTATAAAATGAAACTTTAAGGCTATTCCAAGTATTTTTTTTTAAAGAAAAACAAATTTTAGAAGAAAAGTGTGTTTTTGTATATTACGCCAAGTGACACAAGTGACTTCTGATTCCCGTGATCATCAATTTCCTAATTCCACATTATCTTTAGAAATTCCCAATATTTAGAAATTCCGAGTATATACAAAAACGAATGGGCCATTTAATATTGAATTACATTCTATAACTAAGGATAATACCCGTTTTATTATTAAAAATAAATTTTAGTGTGAAATTTTTTTCTATATTGCACCTTGTGACAGGTCATGTGACCTACGAGCATGAAATTCGAAATTTCTCGATATCTTAAGAAATTCTTTTTCTACCGGGAAACTGTTGGTTGGATTTAGTAATTATTAATAATTTACTGCTAGTGACATCATTTAGTTTATAACGAAATATACAGCGAGTCAAATTTAAACTCGTACACTATGTTGTTTTTCGTTCAATTTGAGATACGAAACGTAATCATTAAAAATTTTCAGTATGTTTGATTTAGGTAACAAGTAAAACACTTTATTTTTATTTTACAAAAGTGACTTTTTGATTTAATCATTTTTTTAACAACGCTTTACTTATTTAGATGAATATTCAAAAAAGATAGCCAAAATAAAACTCATACGCATTGTAGTCCCGCAGTGAATTATGAAAAGATAAATGAAATCAACATTTAAAATTTTGTGTCGCGTTGAAACAAGGCTCTATTAGTCAGAAAGTAATTATTTTGTTTGGATTTTCACTATGGGACATCAATGTGGACAAACATACTTAAGTGAACGAGAGCTGATTGTTCACCATTTCAAATTAGGTAAATCACCCCGTGAAATTGCCAAAATGGTCAAAGGAAGTAATTCAACAATTCAAAGTATTATTTATGGATATAAAAATGGCGAAGAATTGCAGAACGAATCCAAGGTGAACAAACGAAAAATTTTTTATTCTCATGATGAATGTTGGATTATTCGACATGTAAAAAGATATCCCACAATAAGCGCTCCTAAATTTGCTCTTGAAGCTAAAACGTTTTTAAATAAGAGTGTTCACCAGGAAACAATACGAATCATTTTAAGAAAAAACAATTTTCACAGTAGGATTGCAAGGAACAAACCCTATATTAGCAAACAAAATCGATTAAAAAGATTATGTTTTGCAAAGAATACAAAAGAGAGACATTTACATATAGGGATAAAGTAATTTACACTGGTAAATCTAAGTTCAATTTGTTTCCTTCGAAAGGAAAGGTAAAAGTATGGCAAAACTCCAATAAGGAGCTAAATCTTGCAAATACGGAAAAAAAAAACGTTAAGCATGGAGGAGGAAGCGTGATGGTATGGGGGTGTATGTCTGCAGCAGGTATTGGCCGATTGGTATTTATAGAATTTACTCTGAATCAGTTACTACATCAATATGTTAAAGGATAATTTAAAACATAGTGCAGAACATACACAGCTTGGGATAGCAAACACTTTTCAGTTCTATCAGAATAAGAACACAAAGCATACTGCTCTTATTACTTAATTGTGGCTACGGTACATTTGTCCTAAAGTAACTAAAACTCCTCCACAATCACCAGACTTAAACATGATAGAAAATTTATGGCATCAGTTTGAAGATGCTGTAAGCAATCAACAAATTTCTAACAAAAATGAATTAAAAAAAGGCATTATTGGAAGAATGGAACACAGTTTCACAGTAAAGATTACTGTGAAACTATCGTTCGATCTATGCCAAAACGTTTTGAACATGTAATTAGAAATAAAGGACATCCAACAAAGTACTAAAAGGAAGATATCTTGAATCAATATTTTTTAATATAAAGATTTTGTACAGTGTATGAGTTTCTTTTTGACTTTTTTTGTTTAAATAATCATCCTAAAAGTGATGTGTTGTATAGATAATGTGTAAATCTAAAATTTATTTTTGTGAAACATAGAAGAGGTGTTTTACTGACTACCAAAATGAAAATATTGAATTTTTTTTAGTATATTACTTTCTATATCTTAAATTAAACAAGAAATATCACAGTGTACGAGTTACATTTTGACTGACTGTATTTAGTACAAAGTCCCAGAAATTTGATTATTACGCCCTAATTTCTGGTATTCTGTTAATTAAAAAGTGAATGATAATTATAGCGCATATTTCAACAGTAATTTTGTTTCCAGATAAAGTAATTGTGAATCTGTATAGTAAATTAAAAATGAATATTTAAAATTTCAAAAAAGTTTCATAAAAAAACTAATTTACCGGTTCTAAAAAATTATTTAAATCAACAAACATGATATCCAGTGTTTTGTGAATATGTGATTGAATATTTTCTTAAATTTCTAATACACAAAAGATGGCTTGAGTCAAAGCTCGTACTTGTTTTAGAATGGATAGTAAAATTTAAAACTTGTCTCAGATTAATATTTTGTAAATTGTATAAAACTTTTTTTAATTATAATAAAGGGAAACAATTTCTTTTAATGTAATAAATTTTTTTAATTATAATACATATACAATCACCAACTTCAGAGCATATGATTCTGGGTTCGATCCCAGCCATTGTCGATAAACGAGAGATGCTGAATTTTTGCCTTCACATTGAGTCCTTCTGCTGGTGTGGCGTGGATGTGGAGAGGAAGGTACTTACTTAAGTGTGACATCGTCACTTGACCGAATTCAAAATTACGAAGCATTTGGTGATGGGCGAGTATAACAAACCCGTTAACCTTAAGGTACAGTCCAGGAATCAACAGCACCGTTGTGTATGTACGCTTTCACATTGAGAGCTCTAGTTAAACTCACCCTGCTTCCCGTTATAATTGGAAAGGTGACCTTATTCTTCCTCACAGGGTTTTAGAGCTCCGTGGGTTGGGGACCAAAGTCCTTCTGCTGTTGCGTTGAGGAGTGTGCTATCTCAGGGGTGACCTCCTCACCTGACAGTGGTTCAAAATTACGAGACGCTTTACGAGTGAGTAATCTAAACCTCATAACATTAATATACAGCTCGGAGATTGCTAGCATCACTATGTATGCCATCACGTCAGTCGGACAGAGTACTTGGGGGTTTTCCGGATTTCCTCCCTTGCGACGACCTCTATCTTTTATACGACTTTCGGGAAAATAACACTGGTTTACATTGGTCCGACAACAACGACTAAATTATTATTTTTATAATTAATACATTTTGTTATTTAAATAACTGCAAGTAAAAAGGTCCCACCACTTCTCATTTTTGTATAACACAAAATGGAATCGACCATTATTTTTTATGATTTCGAGCCAAATACCCGCACCAACCCCTGCTGACAACACTGTAACCCTGCCTTAATCATTTCGGCTTTCTCAGAATAGTAAAATTATATGTTAAGAGTGGTTGTGTGCTTTTACATTAGTTCATACCGAAATCTGCAAATGTTGCAAAATTAAGCCTGATAAGTTTTGTTACATTTGTGGACGTTTTATATTAAAATCACACAACAGACATTTATCACAAGAAGTGAAAAAAGCTTATTTTCTGTATTTCGGGTGCTAAGTTAGTGACCAAGGTAAAAGTTGGGCTCCTCACGTGTGCTGTGTAAATTGTAATGTGGCTCATGTTCAGTGGATGAAAGGCAACAGAAGCTCTATGCCATTTGCTGTCCCTTTGGTGTGGCGAGAAATTTCAAATAATTTTGATGACTGATACTTCCATCCTACGAACACAGAAGGATATTCAAAAAGCAAATACATGAAATTGAATATCTTAACATGCCATCTGCGCTCCGACATGTTCCTCATGGCGAAGGCTTACCAATACTAACTCCACCATTGAATCGGAGAGATATTGACATTCAAGAAGTGAGTGACACTGAAGACGCACATCCGAAACAGATATAGCTGGAGACAATTTTGACCTGAACTTTACGCCTTAGACTTCGAGCAAATCCCGTCTTTATTCGTCAAAATGAACTCAATGATTTGGTGCGGGATCTGGGCCTATCGAGACAAGACGGAACTTCTCAGATCTAGATTGCAAGAGTGAAATCTGTTAGCAGCTGGAACAAGTATTTCCTATTTTCGAAAAAGAAATGTTTTTTACTCAAAGTTTTATAAAACGGAAGGTTCAGTTTGTATTTGTTTTGATACAGATAGGTGAATGAAGGAACTAGATATCGAGCATGAACAATCAGAATGGCGCCTTTTTATAGAATCTCCCAAATATAGTTTAAAAGTTGTATTGCTCTACAATGGAAAAAGGAAGCCATCCATACCAATTGTTTATTTAGCTTCGATGAAAGAAACTTATGCAAGCATGGTAACTATTCGAAATGTAATTATGATAAGCAATTCAGTTGGTAAATTTGTGGAGATTTAAATATCATAGCCCTATTAACGGGTTTTTAAGATGGGTTTACAAAAGTTTGTTGCTTTTTATGTTTGCCGATACCTATGTAAAACAACATCATTTTAAGAAAATGGCCAAACAGAATATCTTTCCAACCTGGAGTTAGCGACATTAAATATACACCCCTTATTGAATCGGAAAAGTTTTCTTTCTCCATTTCACATTAAATTGGGACTTACGAAAAATTTTGTGAAGGCTATAGACAAAGAGATGAGGGATTTAAATATTTAGGAAGAGTTTTTACACGATTAAGTGAAGTTAAGCTTAAAGAAGGCATTTTTACTGCGATTCTTAAAGATAAGCAAATCAGAAAAGTGATTTGGACCCTGCTTTTGAAGGAAAACTAAATCAAAAGGAATTAGCAGCTTGGAAATAATTTGTGGAAGTGGAAAAAGAATTTTTAGGAAGCAAGGACAAAAATTATAAAATCCTGATAGAAGAGCTTTGTAAGTTCTACCAAGCCATGAATTGTCGAATGTCACTCAAAATTCACTTTTTACATTCACATTTAGATTTTTTTCCAGAAAATCTTGGCATGGTTAGTGATGAACAAGGGGGAAAAATTCCAAGAGGACATTAAGACCCTAGAAACTCGATATCAAAGTCATTGGGAACCAGCAATGATGAGTGACTACCGCTGATTTCTAAGGAAAGAATATTTTACTCCACTTTGCGGTGGCCATGCCATACACCACCGCAACTCCCGATCTGGCGTATCAACCTGACATCACGGAAAAACTAACTTTATGCACTTATGTATATTAGTCAAGACTTGCTTGAAAACTGTAACTGCATTGTAACTAACTGATTATATAATCTTGTAATGTGTACAGGTGTTCCTGTAGCACCTCCTACTGCTAATTAAAGTTTGTTCAATTTTATAGAGTATTATTCTATTCACCATTTTCGTCGGTGATATAATATCCGACTTACGACATCTAAATCAATGCACTGGTGACCCAAACAGTTTTACTACGTTGTAATAATGTCTCTCGCTGGAGGAATCTCGATGATTATTTCTTACACAAGTCGGGGAAGAAAATTCTAAAAACTGCAGTATCTTCAATAAAGGTAATATATTATCTGTAGCAAACTTTGTGATAGGCAGTTTTTTTTTTTTCGTCGCTGTTATTATGCCAAAGGACGGGATGGAGGCTGATACAGCTAGAGTAATCCTAAAATTACTCCCCTTCTACGATAAACATCCCGTGCTATGGTTTGCGAATATAGAGGCACAATTTATAGTTTCTGGTATTACACAGGACTCGACTAAATATTATTCAGTGATTTCCGCTTTAACGTCGGATATTTTAAATTACTTCAGTGATATTGAACTCACATGCCTGAGGAGAATAAATATGAAACTTTAAAATCTCTACTCGTTGATGAATTATTAGATTCAGAGCAACGACGCATTAAAACTCTAATTTCAGAATTAATTCTAGGAGACGCCACTTCTTCTCGCTTACTACACAAGATGAGACAATTTGCGAGTAAAACTTTAAGTGAAGATTTTCTAAAAATACTTTGGTTGCAGCACCTAACTCCTCAATATCAAGCTGTTCTTTCAGTTTCCGAGGATAAGCTCGACAAGCTTGCTATAATGGCCGATAAAAAAAATCCACAATACCTCAAACGCGATTGTTGAAGAAATTCAAGTCCCCAAAAATTCTTCTCGAGAATTAAGCGAATTACAAACGCAAATTGCGGAACTTGGAAAACAGATAAAAAGTTTATCTCGAGGTGGCAGGCGCAAATCCGAGTTTCCCCTCCCCGCCTACGCTCTCAGACACCCAAAAGAAAAACTCACTACCCGTGCTGGTATCATTTCAAATTCGGTTCGGCTGCTAAACGTTGCAAATTTCTTTGTTCATTTACAAAATTGGAAAACTAATAGCGAAATCGTATGATCAGGCACAATGCGATTTCAAATTCAGCAATACAAGCCGCTTTTTTGTGTCAGAACCAATTACAAATTTAACTTATCTAGTCGACACACAGTAGTAGTGACATTTGTGTTATACCACGCTCAAAATGCAAGTTTTAGTAATAGCAACTTTAAGTTACATTCAGCTAGTGGCTCTACAATTAAATCTTACGGAATTAAGTTACTAACTCTAAGTTTGAATCTTCGCAGAAAGTTTTCTTGGTATTTTTTAATTGCTGATGTAAATAAACTTATTATTGGCGAAGATTTTCTCAAGCATTTTGGTTTACTTATTGATTTGAAGCATGCGTGTCTTAGGGATAGTAATACTAATTTAATTAAATCGGGTAAAACCGTTCACAATGCATCCCGTGTAACTTTAATAACGGATAACTTGCCCTTTAGGCAGATCTTGGAAAAATACAATGAGGTAATTCGCCCATACCCTTCCAAGCGAATGATAAACCATACTACAAAACATCGTATAACTAACGTGCAGCCTGTGTGTGCATTTGCAAAGCCGCCCAGATTACATCCCACAAAATTGGCAATTGCCAAGAAAGAGTTTGAATATATGTTAGAGCAAGGCATATGTAGACCTATTATGTCAAATTGGTCATCAGTTACCGACTTTCGTCCGACTGGTGACTAGAGCCCATAACAGAATTACTATTCCTGATAATCATCTGCTCTCCCATATTCAAGATTTTTCGAATCAGTTACATAATAAAGTAATATTTTCAAAAATAGACTTGGTATAAGCTTACCATTAAATTCCTGTCCACCCGGACAACGTCCACAAAACTGCAATCACTACACCCTTTGGATTATTTGAATTTTTATTTACGTTAGATAGGAATTTTATTAGTTAGAAAAGAGAAAAACAAGTTTTGTCGAATAGTGTAATTTACGTGAATATTCAAATGTCTTTCAATAGCTTTCTGCGTTTAGGCTGGTCACAACTCGATGTTAAATTACAACAGTTAAAAATGAAGTAAAAGTTTCTTGAGATAAGGTGCCTCAAGTCATTACAGAAATTTTAGCTAACCAGATTCCATCCCATGATACAAACTATTTCCTGTAGGAAAGGTATTTTTCAGGATAATGCAAACCTACCCGTGCAACATGACTTTTATAATCATAATTTGATGTGAACTCAAAAATGAAGTTAAGCACATTTACCTTGAATCCAAGAAATTCCCGATCTCAATATAACTGAACGATTAAGATTCATTTTACAACGTCAAAATACAGAATCGATATTCTCCAACGGCAGTTCTCCTAGAGCTTAAACAATATCTCCTTGAAGTGAATGATACAATAGTCCAGCACCTGTACGAATCAATTCCTAGGCGAATACAAGCAGTATTCCATGACAAAGAGGACGTCCAATACTACATTAATGAAGGGTCCTTTATAATTATTTTGCCTGGTTGGTTAATGCATTGTTTTCATTATCGGATTTCTTCTATAAAAAATCTTATTTACGGCGCACCCTGTCCATTCGTCATAAAAACCAAATAACCAAATTTTCGTCATGTTCACTACGTGCGGCTGAAGCACGTTCAATATGTCATGGTCACAATGTCCTCCAAGTGAAATGATACATCTAGGGTTGGCAAACCAAGTATTGAGAGTCTTCTGCTTGGTCTCTGCTTCAAAATCACAAAGACTCCACCTGACTGCTTCTGTCTAACTGGTAGAGCCCAACACAGGACTAGGTACACAAAAGCATGCTGGGACAGCCTTTTATATCCAACTGATTTCATATAAAATTATTTTTATGTGTGTGATTATAAGAATATTTTCTTGCTAAACTGAAATTGAAGAAGCATTAAAGTTTCATTCACTTAGTAAAACTTTCTTTTCCTTTACTAAATGATGGGTTTTCGTATTGGAAAATGAAAAAAAGAAAAGACTATTTTGAAAATTTATTTTACAAACATTCATTTTCAGCTACTTTCTTCATTTACAAATTTTTTACAAAATAAAAAATTAATTTAAGGAAAATATAATGCTGGTAATACACTGGATTCAAAAAAGAAACAATGTATGTGTGACATTTTATATGCTACAACTTTGGCTTGCTAACATATCATTCAGCAGAAATGATTCTGTAAATGTACAATGCTGACAATCTCGCTCCCTTTAATGATGAAACGAATACAATTAAAATACATATTTTGTAGAAATGTATAGATTTTTATACATTACTTTTTAATATAGTAGTTAATATTATACCTAAGAAAAATGTACATAATGATTTAAAAAGTTGTGATTTTTTTTATACATTAGTTGAATATACAAAAGTTAACTATTTGTATATATTTCGTACAAATTATTTTCTTTATACAAGTAATAAAGCTAATGCTTTTCATATAACACACATTCAAATAATTAAATATAACACATGATAAATACTTATATAATTTACTGCACACAACTCATACACGATAAATTCATAGAAATTCTCAGTTTCACTACAGAAATCTCCTAATCACATAAGTATCAACACCTTGCTTACCATTCATTCACTTTGGTTATAACACATAAAACGATAACAAAAAATATTATTTAATGCATTAAAAACTTAAAATATATTTATAAATATATGACTTCTAAATATACGATTATCATTATAATACAATATTTTGAAATAAAATTCTAAAATATACATGATTTAGTTTACAGGAATAACATTTCTTTTCATGATTAAGTAATGATAAATGACAATATACCCCAGGAAACCACAACCTCAGAGAAATATAAAAAGCAGACCCTAAATGATAGAAACTTTCACCATGTTATTATAGAAATCTTCCCATATTATATAAATTTTATTTTTTTATTTATTTTTTAGATACCACCACATTAAATACTAAAAACTATATAAAAAAAATTGATAACGAGAGTGCATCACAATTTTTTTTAAATAACTAGACATCATAAATTTCATCAAAGAAAATATAAGGATTAAAAATATAATAAGCAACTTTAATGCCGCAGAAACATTTAATTTTTTCCCAAATAATAATATTATGCTGAGAATTACATTACTATAAAACACATTTCTAAACAATATAAATGAAATAATTTTCAATCAACTTTGGTCAAGATGCTTCAACATTTATGAAGGAAGAAATATATTTCCGGTCATATCACAAACCTTAATAAACATTTAATGAAAATAACTAAAGATATAAACAAAATAATATTCACATATATTTACATTTAATATTAATTTTTTAAAAGCAATAAGAAAATTGCTTATTTTATTATTTAAGTTAATGAAAAAGTATGAGAAAAAAATCTACAACAAGATAATGCAGAATTTATATTTTAAATGAATTTTATTTTTACAAAATATTTCCAAAGTATTAAAAAAATTAATAGAATTTTCTATTTTTTATGAGAAAATAATCTTTTACCACTTATAGTCGTGTAGGGATAAAATCCTGAAATTGCACTTGATATAAGTCTTAAAGCTCAGTGGTTAAATTTGTACATTTTTCAAAATTTGAAACAAAATTTAAGTTTTGTAGCATTGGATACCTTGCACATTTTTAATTTTTTACAGCTTATTTGGTTTTTCTACAGCTTATTAATAACAAATTAAATATATACACAAAGAAAAATATAGTTAATATAAATTAAGTGATGTAATCCAAATTCAATATTTGATGTTATAGCAATTCATATTTAGTGAAAGCTGTAAATCAAATACACAGTATTCTGAACTAACCTTAAATTAAAAATATAAATCTTCTACATAGATTAAAAGCTAAAAAGCCTTAAAATAATGATAACTTACTTTATATATATTAATACAATTTTTTAATTATTCAAAGATTCTGGATTAGTAGCTTGGTTTATTAATGGCTCAACAAATATTTATCGAAGGAACTAATAAGATGGAGACTTACAATTGAAAATCGATTGAGAAGTACTAATAAATACAAGCTCAAGATTAATAATACAATTGATACAATACAATTGAACCTCAAAACTACAGAACTGAAGGCTAGAATGTTAACTCCGTTATTAGTGTTGATATCTAACATAAAATTAAATTATTTGTTATTCATTACTTTCAAATTATTTTGAATAAAACGTCAAATCTGTAAACAAATATTTAGTAAAAAAAAAAAAAAAAAGTAGCAATAAATTCGCATAGTAAAAGTCCAAACAATATTTAGTAAACATTCAAAGTAAGAAATGGGAAATCACTGTATAAACACATTCAATAATAAAATATCTAGGTGCAAAAGATATGCATGATCATGATCAGAATATATTTGTTTTATAACGAATATCTGCCCAAAAAATTAATCAGTAAAAACTAAATATTTCTATTAAAGTATTCTAATTCTATTAAAACAAATATTAATAGGTTTCCCTTTAGTTTTGTTTCCAAATTAAGAAAGCAGATGAACTGAATTTTAAAAAAAATCAAACAAGAAATGTTAAGTAATTTATTTGCGATGATCTTAACCAAAAATTCGATAAGAATTTCAAAATATAAAAAAGGTCATTAATTAAAAAAATACTTAGCATATCTATGGTAAGAAGATAAACTGAGATTTTAACTTTTGCAAACAGACAAATTGTGTTCAATCGAACAGCAATTTATGAAATATAATAGTTTGCTGATGAAATGGAATTTAGTGGAATACATTTTCATAGAAATTAAAGATATTTTAACATGAATAGAGAGAGCATTATTGATAGTTGTAATCTTCATACGATATTGATATAAAAAGAAAATCTTGAATTAATTTACATCAATATTGATTTATTGGCATTTGTGACATACTACCAAATTTTTAAATTATTCCATTTCTTATAGATATACTTTTTCTTTTTCCTATTACTATTTCTTTTCCTTAGAAGGAAGATTAATTAATTATAGAAAGATTAATTTATGAATTCATATAAATAAGCTTTATTATATTCTTGTATTAGCGTTTAATATAAATCTCTAAATTTGTTGAAACTGTATGCATTACTTCAAATTAAAATTAATTACATTTTACTATTAACTCAAGATAAAGATATTAGTATATGATATATAAAATCAAGTTAACTTATTCATGCTATTTAAATATTTAACCTATGATCGATTCAGAAATACTTTAATACAAAGTCAATTGAATTTTTTTAATTATTATTTAAATCTTTAGGTAAAAATTTTACAAGTATTTCATGTGTAATGTATTAAATGAAATTATATTAATTTAAGGACTATGAAAAATGTAAAATTTTTAATCAAAAATATTTAAAATATAAGAATGAGGAAACACAAGACTGATGCAAAGAAATAATTATAAGATTCTCATTTTAAAGATTTTTTCTTGTAACTGAATAATAAAACATGTTTAGTTATTGACTCTTAACTTTATTTAGTTGACATAATAAATAATTTATATTACCTTTTATAAACTGACAAAAATTTATTGTTGGCATCTAAAAACAAACCTGTAATATACTACAGTAAATTATTAATTTAAAATATACATCAATTATAAATGGGAGAGTAAAATTAGAAATCACTGCTTTAGTTTACAAGAATGTGAAATATAATAATAGTAATATTTGAAAGTTAAAATTTACTACTATACTTTTACACATGATGCGAAATAAAAATTTAAAATAACAATGACAATCATAAAATTAAAGATAAAATTTTGTTCAAAACAATCACAGAAACAGAAAAATAAATCATTAATATATATATATCACAGGAAAATAAATTTTTTATTATAGGTTCTGTTCAAAAATCTATAATTAATATCGCAAAATAAGTAAAAGC
Source organism: Latrodectus hesperus (assembly GCA_037975125.1). Lineage (NCBI taxonomy): Eukaryota > Metazoa > Arthropoda > Arachnida > Araneae > Theridiidae > Latrodectus > Latrodectus hesperus. Next base: position 13,637,103 of record CM075855.1, read on the forward strand.
TCATTAAATAGATAAAATTGTAAGAATGAAATAAATGTTAAATTTAAATAATCTATAAGTTTGATGAAATTACTAATATAGAAAATACTAGACATATATGAAATTCAAAGGTTTATGTAATTAATTATTTTCAAAATAAGAGTTACAAGTAAAAATCATAAAAAAAAATTAAGTAGAAATTTAAAATCAAAATTTTTTAGCCCTAAACATGATCTGCATCAGTTAATTTTCAGAGCAATAAAGCTATAATATATAAAATAACATAAGCACATTATTTTATACAAAGGTTGATACTTAATTTGTTTTTCTATTTTAGCTATTACAGTAAACAAATAAAATATTCTTTTAAGAATTATAACTTATAAAAAGTATTCAATTAATTGCATTCAAACTTTTCTTAATTTATTCAAAATTATCCTTATACATTAAACAGAAGTATTATATCAACTATTTCATATTTATCAGACATTTATCAGAACAATTTTAAACTAAACAGAAAAATTAATTTACTTTTAATCAAAGGCTGATTATTAATGACTGCCTAACAAAAAAGGAAAATCTTGTTTCAGGGTACAAAAAATTTTTGCAAATTTCTTTTTAATCATAAAATTAATATTAGCTTTAACATTAAAATTTAAGAGTCAGCTGACATTTTAAAGCTCTAAAAAATCATATGAATAATACATTATTTTAATACAAAAAAAGGACTGTCCTATAAAACCTAATTAAATATGCTACAGAGCTAAGATTGCATTTAAAGTACATTTTTTAAAAAAGTCTAATTTAATTCACCAAATAAAAATTAAAGAGAGATAAATTGAAAAGTGTTAAATTTTTAAATAATTTCTACAATTTAAAATAAATATAAAAAGGCTGTTAAGAATACAATAATTAGGTGTTATGGTATTTAAATTGCTTCAAAGTATTAATATGTTATATAAACATACATATAATTATTTCAATATAATGTACAAAAATAAAGGATTACAATATATTAAGCTTAATATAAAGCAAATTTTTCTTTAACTATAATGTCTATAATACAAAATAAAGAAAAAAATTTTTTTGAAATTGTAAAGTATTTATGGATACACACTTTATGAATGAAAAAAAGCATTTTAATTACAAGATGTGCATCCATAATAATTGAAGAGGATATTACTCTACACAAATTATAGTTGAAAATACTGAATTAAAGGGGTTATACTTAAGACATTAATCAATAACTCTTGTAATCACTTCTTTAGAAAAAAATATGTGTTTAAGTTTAAAAGAATATTATTCCTCAAACACTACTTCACTAACCAATATCTTTAACACATAATGAGTTGGAAATATTCATTTCACATTGCAATTTGAAAGAAATTCAATCAACATACAAATGAAAATAACTGATTAACATAAGTTTCAATGATAATAATTCTGTAACACATGAAGCTTCCTTTTATGTGGAAGAAGTCCTTAAAAAGTGAAAACAGTAAATAAAATAAAAGAGCATTTTTTGTAAAGTACAGAAGATAAATTTATAAACATATTTTTACAATAAAATTTGCTCGATTATCTATCTAAAATAAATATAACTTTTAAATATGTGTAATGAAATCTATCGTGTGTTTATTTTGACACAAAGTGATTGATTTATACATAAATATTAAAACAGTTTACAAAATATTAATGTGTGCACAGTTCAGCCACTGATATGTGATTTTGCACACAAAAAAAATGCAAGATTACATCTCACTCTTGTAAGTCATTGGTGGAAATTCATTCTCATAGTTAGATTTAGATTGGTGGGGATTTTGTATAGAGTCTTTGCGGCTTTCTTGCTCACCATCTGAAACATAAGATAAAATGCTATACATTTATGAATGAATTTAAAACTCATTTCATTAGAATAAGTAATATAATTGAACAAATACAAAATATATAAATGAAATATTACCTTACTGCAAAATAAATAAAAATAAAAGGATAACAAAATAAGGAGTAAAATGATGATTGTTTAGGCCATCAATATATATATATATATATATAATTAAAACAATTAGAGATTTAACTTACACACCTCCATATGATGGAAAAACCATTAAGGAAGAATATACTTATGTAAATTAATGAAGACTAAATAATGAAATATCAAAACTATGATGAACATAGAGACATTTATCAACAACATAGGTGAGTATAAAAATATATAAACTTTAGAAATAACTGTAAGGAATCGGTACAACTTTTCTATTATAACCTTTCTTTACTTAAAAACTACAGAAAAAAATTTTTACTCGTTGTTGATTCAGCAAACTTTTTTACTTTCATTATTTTTGTTATTTTAAATAGTTCAGTAATATCTAGTTTGATGTATATGTGTACATATATATAAATGCATGTAACAAAATCTTTGTTGCTTATATATATAAAAGCAAAGTATATGATAAGGGAAATTTCGGTCAAAAGTTATACTCTGATCTTCGTAGTGTGCCAACATGAGCTGTAATACCTCATGCAGGGGTGCTTGTGGGACCCCAAAAAATCCCCTGAAACTTTTACGGACTTACTACCGACATTTTGGAGTTTCGAGAAGGGGGGGGGAGAGAAATGAAAAATTACAATTATGAAGTATTAAATGACCTAATTATAGAAGTTCAATGAATTACTTTTTTGCAAAATTAATAACCATAAATTTTTAAACATAAGTATACTACATTTTATGTAAATATTTTAAATTACCTGAATTAATTCTGCTTTCAAAGCAAACAAAATTACCCAGATCAAAATAAATAATTCATTATTATTCCTACTTCTTTTTGAACAATGATCCCCGGAATTTCTGGGCATTGAAGTTCAAAATCCCCAGAATTCCAGGGTTTCCCCGGAGCACAATCACCCCTGCTCATGCCTTACCAATAAATAATGTAAGCACGAATAGGAACTTTTCCATTAGTAAAATGAAAAATATTTATATTGTACTATAGAGAATCTAATGAAGAAAAATTTACCAAACAATATAGAAAACAAAATGTGCCTGAACAATAATGTGCAAAACATGATACATTGTGATTACGTAGAAATCAAAAACAACAATTATGACTTCAATGCATAAAAAAAATAAAAGTGGTTTATAAAATATAAAGTTTAATAAAATCTGTGTTCTCAAACATAACAAAACACTTTAATAATTCAAAGTATTTATTACTGTTCTGATAAATGCAGAAAATATTAATTATGAGAAATATATATTATTTTCTATAACTTTTGAAATTTAAATGAATAAATATGATTTAAAATTTATATAAAAACATAACATTATGCAAAAAGTGATTAGTTTTTACTGAGAAGTACTTATTAAACTAAATCTTATGCAAATATATATTTGATAAGCAAAGAAAGTGTGACTCAACAAAAATAAGGAATTTTATATTTGAATTTCCAACTCCAAGAGCTTAAATTCTATAGTTCAGAATTCCATTATGTCAAAATTCTAATTTAATATAAGCTATTTTTTATTTATCTTATTTATTAACATAATGGTGTTAGTTCTGACAAAAAAGGAAATTCAAAAGGGAAGAAAGAAAAAAGGGAAAAAGAGGGAACAAAAATTAGAAAAATTTCTAGATACAATTAAAAGGTCAAGTAATCAATATATTTATTACAAAAAAGAGGGTTATATATTTGACTCAATTAACTGGAAACAATTATTGGATTGAAGGACTGTTGTGATCAATTAAAATCAAATGATAGTTTATAAGAAAAATATTTCTTCTGTGATAATTAATCTTAGTTAAAACAATAAAATGCTTTAAGATGCATTAAGCTCATTTCCATCATGTCTAAAACGCTAATTATAAGTAAAGGATATGAAAAGCTTTATACCATATAATTATAAAATCAGCTATAATCGTTTCCTTTATTTAATAGAAAACATTTATGTTTAGTCAAAAATTAAATTCAATAATTATATTAACAGTTGCATTTAATTTTGCTTAGCTACATAAAAAAATTTTTTAACTCAAAAGAAAACATTTCAGACAATATGAAAAAAATTCAATTACAAATCGAAGAAACATTTGAATTCTTAATGAAAATTTAAATTTTACATTTTAGTTTTGAAAACTCCTTTATAAGAATTAATCAAAGAATTAACTGCAAAAATTAAATACAAAGGAAATTTACCCACATAAAATTAGTGTTTGAAATAAAAAATGTAGAGGTGTAAAATATATTCATGATAAACAAAAAAATTCAACTATTAAAAGAAAAATAATATAAAAAAAACTATTGCATCACACAACATTAAAAACACACATACATTAAATCTCACACATAAAACATGCCATTAACTAAGCTAGAAGCAAATTTTAGCAGGTCACTTAATTTATTAAATTTGCCTGAAGAACACATTTTTAATTTGCTTATTACAACTGAAATTTAAAAATATAAGATTCTCTTTAGAAATATAATATTTAACTAGATAAAAAAGTTTAACAATTTTACAAGATTTATTTTTACACTTTAAAAATTAAATTTTCTTATTAAACATACATAGGTATAAGCACTTTTTTCTATTAATATATATTTATAAAATAAATAGTTTCTAACATCTTTTATTTATAAACTATTTTCATTATTTTATAAATAAATACATAAAAGTATGAAATGTAAGATATTTTTTTTTAATTCTAATTTGAGAAATCACATATTAGATCAAGGTCATGGTTAATGGTCTGTTTTATTCTCAAGGCCATGTCTTTCTTTTAATTGTATTATGATGGCTGTCTGGTTTAAGTAGGCCAAGGTCATAAAATAATAAAATCAAACCCACAGAAGAAAGATTTAAATTTAAACAATGCAAAAATAATTAAGTCATTTAAAGTTAAAACACTAGTTTCTAAGAATACAACAGTACAATTACAAATCAAAATATTATTATGGCAATAAAATATGTCAATGCTATACATAATAATTTCATTTTAAATAAAAATAGACCTAAATATAAACATTAAATTCTATTCAGAACATTAATGATTTTTTTTCATAAAATATTTCTACTTTCTGTATCTGAACATAGATAGTGATAGACATATGTCTCTTAACATAAAAGAAAAAATTTTAAATTATATTAAAATACTCTGGCAGCATTTTCAAAAATGAAAATAAGCTTGAGTTAGTTGTGGAATTTAGAAAGTAAAAATATAGCAAATCCACATATATTTAAAAATAAAAAATAATTTAAATACTATTCCAAAAATTAAACCAATCTTTGTTTAATGGTTAATATTTCAACAATAATTAAAAATTATAAATCAAAAATTTTAAACTTTTTTAATTAACCAATAAACTGTTGAACTGAAGATCAGCACATTATATAATTGACTGCCAACTTGGCACAATCTAAGATGAAATAACTAGTAGTCATAAAACAAACTCATTTGATTCGGCAAAATCAATTAAAAAAATTAATGCCTAATTAAAGGTATTAAATTATCAGAAATATAGAGTTTACAAATTGGAGCATATGAAATTGGAGCAAAAATTCATGAAAAATATTGATTATAATTAAATGACTTAAATTGGTAATATATTATAACATCAAAATAAAATTTGAAAATTTCTAATTAATCTTAAGTTTCTTTTAAAGGTAAAATGAATAAGATAAAAATTACAAAAATATTTAAAGTATAAATATTTATAATCATTATGCAAAATTTGCTTAATTTTAATTTAAAAAGATAATAAAATACATTAGCTAAAAGATAAAACGAAAAAATTGTGGTACAAACTTGTTAAGTAATTAATCTGATGAAACCAATTATGTCATAATACTGAAATTCAAAAATAAAATTCTTTCATGCCAATTTTCGTGAATTATTGGCAATTTTTATTCAATATTAATTTCAGTTTTTGTTTTTCATACAGACAATTTAGACAAACACAGAAAAATGATTAAAAAAAAAAAAAAAAGCTTTATAAACGCTTGATTCACACTAACATAGCACAACACACTGCACTAAGATTTGAACAAAAAAGGATTTAGCAAAGGCAACATTTTAAAAAAAATTATGTCAAAACATAACTTGAGCATCAACATATAACACAATTTTAGATTTAAATATTAAAGGAGTAACAGTAGTTTGAATAAGCAGAATACAAATAGAGCTGAATAATCATATTTAGCTAAGATGTATGTTCCTAACTTAAATATTTTGTAAGTCAGAAACATATCAGAATTACATAAATGTTTAAATGTGAACAAAAAATTTGGGGAGGGGGGGGAAGATTTGTTTTAATAAGCAGGGACACATTGTTTCAAATTACTTAAAAAATGATATTTTACATAAAAATATAAGAAAACAGAAATCAGAAAACTTTTGTAAAATTATAAATTTACAAGACATTTTTTTAGATGTAAGGAAATTAAAGTATTCATAAAATAAACAGGCAAAACAAAAATGAAAGTTATAAATCTTAAAATTTAAGTTTGAAAAACTATTATCAATTATGTTTTTATGTTTAAACAAATAATTTTCTTTTTTTATAAGATGTTTTCCAAGTTGAACTATTATTTATGCAGTTATGTTACATGATAGCTAACAAACACAATTGTTTGTAATCATTAAACAAAATTTTCATATAGAAATTATATCAATCATAAGCATCAATATTATATATAAAGCATCAAAGCACTGTTGTGCAATTTTTTTTTCAACAATATGGATGTGATATTTTCTACTGCATTCATTTGATATAATCCAACAAGAATTAATAAATTATTCAAGCTCCATGTTTTCAGAATATCTTTGATTGCAAAAATATTTAAATATTCTGAATAATGGAAATGACAGGATATGCAATCACTCAATTTTGACAGTCATAAACAATGCAAAATTTGTAGTTGCTGAATGCAATTATTTATTTAGAGGTTATAAGTTGCTGTAAAGTTTAGCTGAAAGACATTTTTCACTTTTAGTCCGGTAAAATAATTGTAAATAAAAATTTATAATATTATTCCCCAGGCAACACTTAAAAATATTTTTTTATTAATGTATCTATGAATATAATCTTTTTTAAAATTGGTATTAAAAAAGACCCAGTAAATTTAGAACGAATAAGCTTTCTTTAAGATTTATGAAAGATGAAAATATTTGTGCAAGTCACGAGCAAATAAAATTGCTGGTGTTTAGTCATCATCTCTCATCAATAATGATTATGATATTTTACAGAATATTACAATATCAAAATGCACCATAAGTGTTTTCCACTTTCATTTTGATAGAGTAAACATTTATAAATATTGTATCATTCAATACAGATATATGTTTTATTTATAGAATGCAAAATATTTATTTTATATTAGAAAAATCTTAAGCCTTAAGTTTTTAAAATTGTAAAATCTTTAATCATGAAATAATTGATTTTAATTTGGCAACTTTAATATTTCAGATAAAACTAATAAAATAACTAAGACAAATAAACAATAGTTCATTTATAATTTTTAAAATATTATTTCAATAAAAGATGAAAAGTTAAAATATTAATAAACAAATATGTAATGGAAATTTTTAAAATAAAATTTATACTGTGGAGTAAAAGAATGTGAAGTGATTACAACATTAACAGTTATAAAGTTCATTACATCAACTTTAATAAAAATATAAATATATCCTAAAATAAAATTTAGATCACGATTCTATCCAAGGAAATTATGCAATGCAGCTTGTCAAATTCAAATAACTCATTCAAACTTACTCATACAGAAAAATTTCTAAGTAACTAAGAAATATAAGTGAAAATAAGCATTTAAAATAAAATAAGAATGCTTCCTAGATCTCTGATAAATAGATTTAGAGAGGTATGCTTATATTATTATTTCAATAGCAGCTAAGAGTTTTTTACATTAAATATTTAAACCAAAAAATTTTGTAACATTTCAGCAAAGCAATCAAAAATATTTAAAGAATCTACATTTTAAAAGAGATTTAATTTTTCGTTCAAACACACAATTCCATTTGATGTGAGCTATTATATCCTTAAACAGATAAGCAAACATTTATTTCCTTCTTTATTCATTGCAATTCAAAACATAGATATTGGAAAAAAACTTACAAGATAATAACTTTATAAATTAATTTGCTTTATTTGAAAAATTGTTTGGGCAATTTATGAATCGTTTAAACTTTTATCAGTTTAAAAAAATGAACAATCTCAAAATTATTTATATATCAGGAAAAAAAATTAAGATTTTGAAAATCACAAGTGTAAAGAACTTTTGTATTTAGAGAAAAATTTCAATTAACATTTTACAGGTGAATTTCTAAAAGACCAATTGTTTTCATATAACTTATAAATTCAAATATATATCAACCTTTAAAGCTATTAAAAGAGTATGGATTGAAAGATTAATAATTAAAACAAAAAATTCATTTTTACTGCAAATTAACGTGCACACTGCAACACAAACTATAAGGTATTTGAATACTATGTCCTTAAGAGAACATTTTATATAATAGATAGCTATTTGCTTTTGGATATACTTGTGTGTCAAAAGGGAGAAAACTCCAAAACACCAAACATGACAGACGTGCATGCAGAAAGAATGAATACAATATCCATGTCCCATAGTTCAGTAATATCTAGGATTAAAACAGACTTTCCATTATGAAAAGCAAGGCTTCATTAATAGGCCTGAATGAGCTTTAGAACTTATAAATAAAATGAACATTTTTCCTTTTATTCAACTTGAAATTTTACCATAAATAGAAAAGGTGATTGTCAATGAAGTTACAGACTCATTAAAATATTTTTTATGATTCTCTGAATGTTAAACTAACTTTTGATTTAATGTTATATATTTTCAAAGTATTATGTAAAACTAAATGCAGCTAAATAAACTCTTACAGGGATAAAATAATCAGAAATTATATAAATACCAAAATATTTCAACAATAAATAATAATTTCACTGTCAATATGAAATAAATTCAGTTGCTTAAAAAAACAAGAAAAGCAATAAATAAAAAAATTGTTTAAATGAGAAATTTACTATCTTAAATTACAGCCATTAGAAAGCAAAAATAATAATATGAAATGACTTTAACTATTTGCTTTCATAAAAATGCATGCAATAAATTTGCCTTTTTCATAACATGCGCTGGGATTTTGTTCTCTAAGTGTTGTGCAGCTATTTGTGAACCAAACGCCAAGTAAAACTAGGCAAATTCATTACATACTTAAAAGGGAGGCATGCCTCATGCAAGAATGGTGCGAAGGCATCCATGCATCTTTAAAGTTACACACCTTGAGCCGTACCTGCTTCCCCTCCTCGAACAATGGCCGCATAACTTGTGCTCCCTTCAAGTTAAGAGAAGAAAATAAAAGGTCAGCACGTACAGTGAGTCGCAAAATATACGCATATACATTCAGGTGATTATGGATTATAGTTATTATTTTTCAGCTTTTTCTTTTATTTTTCCCTTTGGATCTAATAGAAGAATAATTCGCGTTGAATACTAAAAATTTCACAAATCCTTGAACTTAGAAGCAATAGGTGAATATGGTAAATATCCCAAGAAATATTATAAATATAAAAATTTGTAATAATATACAGCAATAGATAAAAAAATTGCAAAAGCTTTTGAATATTTAATTCCAAATAATTATAATGGATGAAATTTGTTTCATATATAGAATACTTTAGAAATTACATTAGTTTTTGTTTTCATTATTATTTTAATATAATTGGTTTGTAAATTTTTTGTTTTAAATGAGATCATTGAAAATAAATATTTTTCATAAACAAATTATTAGAAATATATATATACATAGTTAAATAAGAATACATACAACAATACTGATGCAAAAACCATAACTTAACACAAATAATTAAAATTTAACTTTCTATTTTAAGCTATTTTTACATAAAAACAGAAATAGTTTGTCTTTCTATCGTAAAAATATTTTTTTCTGGAAAGAAAACATATATTTCTGAATTAACTAAAAAATTTTAAAGACTGCAAAATCATTACAGATCAAATCTCAATCCAGTCCTGCTCCAACAAATATCTTAAGAATTCAAGATAAAGAGTGATTTCTGATTACATCAAGATACTTAAAATAGCAAATAAAGGGGAACAAATCAGTTGGAGCTGATTTATCCAGTCCATTACACATTTATTGATATTATACACAAAATTAAAAAATAGTATCAAGATTTTATATATCAATTGTTCAAATTTATATTAAATTTCCTTTATTTAACACCTAGCAATTTACCATTACAGAAACAAACTTTCCTTTTCAGGACTTTAAAATTATATTTAATACTTTTCCACAGATGGCTATATGCAACCATAACTGGGCTAAAAAATGCTTCAAGAATTCTATTTTTAAAAAGTAACTCTATAACAGAAAAAATATGCATAAAATATTTAAATAAATATTAAAAGAGACTCCCAAAAAACTAGTTTCACTTAATATCATAACTTTTTCTGGTTGTAAATAAGCATGATAAATTTTGTAATTCAAAACATAGCTTATATTCAATTATTAAATTGCTGTTTTCTATTTATAAAGATTTTACTATTTAATAATTTCAATCCATATACATTTTTAAAGATGCTAAATTCTATAATTAATATACTTAATACACCCTTATTTAAGGAAATGTTTATGAATAATCATTAAAAAGATTTCATGTAAAATAACAGGTAATAAAATGGTTTTTTTTTGTATTAATTTTTTATTTAAATCTTGCACAGATCATACACCAGTCAACTGAGCCAGAAAAATGTGTATCATATATACATACATTTTAATTTAGAGGGAGAAATTTTACATTACAAATTTATTCAATTTGATTAAAAAGTAACTAACGAAAAACATAGTCAACAGGATAAGTTAAATTTTACTATAAAATTGTGTTTCATTGAAATGAAATATTTTATTACCAGGTTGAAAAGGTCTTCGTATTATAGGTGAATCTGGCAGTGTAGATGGTGCAGAATTCCCAGGAATTATAGGTGAATCTGACAGTGTAGATGGCAAAGTATTTTCAGCATTGGTATCACATTTGCTACTAACACTTTTGTCATTTATATCTATCAAGCTATATTAAAGAAATATAAGCACATTACTATAAATAATTAAGAATCATCATCTTTATCATATAAAAAAGTAAAAGCTTATATTTATATCAATATTTAATTCTAAATGGACCAGTATCAGTATATTTTTTACATTAAATTAAAAATAAAATCAAATGAAATTATTTGCCAAAGTATTTCAAATTAATTTACTAATAAACAAATAAAATAAAGCTGCCCTGTAGAGAAGAAATTTGTTCTAAAAGCAGTAACCTTTTGATTTTTTTTAACATTCATTTATTTGCTAAAATATAGAATAATTTATAATACTTTAAAAAAAAGAAAATTATGTATTTTTACTTTTTCCCCTATTTAATGCAAGGAAAATATTCCAGTTTACAAATAAACTTTTTATAAAAATTGTATATGAACAAATAAACCTTTTTTTTTCATCAAAAATAATTTAAGAATAATTTGTATATATTGTCAATTAAAATTCACAAACTAACAAAAATTTTAATTTCAATATAAAATAAAAAATACTTTATGGAAAGATTTTCTTTTATCTAAAACCCATATTAAATAATATTGATTATAATAAAATCTCTTTATAAATAACTTAAAATTAATACAAAAAGAAGCAAATTAAGAAATACCTCAATTTAACATATGAAAATACAATAAAATTTTTTATAAGAATCTTCAGATAGGAAGAAAAGTTCCTCACTTGTGAGTAGCAACACGATTGCAGACTCCACCTTCAACTGGATCTAAATCATAAATATGCAACATACCATCTCCTGACACTACTAACACACGAAGTACTTTATCTACCCTAATAAATATGAAAATAATAAGAATTTTAATCCACAATTTCTCTTCACAATGAATCAAAATTACTTATGAAAGTATAAAGAGAGGAGTATCATTAACATGCTATGACAAGAGGCTTCTGAAGACACTAATTGCTTTAGAAATCTTTTTTTCAAGTTTTTGCTGAGTGTAATTAAATACAGTGAGAATGTTATTTATTTTATTCAACTTAAAACACTTTATCATAGCAGGAAAATATACTTAATGCAAGGAAAGTAATTTTGGAAAAACATGCATGTTTTTCAAACAAAAACAGAAAAAACTAATTTATATTATCTTGTTGATGTCTTTTTAATAATATCTAATGTTCTGCATCATTTAAAAAAAATTATAGATGTAAAAAAAATTGCAATGTCAAGGGAGCCTATAAAATAGTTACCCTAACTTAGGAAAAATTATTAAAAAATGTTAATTACAAAGTTAAAGAGTATGATCAAAAGGAATTTTTTTGGAGACTAAATTTATAAGTAGATCAGCTCAAAGTAACTAAATATTTTGAAACTTTAGAATGCATTTTACATATTTTCATAAATCAGTTATAAGTTTGAAAATCATTATTCATATTAAAGTAAATTGTTTTTTTAAAAAACAGAATGACAATAAACAAAATTCTTAAAATTAAGTTTAAAATTAAAAAAGAAACATGGTTCTTAAATAAAAAATACTTTTAATTATTTTTTCCATAACTTTTGTAAAACATTTGACTTCTTTGCATAACTTAATATTTTTAATAATAGAAAATATTCCTTACGTAGCTAAAGCACATATATTTCGAGTTCCTTGGAATGGAAGGTGTACTGTGGCAAAGGAGCGTTCCTGGTACAACATGTCTGCCACTTGAGTAGGTAAATAGCTAGCAGAATGTATGATTGCTTTTCCAAAATAACCCAACCATGTTTGAGGCTCTTCAGATGGCTTACTAGAATAAAAATACAAGCTTTTAGACTTTTTAAATTCAGTTAATTAAAAAGTTACGCCTTTTTCAAAGTAAGGTAATCAAGTAAAAATATGTAAAACAAAAAGTTAAAGAATTCACATATAATAATCACACAAGTACAGAAGTATGAAATATGATTAATAATATAAAATTCAATTAATTATAGTCTTAGGTAAAATTATCCTTGTTAGAAATGTTTGAAATCTATTATCAACCAATTATTTTTATAATAAATTTCCATTTAATATATTTTAAAATTATGATTATATAATAAAAATATTCAACAATATAGTCATTACTTGCACTTTTTGGAAATTTGACAAAAAGAATTAATATTAAATAATTGAGAGAGTAAAATTTGTCTTTCATTTTACTGAAATTTTTTTAATGAATAAAAATGTACATATTATGTTGAGCATTACTTTATAGAAATACATAATAAAAATTACCAAAAAATATTTCAATTAGATTGTTTTGGTAAAAAAATGAATTCACATTTCTTTCAAGTCTTGTTTATAGAAAATGATACATGTGTACAAAAATATTATTTCAATCAAAGTTATCTAAATCATTACTTACACATCTTTCAATTCATCTAATCTAAATATATGAACAGTCTCAGTATTACTGGATGCACTAAGAAATTTAGAATCTTCACTAAAGGATAATGAATATATCCTTGCACATCTGTGAATAAAACAATATTTTTAGAACAGAACATAAATAATAAGTGCATATTTTTATACCTAATAGTTTCCTTTTTTTATTGACACAAATTGAATATTAAATCATTTTAAATACACAAGTTTTCAAAATAAACTTCAGAGATAGAAATATTTATAACAGAAATAAAATTCAAAACTAACCGTTTAACACCACGACGAAATTCGTATAGTTTTGTAGCATCCAAGACATTGAAAACTCTAATGACTGTTCCCTGAAACAATTACAAATTATTAGAAAAATATATTCATGACTTTCAGGGAAATAAGTAAAATGCTTAACAAAAAAATTTGTAGTAATTCTGTTTAATTAATCAAAATAAGATAACTTAATACAAAGATTCCCTTAAAATAATATTTGCGCAGTCTGCATATAACCTATTAAGAAACTTAAAATTTCCTTAAGTAAATCAAACTGAATGTATGATATAGAAAAATTTACATACATTAAACTACCACCATATAATGCAATAAAAACTCAGAATTAATAAAATATAAAAGTTTACCAAATCATATTAAATTTAACTTAATAAAGTGAATATTCCATTGAAATTCAGTTACCTTTTCAGAAGCAGTCGCTAGTTTGGTTCCAGTGGGATCAAAACACATGGCAGCCAGTGGATTATCATGAGCAGGAATCATGGATTTAGCTTGCTATTAAAAGGGAGAAAATATTGATTTTTATAATCAAAATGTTTATTACAAGCGACAAAAAAAAAACCAGCTTATATAAAATAACAAGATACTGGTTTATATTGAAATAGAAGTTCCTAATATAGCAAATTTTTACAAAATAAAGTGATTGTTGTAAATGCATAAATTCAACAAAAAAATTTTACTGTCATTATTATATATAGTCAATGAAGTTATTTTCTCATTATATATTGTTTTTCTGTACTGTTATAAGCTTTTACTGGTAGTATAGATAAAATACTTAATTAGTTTTTATTTATGCTAACCTTTGTTTTCTTTAAATGATGCACACTTATTTAATTTCTTTAAATATTTGGAAAAATTCTTTATTTTGGTTAAAAAAAAATTTTTAAGCTAAATATTGATACACATAGTAGCAAATCAAAGGGAAGCATTATGGTTTAAAAATTGCAGCGATACTTTTCATCATTGGTTGTAGTAAAACTTTTTACTTTGTACTTTTCATTGAAAAAATTTGAAACTTATTTTAATATAAACAGCATGAAGTTTTAATTCACTATCAACATAAAAATTAAAAAATAATTTCTACTTTGGAAATAACAATTAGATTTGAATTCAAAACATTACTTTTTATATGCGTGGTGCATCAGTTTGACAATTTAAAAAATTGTCATTTATTTAATAAAAAATTAGGAAAGTATTTTTTTATTCACAAAGTTGTAGAATTACTTGCTTTTCAAAAGATATTAGAAAGTTTACAGACCCTTATAGGGTAATCAACTTGCACTGTTTATATATTAGATTGTGAATTTCATCAATTAATTTTAAAATACTGTTGTCCCTTCCAAAATATTTCATTATATTAAATTGTATCCATTTTGATTTTTAAATGCTTTAAAAATATATACCGAATGATATGAGAAAAAATTAAATAATGATCTGAGAAAATGTGGTGAGATTATTCATTCATAAATTGACAAAAACCATTTGTAGTTATTATTCTTAAATTTGATTGAATGTTTAATTAATATTGATTGAATGTTTAATTCAATTATATGAGATAATTATGTAAAAAAATACACTGTTATTTCATATATTATTCCAATTTTTTTCTCAGTGGAAAGCTTAATCACAGCCAAACATATTTAACAATCATAAAAAATAAAGGAATACTATCTCATTTTAATGTTTACTTAGTCCAAAATGATAATTAATGTTCACAATTTCAAGTAAAAATGTGTACCAGGAAGTATTTGTTCAAATTACTGCAGTTGGAAAATAGAAAACAATTTGAAAATAAAAATAAATAAAATAATGCAAATAGAAATTAAATTTAATAAATGAAATGAAAATGCATAAAACAATTAACATCAATCACAAAATGTTTCATTATCAATAGTGTAACTGATTAAATGACATATTCCGCAAAAACTTCATATAAGTATGTCAGCATTTTGAACTTACTAAGTTTAATGCATCAAAAATTTGAACTTCTCCAATTGAGCTGCTGCCTGGATAAGCAAGGTAGTTGTTTTCATTACATACAGAGAGCACACACAGGCCAGTAGGGTTTGGTGGAGTATCTCTAATGGTGTGGAGAATTTTCATATCACGAATGTTGTGGATATACAAACTTTCTTCCAAGCATACAACAAGGCGCTAAAAATAATGCAAAAAACATTAATTTTTTGTCTCAAAATGAGGAAAACTGTACACTCATCTACCCTCCAAAATAATTAGCAAAAACAATCCTACAAATTAGGATTGGATTATTTTTTGCTTTATATTTTTTGTACACAAGGGTACATATGGGTCTCCATTTTGAAATAGATTTAGAACCACTGCAAATGATCAAGCTCTAGGTAGAAATCAAACTCCTATTTGTTGAATAGACCAAAGCAGTTACTATATATATATATATATATATATATATATATATATATACACACACACACAATTAGGATAAATCCAATACTTCAAGTTGCATGCATATCAAATGAAATATCTGCTGTATATAATAAATGTAAAAACAGGCATAATTTAAGATATTCCTCACATGTTTTTGATTTTAGTGAATTAATTTTGCAACAGACATGTTAGCTGAAAAATTACAAAGAAAATATTACTTTAAAAAATTAAAAATCTAGAAAGTTTAAATATTACTTAAGTCAGAAAACAACCTATATGTTGTTGTTGTTACTTATGACACTTGGACAAGCCAAGCTCGCTATGCCGTAGGCAGTGCGAATTAAGTCAAACGGGTGCGTTTTTCGTTTGGAACAGAGCACCACGAAGGTGAAAGTACGTCTTTGCTCTAATTAAGGTGCCTATATATATATATATATATACTATGACACTTAACCTATATAAAACTCATTTAAATTGATATTAGTCAGGAAAAATACTTCAATGTGATAATTAGAAGCAAAAGTTTTAACTTTTAGAAACATATATCAAACCAATATATTTTTTAATTATTTTTCGGAGAGAGATTTCATAGAATTTTACCAATACTACACCAATATAACCTTCTATACTTCTTCCACACACATATTTCTCTCTTTGTCTAAAATTATGAGACCCATTCATTTAAACTTCTTGAATTCCAAATCACTTCATTAAATATTAATAAAAATAAAATTATGTAGAAAAAATTAATGAAAAAAAAAATAAAAATAATGTAAATATGTAACAAATTTAGATTTGCTTCCTATATCAAATAAAAAACACATAGAAAGAAATTTTACTTGATTGCATATAAACACATTTTTTTAAAGTTAACACTTGGCTGTCATACTGTATAAATATTTAAAATATGAATACAGTGTTTATTATATCAATATATTAAATAATTCTAATTTATTTAATGAATAGCTAAATTATTTTTTTTTAACTCAATAAAATAGGAACAATTCATCAGCAGTCAAAATTAAATTATTTCTAGCAGCATATAAAATTTATAGCCCTTATGCCATTGATATAAGTATATATATTCTTAAGCATTTACTTAATACTATATTTTGAAATTCAATTCCAAATAATAACCAAACAAAAAAACCCTAATTTGAGTTTTTAAAGTCCTAATCAAAGCTCAAGTAATGCAATATAAAACTAACTTCATCACCTGCTTGAAACACAAATTATGCAAGAAATGTATAGAAAATCTTAACTAGAGCTTATTATCCACCAAAGTGACATCAAAATTCAAGGAATTAAATCATTACAGAAATTAAATAAATTCCAAACAGCAGCAAAAACTAATAAATATTTAAATACATTTATTAAAATAGGATTAAAAACAACAGCAAAAATTTTGCCCTAATATATGTGTTATATATTTACATAATACATCTATAACTTTTAATTAAAACTGACATTGTAATTTTACATTGAGATTACACATATACATTGACACTTATTAGACAAAGTAAATTATAATTTTAAAGTAATATGACATTCAACACTACCTGTGTTGAATGTCACTTATAAATGTATATATTAACTTATTTGTATAAAGCTAAAAATCAAGTCTTCCATTTTTTTTTAAATTTAGGTTTTTAGCATTTATTAATAAAATACAGTAAGTCTAAGTGTAAATTTTGGTAAAAGTTTACTTTGATTCTTCAGTGTTAATTTTATTTTAACAAAAAGAAATATAAACTAGAAAGATAATGCACTTAGTTCATAATTAAGTATTATTCATTCACCCACAAACTTACTTGTCTGTTTAATTTGACAGCAAGTATGGTATTGGAATAACTGTAGTTACATATTTCAGAAGATTTTTTAAAATGGCATACTCTCAGCTTACGTGGAGCAGATGCAGTAACGATTGCAACCAGACTAGAGGAAAAGAGTCTTTCAATGATGCGTATATCTTCAACAGGATCTAAAAAAATATTAATATCTTTTTGAATACATTTTTTTATAATAAGCTCTTAACATTATAATTTTCAGTAAAATCTACAAATCTTGTTAAATTATAGAAGTGAAATTGGTTTTCTGATGTGATGATATATAATATAGCACATGTTTATAAATTATGAACTAAAAAGCAACATTCTGTAGTCTTTTTAGCATAAAATGCTTTGTTCAATTTTGTAGAACTTTGGTTTACATATTTTTTTATGTTTGTTTTCAATTTTATTACTAATATTATTTATTCAAAGTATTTTATTACTTAAAAGTTACAATTAATTTAAGTTTGTTTCACATCAAATAGAAAATAATTATTTTTTATATTTTAAAAAGATAAAATTTCGTATATTAAGTCAATTTCATATGAATAATAATTTAGCAATAATTTTTTTAACATAAATAAAAACAAATTTTCAAAGCAGAAAATGTGAGTCTTGTTTATAAGATAATTCACATAAATAAGAAAATTTATATGTATATCATAAAAATGAGATTATCAATTAGTTATAAGAAATTCTACAAACAATAATAAAGCTTTAATATAGGTGATAAAAATAACAAAGGTGATAAGATTTAAAAAATTAGATTTTATGAAGCCTGTTGATTATGACGTACTGAAAGAATTCCACTCTTATTTATTCATGGATAAAAAAAAAGCATTCTTAAACATTTAATTTTAAAATTCATTCTCATTTGATTTGATTTTAAATGAAAAATCAACATTAAAAACATAATTAAGGTTCCCAAATTTTTAACACTTGTATCTGTGATTAAATTTTAATGTCAAACATTTTTTTCTCATGCAAAGCATTTCCCTCCGATTATTCTACTGATAAATAAATATGACATATAATGCAAGAAATAATTTTAATAAATGCATAAAGTATAAATGCAAGAAATAATTTTAATAAATGCATAGAGTATAAATGTTAAATAAATGAGAGGAAGAGAAAACTATTCAAACAATGTAATATTTAAAATATTCATAAAAATATAATACAAAAAATTAAAATGTTTTAATGTTAACACACACAAGTAATAATTTACTATACAATATTAAAATGTTAATTTAAAAAAATTACTCATTTTAAAATTAGAAATGAATGGCAATAATTTGAAACATAAATAACAAAACATTTACATTTGTTAAGCAATTTTATCCATATAGAAATTTTTAATGTGAAATTATGTTTTTAATATTTATTCAAAAAGTCGTGTTTTCAAAAATTCTTTTGATTCTTATGAGTTTAAGCAAGTTTTTGATAAGAGAAATTCAATCCAACAGATGAAATAAAATTATTCATAAAGATAACAAGACTTTTTTGATGTACAATTAGGAATATTAAGATCTGAGCCATGTAAATGAAGAATAGTTTAAACATACTTTCAATGGTAAACTAATAAATAAAATACTGTGTATTTTCTTCAAAGAATGCTTTAAGTTACCTTGTGGTTCGTGAATTACTTCTAATTCTTCAACACCATTGAAAGAATATAACTTAAAGCCTTTTTTCGAGCCAACAGCTATAGATCTGTATAAAATTTTAAAATATTTATATACAAAAATTTTTTGAACATATTACTTAACATTCATAAATATACAATATATCAGATAATCAATCCAAATATGGAGTTTTAACATCTCTAATTATTTTAAAAATATTTCACAACTTTAGAGAATTTTTCAAATTGAAATTTCTAATTTAATTAAACATATTTTTGTAAAATAATTCCAACATTACACAACAATAATTACACTACTTTAAATTTATTATTTTTATTTTATTATTTATTTATTTTGTTTAGAGTAAAATTTTTTTAATAAAAAATTCTTTTTTTTTTAATACTCCATATCTTTTTTTCTTTACATGCAAGATAATCATTTTGCATATGTACTAAAGAAATATGTGACTTAACTTTTATGCAGAAAATTTAGTATCAAATATAAATAAATTTTTTCCACATAATATTAAGAAAAAAATATTAAAATTTATAAATTTAAATTATAATATTAAACAACTTTATTAAGATTTATATGCATATTTGGATGAGTAATTAGTAATTATTATTCAATAAATACATGTATCACTTGTAGCATATACAAGTTTCACATGTTATAAAAATTATTTATCTATCATTTATTGTGTGTAATTTTGCTAATTCAAACAAACCATAAATCTAGGCAAATCAATGAATTATGAATCTAAATCAATACTTAATATTAAAATTTACTTTTGAAGAATTAATAAATATCATAAAATTTACCAAAGAATTTTTATCATCTAAATATCTATTATAATAATAGTATTTTATAATATAACACAGTTTTCAACTGATTCTGTTTGCTGTTTAGTAATTTTGTAATTCATCAAATTTAGATTCATAAAAATTTTAGAATGAATTAAGATAATTTTCAAAAAGAATAAATCACATATTTATAATGTATTTACATATACAATATGTATTTTTGTAATTTATTTTTTAAATTTATTTTTAAAAAAACTATATTATTTAACATGATTGATTTGATGATAAAATCTATAGATTATTCTTGCTTAAAATTATTACAAAGTATATTTATCAAGGGCCATTACTCAATACAAATACAGTAAGGAAAATTATGATACATTAGTTTTGATTTAATAATGACATTTACTTACTATTAAAAGGAAAGTAGTTATTCTAAGTATATTTAAGAGAAAACTAGTAAAATCATAGTGATAACAATTATGTACAGTTATAAATATGTGAATTTTCACATAAATATGATAATTTCTAATGTGATTCTGTCTAAATTGCTTGGATTTTAAGAGATAAAGAGTAATACAGGAATAAATCTTTTATTTACTTTTTTATTGCAATCACATCTTGATTTAAATGAAGTGTTTAATGGTTTCATTACAAAATTTAGAAACATACTTTTTAAAATTAATTTATATGCATTTTCCCCTGAATTTATTTATAATTCAAATGAGCAGTATTTTAAAAAATAATAGAATTCTTAAAATAAAAGACATAAGCAATGTCTTTTATTCTTTATTCAAATGAATGTTCAACAATATTTTTAGAGGTAAAAAAACTTTCAAAACTATTCAAATTATGAGACTGTATGCTGTAATTATAATTGTTTTCGCAAATACTATTAAAATATAAACATGTAATGCAAATACTCTCAAAATATAAATTATTTCATTATTAGCATAATTAATATAGTAAAATAATTTTAGGTAATAACGACTGAGATTAATTAGTTTAATTTAAAAATGAAAAAATATCAATAACAATCGACTGAAAAAAATTGCTGGACGGGACTCTGCCATTAGTAAATTTGAAGTAGCACTTTTTAATCGTACTTAAATGACACTCTTGACAGATGCATACTTTTTCAGTACGCTATAAAACTCAGACAAGTCAAGGTTACAATAAACTTAGACTATCAGAACCAGAAATATAGCACAAATAACTAAGAAGAAAAAAAAAATTGCGCGATTCGTTAATGATTATTTAAACAAAACTAATAAATCATAAATATTCCAATATTGTACTTTACAATTTTTTAAATAATAACAATATTGTTTAAAAATGTTAACACAATTACTGAATAAAAGTTCACATTAAATCAGAGAATGCAAACATTACGAAATGTTTGTAAATAAACAGCCATACTTGTTTTGATAGATTTGAACTTACGTGCAATCTTGGTTGAAATTAACGAATAAAACTTCACTAGATGCTTCATCAGTAGTTTCCAAAAGATTCATTTTAAATTTAAGAATAAGATTTAGTTAAGTATAGGACTTTGAGATAGAAAGATTTTGAAGGTTGTTTAAAGAAACATGAAACCAATCCTCCCTAACTTCGTAGTGATGCCATTACATCAGCTGTCTTTTCTACTGTTGTTGTTTTACTCCTTGATTTGACTCACGCTCACTGTGTTATGTTCATCTGCGCATGCGTTTTCCCATTTCAACACAAAAGATGCCTTGGTTATTTGTATCTCACGATTCTGACTTCCAGCTGCACTCTGCGCTTGCGTTGGGCGGTGACATATTATTGTACTATGGCAGTGTATTGGTTAATGACGTTCCTGATCATGACGTTTTACTGTGTGACCTGTGCAGAATCGTCAAAAAATATTTTTTGTTTGAGTTTTATTTTGTGTAATCATGCGAGTATCATTTTATCGTAATCTGACAGTGTTATTTATAGATAGTGCGTTTGGAAAATTGAGAAATAAAGATAAACAACTGCTAAACATCAAAACATATTCAAAAATATCAATATTTAGCAATTTCTTAAGAAATACTTATCATATCAATTTTTTTCTTAAAAAAATTAGGTTATAAAAGTAATTTAATGAATGGCTTTTGGATAAGATTTGAATTAATGCCTCTTTTAAATGAGTATATATATGAATCTTTTCCTATATTTTTAGTCAAAATTTTCGAAATTAAATTCACTGTCACTTTATATTTATCGAAAATGAAAACCCGAATTGATTTTATCAGAAAATTAATTTTTATTTTTAATTACTGCATTGATTATTCATGTAATGAAATCGCATATAGAAATCTAAAATACTAAATAATAATGCTTTATTTTTTGTAAAATTATTTTTGAAGTTGAGTGGTTCCTATTAATCTGTAATTATTTTTTCCTTTGTAAATTTCAATTTGGAAAATTGAAAAGATTTTTAACACCAATGTACAGAAAACAAATCAGATTTTTTTTGATTTTTACTTTTGAAAGCTCAGTTTTCACTGAATAAATCATCTTCCTGAAAAAAAAATATCTTAAATTTTATTTTATTTATTCTACTGCTCATATCGAAAGAAATAGTTTAGGATTTTAAAAGGGATATCTCATTTCCAATTTTTCTTAATTACTCCTAATTTGTTATAGCAGTCGCAGTTTTCGATAGTATATATATATATATATATATATATATATATATATATATATATATATATATATATATATATATATATATATATATATATATATATATACTTCATCACCATACGTTATTGCAATTATTACTGATAGAAATCATCTTAGAAATTCAAAATGAAAGCAAAATTTTTTTAATAAAATGAATTTTAGAAAATAAATAAATTAAAAACATTGACATGAGAAAGAAAATATTTTAGAGTAAAAAGAGAATTATTCAGGTAACCAACATTTAAAAATAAAGCAATAGAACAGAAAATATAAAATTATTATAATGTATTATATATTTTTTTAATTCAAAATCAAAAGTATTATTTATAACACAAATACCATTATAATTCTTCTTATTAAAATTTACTTAATTAAGATGTGTTTTATTTCGAATATTTTTCATCTGACATTTTTTGAATTGCAAAACTTATATAATTTCTTTTATTTTCCCCCTTCTTTATATTTTCCTTCTTATTTCTTTGCTCTTTTAGTTTTACTTCTTTCGCAAATATTTTTTTTTTCAATTAAAAAATTAATTTAAGCTATGTCTTTCACAACATAAAAAAAAGAAAAATATACATCAGCTTATCGTCATAAGCTCATTGCTTCATGCCACTGCATGTGTCGTACCGGAAGGAAACTCCCACCTCAACTTTCCTAACAGACAGACGACAAAATAGAAGCTTTGGCAACAGCGCTCGCGTAATTAGCCTTGTTTCACAGACAATTTTGATTTCGAAATGGGCATTTCTCAAACCGAATAACGCCAAGAGACGAAATAGTTTTGATTCTTTCGACTTCGGGGTAAGCGCAGCTGACCGTAGTCCACCTTCTCTTTCATTTTACTAACTTCCCCTTTAGAATGCATAAACATTTAAAGCAGATGGTAGTGCTTACACGTGCATTGACCTTTTCTTCCTTCAGCTGATATTTTTTTCTTTTCTTTTTTTTTTCACAATGGGGATAAAGCTGTAGAAAGGGGGTCCTTTATCCTCTCAATAAAAGAGACAAACTAAATCGAAAACAAGTCTTATTTTAAACTTATAAGCAATATATATTATTAATTTATTCAGAAAATTTTTATCTATTTTTATTTATTTGCAGCACATTTTTGATAGCAATTTCTGCCAGTTGAAAACCGCTAGAAACAGCCAATGACCCTAATTTTGAATCTCGGTCAACTAACGAGATAGACACATGAGCAGCTTCTTTTTCTACATCATAAATTTAAGTCTACATACCGATGGAAAGACATTGCTATCACAATCTATTTTACGTTCTCCAGTCATCATTTGTAAGCATGAAGGATCTTCTACTGTCTCAAGTATAGAACCTATCACCGTTTAGTCGGAGAATAATACCATTCCTAACCTGAGCAACGCAATCACTATTGCGTTTTTACTGACCAAATCTTGATGACTTTTTATTAAGGTATCTAAAATTAATTTGAATTAAATTGTAATTAAAACCAGGGTCGACCCAGTGGTTGTGCCATAGTTGCTCCTAAAGTCGGTGGGCCTTCGCAATTTATAAGCAGGGACTAAGCAGAAGAACCCCCTTATTTATCTCTGAAGATGGCAAACGCCATCTTCAGAGATATCTTTCATAAAAAGAACATTGTAACCAACACATAGTTAACGAGCCCCAGCAGCCATAACCCAACAAGACGGATCTGCGACTGGGTCGGGATTCGAACTCACTACCTTCCATTTATTCTACTTATGCATGCGTATCTGTATGGCCGTCTTAATGAAAAATTTGAGATGAATCTGGTCGCGTAGGGGAAACAAACGTTAAATCGGAAGTTATGAAAATCTAGCCTAAGCTTTAAAATGGGAAATTATAATAAATAATTCCTTGCAACATAGAGTAGTAGAAGTAAAATTTATGGGAGATTTTTCTTAGAGAACATTGTTTTTTTTTTATTTTAATCTGAAATTATACACCTGTCTAAGAGTAAAACCGCGATGAAAATACTAATTCAATAAAGAAGTGACAGCCAAAAATCATATTACAATTTCGATTTTAACATTTGATATCAACAAAAACAAAAGCAACAAAAGTATTAAATAAAAGCATGAGTAAAAAAGTAAGAACCTATAAATATAAAAAAGTACACGTATCCCACAAATGCTTAAAAATGTAAACTAAGTCAATATTTATTGATAGTTCGAAGTTTTTAAAATTTTTATTTGTTATTGTGTGTGATGTTGTTGTTACTTATGACACTTGGACAAGCCAAGGTCGCAATGCCTAAATTTATTCATAAAATAATAATAATATATAATTAAAAAACATTTATATGAATACATTTTTGACAAAACAATATCTATTTTTCCCATTGATAGCACTTGGGAAAGTTAAATAAAATTTAGAATGTTTTAAATAATTATACAGCGATAATCTATTTTATGGACTAACATTTAAGTTTTAACGATATGCATCGTTTAAAATATTTCTTTTTATGTGGGAATTATGTAAACCAATTTATAAATGGACTAACAATTCTATAATTGGTATTGAGAATTTTCGAAAAAAAGAAAGAAAATAAAGGATAGATTGTTGAAATATTTTTTTATATAGATTTCAGTATGGACTTAATAGAGATTGAGATGTGAATTTTCAAATATTTAATAAAAAATTTTAAAAATTATTTTCGTGACATACGTTCAAAGCAATGGTATCTGAAAGTGAAAGTTGTAATATCTTGTAAGACAAAATTTTCTTTATTCCTTTTTTTCTTTAATTAATAACTTTATATATAAGTTTCATTTTGATTAAAATACAATTCAAAAACTAAAAACTATAAAAAATTAAAAACGCGATGAAAATGGGAAAAAATATTGATTCTAAAATATCTATTGCAAATGGCAAAATTTAAAATAAAATATAAATATGACCGTGCAAGTTATTTATTTTGGTCGCACTCATTGGAGCATCGCAAGTGACATGTGATTTATTCCATTCAACCAAAATCTTAATTTACATTTAGACAGAGTTAGCAAGAGAATGTTAACAACGTAGTCTCCAATTCCCCAATTCGTAAGTTTGATTCTTACCTCAAATGCATGATTTTTTATTCTTACCATTTGATTTTGATTCTTTGATTGATAGACATTTGATTCCCACCGCCCACTTTAAAATGCAGGTCCCATTAAATTAACTTTTCTATGAAGAGAGGGAACAAACTAAACATTCAGAAATTTAGCATCCTGATGATAATAGCAAAAAATTCAAAAAATTTTTTTATTTACTTAAATACATTCATTTGAATTTGACTTCATTTCATATCGTGTTTTAACTATTTTATTTCAAGTAATAATTGTATTTTTATTTAAAATTTTGTTATTTAAATATTGGTAATATTTATTTTTCATTGATGTATACATATATTTTCAATAATATGTTTTTGCATTTTTTAATATCACATAAGTAATTGTAAAATGTTTGTACACAGACATCTATTGCTTCTAAATATGAAATTAAAATTTTAATATTTTAATCTATTTTTACAGCAATATATAACAAATATAATATATAAAAATTAAACATATTGTCCAGTATTTCTCCTAGAAATATTTTTTTTTCCAATGGCTGGCACACTTGGGTGACGAACCCTATGCCACAACAAGGCCAGAAACTGCTACTCATTTATCGTTACCCAGCGGACACCTGTGAACCAAGTCACGGAGGCGAGTAGCGTTGCCTGCGCCATACCACCACAAACCCGTTTATAGGGTGGGCCACATTCATACAACATCACAGAAGAAAGGACAGACAAACACAGAGAGAACAGAGAAGGAAGAAACATCCATGTCCGAACCGGGATTCGAACCCGGGACCCACAGTTCAGGAGTCAGGAACGCTAACCACTCAGCCATCGGTCGGCTCTCCAATAAATATTATGTGGAGAAAATCTCATGCTAAAAAGATCTGAATGTGTGTGTGTGTCTTGATCTCAGATATTAATTTATAAAAATATAATTCGTATTTTGTTTGTCTGCCGGATTTTTGTCCTCGGTAGAACTGAAAACGATAGCCAGGAACGGAAGGACACTTATATCAGGATTTTTTTTATCGATAATTAAGCATGGATTATGTCTCATTTTCGATATTTTGATTACAACGTTTGTAATTAATTGAAATCATGATAAACGCTGGTTTGAACTTCCTTTAAAGTTGCTCATGCCATGATGTAATCCATTTAAGCAATGCGAAATTCCATTCCTCAGCTCTTCTGTACGGCTCGACTTAGCCTTATTAGGGCCCGGGAGAGAAACTTCGTTGGGGGCCTATTCTGCTTCACAACAACAAATTTTCTATTCGATTTGTGGTCACTCTGATAAGAGGGCGGCTGTCCAACTGCCCCGTATCCTCTCCCCCTGCCTTAGTCACTCCTCTAACTTGAAGGGTGACTCTGTTCCAGCTTTTAAAATTGTCATCCATACCTTACATTTAGAGTAGAGAGGAAATATTTAAGAGATTTCGAATCCCTCGTTCTAAATCGCCACAATATTTTCTATTAGACATCACGACACTTCCTTTATCTTCGATTTTCAAAAAGTAATCTTCTTCTTCTGCTTCTTAGAGTTGGGTTTGTATGTCATTGGGCACCTCTGCTTTTATCAGCATTTTGTACTATTAACTCCAAACCCAATGTTTCCTAGTTCCAGTTGCTCGGGTCACCCACTTTATAATAAAGTCCGATAACCCTTTAATGGAGTCTAGGTGTAACTCTCTAGTATGGATGATGCCTAAAGAAGTTAATTTAGGGAGGGCAAGAGCCTCGCATTCGTATATGATATGCTTGGCCGTTTCCTCTTCCGTATGACATTACCTGCAGATAGGGTCTTGCTGAAACAGTCCCATTTTATGGAGGTGTTTTCTGAAATAGTAGTGCCCAGTTATGAAGCCTACGATTAAACGTATCTTCTGCCTAACATCTTAGAATTTCAGAGGCAATCCTTGCTGATGATCCACAGCCGATAACCCTTTAATGGAGTCTAGGTGTAACTCTCTAGTAAGGATGATGCCTAAAGAAGTATATCCCCAGCAAGAAACTTCTTACTGAGGTTAGTGGTACCACTTCTACTGTGGTGGAGGTTGGGTTGAACTACCTTCACCCCTATCGGAAGCTTGATTCTGGTCAGAGAGTCAATCATGCTAGTGATAGCTTCCTGACTTTCACCAGAAGAAGATGGTTTGAAGGTCATTTCTACCTCCTGTGAAGGATTCATTGCTGCCCCTTCACTAGATTGCCTCTGAGTTCCCTTGTCTTTTTCAGCAAGGTCTACTTCAGAGGCTTCACCTGCAAATGCAGAAAGGTTAGTTGTTTCTTGTGTCTTTTCAGCCATAAGATAACAATTAATAAGCTCAGATAATATAACAGTCCACCCAGCATTGCCTGAGTTACTGGGCAAGGCAAAAAAGCTCTAGGAGTTCGCCAGGCAACTAGAGGCTCCGTTAAGACACAATTACCGCGGTGACAAATAGCCCTAGGCACGGGTCACATAACACCAGGGTTTACGGGAGCTGGTTCGAGGTCTCTGATTCTATATTCAAGGCTATCCTGTCATTCCTACAAGACGTTCGGCGATCCACCACCTGCCGACGCGCCTGGTAGCTGCCCAGGCCCCAAGTTCAAAAAGTAATAGTTTTTACCCTTTTCAGCTCATGTGTTTATACTTTTCACAACATGTCACCGATCATTTACTCATTGAAAGGCGCCGTATTTAATAACTTAGTAACTAAAGAGATTTTTTGAAGGATTTAATACCTTATACTTGTTTTATAACTCAACCTGTTCTTAATATATTCTATTCATAATGTAAAATAGCTTTTTGAGAGCGAATCTAAGTATAACAGTCTGATCCAAACTGATTGATGAAGTTAATTTTTTAAACTGATTTTTTTCCTGGAAAGATAGATAATTGTTTTCCTTGGAATATGCGGTCGACTATTATATAAACATGCATATACTTCATGCCTGTACCATTATAATCTGTAATAAATGTGTATATACGCTTTCAATTCCTTAGAAGCAATCATTTTCTAATATAGAATCGACAAACTAAATAAGATCGAATATGGACGTGAGACCACATTTCATGGTATCCGATTTGAACAAAACTAAGTCAATAATAAATACTGGTAATTTTCCAAATCGCCATGTTTTCCTACAAATCTATGTGAAAGTATTCTTAATTGGGACCTACTACCGCAAAAACTGACTCGTTTATACCATCTAAAATTTAAAAATGTAGATTTAACAGAAGATAACCTAAAAATAATGCACGGTAGAGAGAGAGAAACAAAACTTAACGGAAATTGAAGGGTAATCAAAAACGAGACAGATCTGGTTGATCAATCTATTAAAACTGACAAATATTCTTCTGATTTTTTTTTCTTTTGTTCTTCTCTTTGAAAAAATCAATTCGTACAGGATTTATTAGAATTGGGAAACCATATTAAAACCTAAATTAATCCAATAAAAAGCGTAATTTGGTGCAAATTAACTTACTTTATAAACTTTATAAATTTTTTTAAAATTTACTTTATAAATTTTCCAGCAAAAAATAATGAACGAAAAAAATTAAATAGCCCTTTCGTATTTTATACTAAATATAAAGTTGGTATTTTGCCTGGTTTCTTTTATTTTGCTTTCTTTTGTTTTATTTTTAACATATTCAATTTTGGAAGCAATAATGCTAAAAGATTTATAAATTTGAAAACTAATTACTTAGAACAACAAGTAATTTTTATGATTTTGAAATTTTTACAAACAGAAAAAATTATAATTTAAAAATATTTCTCATTGCTGATGACACTCAGACATTCGATGGTAAACTTCGCCTTGTTTGCTGCCGTTCGAAGGATTTGATTTGAAGGCAAATAGCAAATTCGTGGACAAGTCAGATTTACGACGCCTTTTCAATACGACGTGACGTAGATGAAGCATTATCTGACGTCACAGATATTTTAAACCAATGAGAATTCTAATGAAGTGACATAACCACTATATCAATTGGAACGCACGAACTTATGCCTAATAAAATGAAATCAACCACAATTTGCTTAAAACCAATTTATAATGTCTGAATAACCAGAATGTTTAATTTTTTTTTTTCCTGAGACACGAGAAGAAGCTGTCTAAATAACTGGTCTCTTCGCTTAGATTTGATAAGTTTTCGACTCATTGAAGCAATCTTACTGCGGTTGTTGCAAAAATAAACCTTAAACTGGATTGGGATTGCGGTTTTATTTTTTTACTTTTTAGATTTGTTGTTTCTTTTTTTACGAGATAACCGCAAATATCAGTCATTAATGTTTTATATAGCAATTTATCCTTAGATGCATTTGCTAAATCACAAACAGCGCTTCGAGATCAAAAAGTAGATCTTTTTTCAGGAGAATTTGATGACTTAAGAAGTGTAAAAACAAACGATGTGAGAATTGAGATTAAAAGTCGAACTTTGGCAGATAATCGATGCCTTCATGGCATACTCTCAACTTTTTTAAATCTAAAATAATCAGAAGAATACGCTAAAATTACATTATATAAAGTGCTCGTCAGATCTGTGCTCACTTATGGGTCTGAGACTTGGACGTTTACCAAATCCCAGAAAGAGCAGATAGCTATCTTTGAATGAAAAATTCTGAGAAAAATCTTTGGTACTGTAAATGTTAATGAAGTCTGGAGACATCGACATAAATTTAAATTCAACAAATTATTTAAGGGTATAGATATAATCAAATTCATTAACCCCTTGCCAGTGTCGCCCGAATTCAGTTCGGGCAATTACTGCGTGCAGTATTTATGATGCCCAAACTCAGTTCGGGCAGAAGAAAATTAGCGTTTCTGTTTTGTGAAGTCTGAGCTGAGTTCGTTTCTACTTTAGGATACTTAATTCCCTATTTTCCTAATAGATGACACAAGTGGTCATAGT
Source organism: Latrodectus hesperus (assembly GCA_037975125.1). Classification (NCBI taxonomy): domain Eukaryota; kingdom Metazoa; phylum Arthropoda; class Arachnida; order Araneae; family Theridiidae; genus Latrodectus; species Latrodectus hesperus. The sequence continues at coordinate 13,668,168 of CM075855.1, forward strand.
TTATACCAATTCCAATTTTGGTTCTGAAGGTAGTCCATGACTACAAGAACACTATGGGAGGTGATGTTAAAGTCGATCAACATCTTACAGACTTCCCGGTTGCTAGAAAAGGAGGTAAAAATATTACTAGAAAATATTTTTCCATCTCCTACACCAGGCGTTATATAAATAACTCCTTTATTTTGCATACTTCAGCAGGAAGTGTGGAAAATAATATGAACTTCAGAAAATCAATTGTTGAACTAAACAAACCAAATGTTCAACTACCAGGACCAGGGCGTGGTAGTGAAAGCTTACTGCAGCTCACAGGTCGACACTTTCCAGAACACATCCCATCAATGGGGGAAAAAATCTACTCCAACCAGGCAGTGTTTTATATGCTGTCGTAAAACCAATGAACAAGGGAAGAGAATAAGGCATGTGTGAGACAAGAGTTTATTGTAAACAGTGCAATATATAGGCTTTTGAAATGTACCTTGTTTTGGGATATACCATACTGTAAAAGATTTGCAAAATTTATGTATTGAAAATTAACATAATTGAAAAAAAAGTTTTGCTAGAGCCGCAAAGGGGTTGGACTTCTGCCTATTTGTCCTCGGAGTGTATTTTATTTCCTCTCTACCACCCAAAGGAAACCGATTTAGGCATTCCTCTATTCACCGCCCGTGGACTTACTCTCTAGGGGAGACAGTTGGGCGTTAACCAGGCTTTGTCCTCACTGCCCGAATAACGCCTGTCTCCACAACACATCTTCAGCTGTCCAGCAATACTGGCCAAGCTTTTTAACATCAGCACAGAGGATCCTGTGGAGCTTCTTTTTACAGATAAAGCTGTAGAGATCGCCAAGGATGTCTTCGACAGCTTCGTGGACATTTGGGGTTCTTGCACGTACTCAAAGGACACGACATCGTCATCATTTAACATAATTGCATATTTTTACACGTAACATATAAAAACACGTATAAGAATTTAACTAAGAAGAAAAGAAAATAACTCTCCTTCAGAGAGACTTAGCCTGTCATTTCGAGAGATATCATTTTACTTGAGAATCATGGCGGTTACAACTTATTTTACATGCTCCAGATGCTATTAGGAAATACAACAAATTTTCGGTTACATAAGGAAATGAACTCAGTACCTTCCGCTTCAATTGAAAGTTGCCTTTTTAAACTAAGTCACCGCGACAGTATCAAAATACATAAATCTCTAAAAATAAATACTTATGTAACACATAGCTAAATTCAATGTTAGCTTCTACATATACACAAGGAAGAGGACTAACTAAAAATCGGGACTTTTCCTGTCCCTTCTATGTGACAGGGAGACAACATATGTCATTTAAAACCATTTGGTATTTAAAATGTCTTAATCTAGGGGTAACAAAAGGGTTCCTCTTTGTCTTAAATGCCAGGAAGAACAGGCATAACGTCAGCACATCTTGGATTGGAATGGGCGGATATCCATTATCAACTTTTTGTATCGGACTTAATTAATGTTAATGGCTTCAGTGATCTGCTCTGATACCGTCAGATCAGAAACAAGAACAATGAAAAGGGAATATATATCTATATATATAAAAATTTTGTGTCACGATGTTTGTTCCCGATAAACTCCGAAACTACTGAACGGATTTTGATAAAATTTTGTAACCATTTATAATATGATCCAACTTAAAAGATAGAATAGTTTTTATCTCTTAATTATTGATCTCAATATTTATTATACGACATTAGTGTTTATTTATTGGTTAGTTATGTAAGTTCCTAATAGATGGCGGTTTAGCATCTAAGTTGCACAGGTATTCGGCAGATGGCGACGTGTTTATTTTTCTAGATTATACCATCTTCGAGAAATTTAACGTGCGCGCGCAAGCGCGTGATTAATTATAGAATTTACATATATTTTCATGATGTATAATCATACTATAACAATTTTTCGTGAATCATTTTCATAATTATACTTTGTATTGTGTTATTATTGTGCGGTGTTCAGTTTGAATATTTTTAATATTATAAATAGTAAAATAAAATTTTATTTATTACTGTTTTTCTCTACTAATTTTCATACCACCTCGAAAACATGTAAGTATTTCTTGATAGCCTTTAATTTTTATTTTATAATTTGATAATTATAATTTTTTCAGCAGTACATGTTGATATAATTTATTTATTCAAATGATAAATTCTTTTAATTGTTCTTTATTTCAGTATAATGGCGTGGAAAAATTTTTTAGTTTTAATAATTTAAAATTGAAAAAATAATAGTTCGATGTCAATGTTATCTACCTCATTTATAACAATTTATTTTTAGATGTTTTTAATTTATATAATATATTTTATAAGTAAGTAACTGATTACAAACTATAATTTAATATAAGATGAATAAAATGTAAATTCAGAAAATATTTGTTGATTTGTGCTTAATTTCAAAATTTCGATACTTTACCTATTACTTTTAAAATTTGGTGAAACGTTTTATTTTTAATCTCATATGAATGAACCTATTTTAAATTGTTTTAGAAAATATTTATTTGATTGTACCAAGGAGTTAGTAAAAAATTGATTCAATGTATTATAATTACTCAGCCACTGCAACGCGTGGCTGGGTCAGCTTGTATATATATATATATATATATATATATATATATATATATATATATATATATATATATATATATATATATATATATATATATATATATATATATATATATATATATATATATAATATATATATATATATATATATATATATATATATATATATATATATATATATATATATATATATATATATATATATATATATATATATATATGCATGCCTGCCAACCTTGCAGGAAAAATAATCAGGAGACACAACTAGTGACATTTTTGCTTGAAACAGAATATTTAAAACTGTAGTACCGCAAAAAGACAATTTTACTGCTTTGATTATGTAAAAAAAATTTGTGTTAATTTTTTGATAAAATATTCATCTATTTTATAAAGAAACTATATGAAATATAAAAGAATATACTACATGTGTAAAAGATACATATCATCGTTTAGGTCCCAATATTTATTTTATAGGGCAATTTTTATTACACTAGCTCAATTTTTAAGTATTAAATTTATAAAATTATATATAAAAACATAATAAAATTTAATAATATTATATTATTAAATTAATATTAAATTTGTGCAAATATTTGTTTGACGGAAATATTTTTCTAATTATATATGTATATAAATTACTAATAACTAGAAATATTTCTCCTAATTGAATTGTTTATGTAAACAGGCACCTGGTGTCTGCTCTGAACATTAATTATATGACTGCCAAACTCGTCTTGGCAGCTTAGTGGTTATAGTGTCATCCTCTCACGGTGGACTCGATATATATATATATATATATATATATATATATATATATATATATATATATATATATAGTATATATTTATTGTATTTGTGCGCTATCTGATGACCTTTTAAGCTCCTAAAACAACTCAATAGGATTTTTTTCCGGCAAACTTTCGACTGTTTTTAAATTTTTCACTGAAATTGTGCCAAAAATCAGTAGAGTTGGCAGCTATATATATACATACATACATATATATATATATATATATATATATATATACATACATATATATATATATATATATATATATATATATATATATATATATACATATATATATATATATATATATATATATATATATATATATATATATATATATATATATATATATATATATATATATAATATATAATATATAACTATATATATATATATATATATATATATATATATATATATATATATATATATATATATATATATATATATATATATATATATTATAACGTCATCGTTATTGCTTGCAAATCTCCCAGATAATTTCAGAATTTCAATGGAATTTAACACCTTTTGGAGCTGTGAAAGAGATTGGTTCTTCCCAGTTTGAACCCAGGATCAAAGACCTCAGGACTACGCAGTACCAAAAATAAGCAATTTGTTTTAATTGGGGTACAATATGGGAACTACAAACAGGATTCGAGAGAGCTCGTTAAGTCCTTCATGACAAATGTAAATTCACAAAATCTTCTGGTGAGGGGCCAGGTGCATTCGAAGAATTTATTGCCTCTTCACCCTTTCTGAATCGGTGGAGTGGCAGGAAATAGGAATCGAAGAGTGACTTCAGCAGAAGGATCTGGAGGTTACTAGAGTTCCAGATGTTGGGGAAGAGCTTATATATAAATTGTAGCCCTTGTGGGGGCTGAGAGATCTTCGACTTAAGTGTGGTTTTCCCGATATTCCTCTTGAAAGAGTCCCATTGCGGACAAGTCTAAGCGACCGAAAGAGAAGACTGAGCGGCCTGTAGTTGTTGCTTATCTCCAATTTTTTCAGACGTTGAATTGAACTGCGGCTATCAGTTAATATCCAGACATCACTATAATTAGTTTCGCTCATGATGGATTTCAACCAGATGTTAATGACTATTAGTTCGCTACGAAAAAACGAATAGAAGTCCGGATTACGTTGACTAAGAGTGAATTTGTCATGAGGAGTCTCGATGAAAACTAAGCTGACAGTTCAGTGATCTATTTTGCTGCCATCAGTATAGATTTTTATGTCATTTGGTGGTATATTATTTATGGTTTCCAAGGCTAGTTTTTTTTTTTTTTTTTTTGTTATTCAGGTAAGCCGTAGAAAGTTTGTAATTGAAGTGAACATTGGAAAAAACCTCATAAGGCTTCAGGCCGCAGTTAAGGGCATGTGGTTCGACAATGTTCTCGATTAAGTGCAGTGAGTTGACCAGACTGAAGGGACTGTGTTTCTTTAATCTTTGGAACGGAGTCCAGTTGCTTAGATAACTTGACGTGAGATTGCATTGGCCATAGCTGTTGAATTTATTGTAATATTTGACCAGGCAGGATTGTCTTCTAAACAAAAATCTTGATATACAAATGTTTGATTCGACCTATTCTCACTTACTCATCTGAAACGTGGATATTGACTGAGAAGGACAAAGAAACCATCTCCATTTTCGAAAGAAAAACTTAAAGAAGCATCTTTGGTGGAATAGAATATGAGAATACATGGCGAAGAAGAACTAATTCTGAGCTCTATAGACTATATAAAGAACCACATATTGTTAAATTTATCTCAATACAGAGATTAAAATGGGCAGGACATTTGAGCCGGATGAACGACAATCGGGTGACGAAAAAAATTTTCTTGGCTCACCCCATTGGCACAAGAAGAAGAGGACAACCGAAACTCCTATGGTGTGACTGCCTTGAAAACGACCTAAAAACACTAAAAGTGACAAACTGGATGACCTTATCCAAAAATAAGGGGTCCTGGTATGCACTTCTGAGGAAGGCAAAGGCCCACCCTGGGCTGTCAGGTCAATGAAGAAGAAAAAGAAGAAGGATTGTCTTTTGATATAGAGAGGTTGTACGTCTGCTTTGAAAAGTACTATTTCTGAAGGACAGCTTCACTTCAAGCTAGTAATGATGCGTGGAGCACTCAATTGGACTTTTTCTAATTTTTCCATATTGGAATTAGAAGCACAACAGTAGATTGTGAAGCCGTATTCTAAAATGGGCCTAATGAGTGCTAGGTAGATAGTTCTAATGGTAGTTGCATCCGCTCCCCAGTCTTTACCAGAAATGTATTTCGATGTGTAATCATTTGTTGGCTTTCAAGGTAATGTTTTCGATATGTTTGTTGCATGTGAATTCCGGGTCTAGAATGAATCCCAAGTATTTTGGATGCTTCTCCTAAGTAAGTTTCTGATGATTAAGCATCAAAGAATTACCACCTTAGTCCTATTAGTGGCCTCACCGTGGTAAGGGGGTGTTCTGGGAGACGTGGGCGAAGTACGTCGGGCCTTGGGTGACCCTACCAGGAAGTTTTACTTCTGGTAGGGTCACCCAAGGCGTGAAGGTCACTCCATAATCCCCAGCTAACCCTAACAGCCAAGACAGTCTTCTTCCTCACGGTGCTCCAGTCTTCGGAGTACAGAAGCTGTACTTTTTCTCCCTATGAATCAGTGAGCGGCCTTTAGGTCCTGATCACGGAGATTGGTGTCAGACCTCGAGACTGAATGCCCGGAGGCTGCAGCACTCTTCGAAAAGGTTCGTCGACATTATAGGATGACCTTCCAAGATTGTTTCCCGAGAGTGGAATTGAGGATTCTGTTTCCTAGAACCTGCGAGGAGTTTTCCCCGACTGAAAGTGCAGCGAACGTTTCTCAATTAGAGGACTTCATCAGTTTTCCCGGAGCCTACAATTTATGAAAGTTCCTTGTAAATTATCCTGTTAATTTGTTAATAAATATTTTAGTCTAGAATATTAAATAACGTGAGCCTGATTCCTTAGCGGACCTTTCCTACCTATAGTCCAGCCTATCCAAACTGAGTACGCTATAATATATACACACACACACACACACATATATATACAGTGGAACTTGGATAATTCGAAGCTCAAGGGACCACTGCAAAACTTCGAATTATCCAAGACTTCGAATTATCCAAGTTTTCGAAATTTCGATTTTTTTTTATTTACTGCATGTGACTATATGCAATTAAATACTAGTATTAAAAGAGTAAAATTGGTATGCATTTAACTAATACAACCATCAGGTTGAAACGATGTTTATTACAATAAAATACAAATGCACTCTGAATTACAATTTTGGAAAATATTGCGATATTTTAGATTGTTTTAAAGCGCTCAACTGATTTTTTTAACAAAGTCTTCAAGAATGTTTATGGATTGAAAGATAGCTTGACTTACGTTACATTGTCCTTCTGCATAGCGACGATATTCCGCTAAATGAAAAACTGCATCACATGAAGTTGGAATCGGCCTTTCTTCAACATCATTAGCTTCTTCGGGGTCATTATCGTCCTCTGTTGCATCGCTTTTGTTGTTTAGAACTTCGGATAGAATTTCTTTGTCGGATAGTTCTCCACATATTTCTACACTTTCATCAATGTTAACGTTATCATGAAATAGCATTTCGTTTTCCCATGCATCTGGTTGAGGTAGATCTTCAAAAATCTCGCCGGGGCTCGTGTTTTCCTTAATAAACCCTTTTTTCTGAAACAATTCGCAATTGTTTCTTCGCTGACTTTCGATCATGCATTCAAGCACATTCTTGCTGCATCGAGAACAGAAATGTTGGGCTTTTTGTAAGAATCAGTTAGAAGATGTCGTACGACAAGGCATCGACAGAAATGTTTGAAGTTTTTGATAATGCCCTGATCCATTGGTTGCAATATTGAGGTCATGTTTGGTGGAAAAAAATAACCTTTACAATTTCCATTGCAGGGATCGACTTATGTGCCGTGCAGTTATCAATGAACAGGAGAATTTTTCTTTTTTCTTTTGGTACGTGTGGTCGAGCTCTAACAGCCAATCCTTGAAAAGGTTTGCAGTCATCCAAGCTTTTGTGTTTGCCCTGTATTCCATTGGTTTTGTTTTCACGTTCTTGAAACATCTTGGATTGGCAGATTTTTCCAATCATAAGTAAAGGAAGCTTTTCAGTCCCATTCATATTGGATCCCACTAGTAATGTTACACGTTCTTTGCTGTTTTTGCCACCACTGCATTTGTCTCCCTTAAATGCTAGAGCTTTGTCCGGCGTACACTTAAAGAATAGTCCAGTTTCATCGACATTGAAAATGTCACTTACCGGTGTATCTTTTATGATTTGCAAAAGTCTGTCCGCCCATTCATTGGCTGACTTCTCGTCTACACTTGCACTTACACCACACACAGTTTTGAATGAAATTCCATTTCTTTCCTTGAATCCATCCAGCCAACCTGAGCTAGCTTTGAAGTTGTTGTTTCCCATGATGGAAGAAAATTTTTCTGCCTAAGCGCGTAGAAAAGTTCCACTCAGAGGGATGTTTCTGTCTCTCGATTGTTTAAACCATTTTAATACACATTCATCGAGATCTGGATTGTCCGCATCTCTTGCTCTTTTCCTTTTTCCGTTTACACTAGAACAACTGCTTAGAATTTTTTCCTTATTTTTCAAAAAAGTTGAAAGAGTATTTGCCGCTATTCCGTATTCTTTTGCAGTGTCGCATTTCTTTCTTAAGCCTTTTTCCACTTAACGGATGACGGAAATTTTTTGTTCCAAAGTTAAGGTCTTGTAGGGAACGCGTGGTTTACTCAAAGACATGCTTGCTGTTCTGAAGTTTCAAGTGAAATGAAGACTAAAAGTTGCCACACACGAAAGAAAAAACATGTGACCACTACAGGTTTCTTGGAAAACAGGTGCATGCAACGTTAAACGCCTGTCGTACAAAAGAGGGGTTAACAGTGCAATCCAGTCACACTAATTTTCTCCCATTCTTTCCTCCCGCTCTCAACGATCTTCCTCCCCCTTAATCCTGTAATTTATAAAGCCCGCCACACACGATACAATGACACGACGTATGGGACGTATGGAAAAATTGTATGGAAAAATTGTTGGAAAATGTATGGAAAAATTGTATGTAAAAATTGTATGGAAAAATTGTATGGAAACACGACGTATGGAAAAATTGTATCGTGTGTGGCGGGCTTAAAGCCCGCCACACACGATACAATTTTTCCATAGGATTTGTTGGACGTGAACAAGTTGTACCGTCTGTGGTGAAGTTGGACAGGTTCACGAAAATTCAAACAAGTTCTGATTTTTCTTCCAACATGGGGGTTACAGGGAGTAAATAATTGCTTCCTGTTGTCGCGTGTCTTCTCCCACAGGGCTACAAATTGTTTCTTGGCGACACTTGGGAAAATTTTTGAAACTTCTCATTTACTGAAACTTAGATTTCTGTTATACAACACCTCACAAACATTAGATTCACTTTTTAAAAATGTCCATGAAGCATATATTGCAAGAATTCATTGAAGTATATAGAGATGAGCCTTGTTTGTGGCAAGTAATGAGTAATGATTATACGAATAAAATAAAAAAAGTTAGAGCGTACGAAAAATTATTGAAAATATATAAAAAAAATAGATGAAAATGCTTCAATTAATGCTTCAATTATTGTGTATTTATAATTTTTATGGAGATACACATATAAATTTAAGGGATCTCGCGTCTTCAAGCACAAATAACTTTTTACACATGCTATTAAGATGCCATTTTTACCCTTTAAATATATCGACCATTTTATAATTTCCCAGAATTTGATTGGATATATTTATGTGTATTTATATAGTATTCATAATACATATATACAGTTGCAAAATATATTTAATGTGTTAAGTACTAATTTCTTGATATATAATAATAAAACTAACAATTAATTAGCACTTTATTAGTATCCATATCTTATATTTTCTAAACATAAACTTTTAAAAGTTAAGTACTTTATTTAGGATTAAATCAAAGCGTCTTGCCATGGTAGTTTGCCTTCATTGGAAGCAAAATAATTGGCAAACTTTTTTCGAATGAGTTTTGCTTCATCGGAATAATTTCTTTGTTGCCCTATTTCTAATCCAGTTAAATAATCATTTGACCTTAAACCTAATTGTTGAATAAAATTTTTCATTCATCCTCATGTAATTCAAGAAATCTTTATCTTCCGATTGTATTTCTGTAATTAAATTTAGATGTGAAAGAGATTCACGCTGGAGCAGCGAATTTTTTGCCCATTTCTTTTTCTTATTGTTTGTTTGCTTTTCACCATCATCACAGTCCAAAGCAACAGCCAATAATACTTCTGTGCTTAATTTGCTCATGTTATATGATAATATTTAATGGCAGAAATTACAAGCAGACAAATGAGTACAACAATAAATACGTCAAGTCAGAAAAAGTGACTGAACAACAAATTATTGAAATTTTTGGCGATTTTTGATTTCCATTTACATGGCACACATTTTAAGCCAAAAGCAATAAATGTTGAAAAATGGCACCCTTAAAAATAACTTCTCACCCCAGATGTGCCTCCCCTTCTGTGGTCAGCAGAGTTTGAGGGGACTGTGTGCTTAATTACTTCCTACCCCTTCCAACAAATCCTATGGAAAAATTGTATCGTGTGTGGCGGGCTTAAGCCTGTAGTGCGTCTCCCCTCCCTCTCGGAAAATACGAAAAACCTGAAAAAGTTACTGCATTGACAGTGTATTTCTTCTGGAGTAAAACTTCGAATTACGGAAGTTGGACTTCGAATTATCCACGAATTCGAATTAAAGAAGTTCGAATTATCCAAGTTCCACTGTATATATATATATATATATATATATATATATATATATATATATATATATATATATATATATATATATATATATATATATATATATATATATATATATATATATATATATATATATATATATATATATATATATATATATATATGCCGACCAACTTGTCTAGTGGTTAGCGTGCCTGACTACGGATAAGGAGGTCCTGGGTTCGAATCCCGGTTCGGGCATCGATGTACTCTCTATCTATCCTGTCATTGTCCTTTCCTTGTATGAATGAGCATGCTTTAACAGAACAAGTGTAAAAACTCGTTGATCAAAAAAAAATGATGCCAAAAAAAAAAACTATTTTTCGCCAACAATGGAAAAAAAAACTATATACCCAATATTATATATTTGTTACTTCAATAAACCATTTTTCTTTGATAATAAGAGTTAAAATCTTATAAATATATTTCCCTATTTTTAAAATACAAATTGATAAGCATTTGAAACCTACTTATTACGGAACTGAATACAATTTTTTTTTTGTCAACATAATGTTATATTTTCAGCTTTTGCATTAAAATAAAAAAATTTTTGTTATTACGCAAATAACTTAAATATCTTTATATTAGAACATGAAAAGATTTACATAACAATATGAAAATATCTAATATCAATTCAGCCTGTTTTCTTTTATCGAAAACCTTTTTCTCCTCCATCGTTTTAAATTTGTCGAAATGCAATTTTCATTCTGCTCTCTGCATTTCTTTTCAATCTAAATTCCTGTAACTACATTCGATGGACAAATAAAATAAAAGTTTCGTATAAGTATCATGCACCAATTCAAACTTTCATGCTCTTTTTTTGTTTTGCTTCTACACATTATAATATTTTCTTTTAAATATTAGAGATTAGAAAAAAAATGTGAAAAAAAATGAACAAAATCGGATTTAAAATTTTTAATTTGAAAAAACACATGTACATGTTATGAACATTTATTGAAATGAGAAATTTTTTTTATCAGTGGCCATATCATAGATTTTCCTTTGTCATATTGTAAAATAAGATAAGTATGGAAAAGAAAAGAGAAAAACACAAACTGTGTTTACTTACAGAATAAATTAATTTCTCAAATAGATTTATTTATTCATCGTTTTCAAGTTTGCATACATTTTCTAAAGTTTTTTTTTAATTCGGTATGTGGTTGTAGTCTGATTCGTTACCTTTTGTTGGTATTATCGCTAAATATAAAATAACTTCTCCATAAAAATATATCATTTTTTAACACTTATCAATGGTAAAAAATGATATATTTAACATTTATCAATGTTGAAAAATGATATATTGTTCGATTATGGTGAATTTATTTTGTATTTGGCGATAATATCAACAAGGGCTAACGAATCAGGTTCCATCCAATTATTACATCTATTTGAATGATTAGAAATTTTTTAATAAATTGGTAATCTTTTAAAATATATAAGAATACCTTATTACATTCTAATTTGGATTAACCTAAATTTTCAACAAGAGGCTTGTATTAACAATACTTCCGTGTAAACTGATTCACATCTACTAGCCGAAGAGGAACTGAGTGTTTGCTCGAGTTCTTACCACACACACACACAGAATTTTTATTAAAGCTTGTTACGTTTTGTTTTCTTTCTTTTATTAATTCTGTTCTCGCTCGCAAGGTCGAATTAAAAAGGTTTGTAATTTCAACGCGGCTTGTTTTAGTTTCTTTCCTTTTTTTATGATTTACTCAACACTTAATCTTGAAGATCAATGTCATACTTTCGCATAAAATATGTGTGTGTAAAATAAATACTAAAATGTATTAGGAAATGCTATACTATTATTTGAGATTCATTAATAAAAATTTTCGTGAAAACCTGTCGATATTTATATTACATTATATTTTGTATTTTATAACAATTTGCAGATGGAACCTTTTTTTTTTAAGTTTTTAATATCCTATAAAACACGTTTAAAATCCAATATTCGCTCCACAAGAAGTATCTAGCAGGTCAAATGATGCAGAGAAAAATATACCACACTTTTTGGCAAAAATTATGTTTGTCTGGTTATGCTCATTGTTTTCTGTTGTTGCTTATGACAATTGGACAAGCCGAGATCGCTATGCCTTTGGCTGTGCGATTAAGTCAATAGAGAGCGTCTTTCGTTTGGATCAGAACACCACGAAGGTGAAAGTACGACTTTGCTCTTTTTAAGGTGCTTCGTAATTTTGAACCAAGGTCAGGTGACGAGGCCACACCTGAGCTGGCACCCTCCTCTCCACATCCACGCCACACCAGCGGAAGGACTTTGGACGTCACATATTAACGTTGACACGTCCCCAACCCACGGAGTTCCAGCAGTGAAGGAGAGTACACCGTGGTCACCCTCCCAACCACTGCCCGCGGCAAATGATGCTTCACTTTGCTGAGCTTACGGGAAGCGGCGTGAAGCTACTGAGCCACTGGAGCTCATTTGTTTTTTGATTATGAGATGCATTTTTTAGAGAAAAATTTTCATTAAACTATACTTTTTCTTCAAAATGTTTTCTTAATATATGTAAGACAGTTTTTTTTACTAGTATTAATTGTAAAAGATTAAAATGATTTTTTTCGTTTGATAAAAGTTCAATCATTTTAAAATTTATTACCAGATTATACATTTTAAATTAATCCAACATTTCCTGTGGAATATTAAAAATACAAATATGAAGAACAATTCAAAAGAAAGTTCAACTTTTAATACCTCTTTTTCTAAGTTGAAAGATTTATTTAAAATATTCATTGAAAAATTTTAATTTGAAATATTTATAATTAACATTTACATTAATAATATTATGAACGAGTTAATTTTTCTTAATATAAGAGGCTGATTATAGAATAAAAGTTGATGTTATTCTAGAAAATAGAAGCAGTTTAATTGTGTGATAAACTTCACAAAACAATCTTACAATAACATTCATCAGAAAATCGAACGAAGTTACTATTGCGTATTTTATATAATATAAGAAAGCGAAGCAACCTTCATGTATTTAATGGGATTATGGATCAACAATGAACTTATACTAGTGTGTGTGTGTGTGGCCTTCAAGTTAATGACATTTATTGAGCTTCTACATACCAGTATGTGAAAGAAATTTTACACTTAATCATCTACTATTCACAAAATTATTCATAAAAAAATACTGGGTGTTTGATATTGATATTGAAATCTTTAAAATAACCGCCATTTTTTTTAAATTTTTGCTTTTACCATTTAAGATTAAATTTTCTAGAAAATTGGTTAATATAAGCTTCAATGAAAAGATATTATTATATATTTCTCATGCCCATTGCTGTGCCACTATCAAATTTCAAATGTCATTAACGGATTTGCGAATCCTAAATATGCATAGCCTAAATTTTCAAATAAAGTTAACTTTAAAATAAGATACAATTATTTTTTGTTATTTGTAATTAAAATGTCTTTATGTTCTTCGTTGTATTTTGTTGCTTTTCACCAAGTTTGGACAGTGACTGGGAAAATATTTGAATTAGTTATTTTCAAAAAATTATATTTTATTCAGTTTGGTGAGACAGTAACCAAATAGGATCGGAACAATAAACCCTGGAAAATAAAATCATCATAATAGTTAGATTCTTTTTTACAAGTATTTGAACCTTTTAAAGTGAGTGTCTAGTAATCGTAATCTATCCAAACATGTGCTATCTACAGTATACTAACATACCATTAGAGCGCCACTTAGGCTAATTGAGTTCCAGGGCAAAAACTTCTATGTGGGTCTACCCTCTGCTTCACAGCAACAAACTTTCTATTCGACTGACTACGTAAAATTAACTTTTTTTTATTTGATTTTGGGGTCCGTCTGACATGGGGGGTTAGGAGCAACTGACCCGTATGCCCCGGCCTTAGTTAGGCTCTGCATGCCAAAGATCTTGAGATACCAAAGAACACGATTCGTTTCCAAACACACACACACACACACACACTATATATATATATATATATATATATATATATATATATATATATATATATATATATATATATATATATATATATATATATATGATTTTAAATGTAGAAAAATTATTGAAAATTATTAGAAATTTAAGGGTGATTTGGATTCTACTTTATAAACGCATTTGTTAGGTAAACACATTATAAGGTAATTAAATTATGTTGCATGTAAGCTAGCCGATTTCATCGTGAATTTGGTCTAGTTTATTACAGCTGATTAAAGGTGAGAAATAATTAAAGATAAACGTTACAGTATTCCCTAAATTAAAAGGTATTTTAATTTAGGGAATACTGTAACGTTTATCTTTAAATCAAAAATATTATATATTTTTGAAAATCAAAAATATTATATATTTTTGAAAATATTATATATTTTTTATATAAATATTATATAATTATATCAAAAATAAGATATTCGAGATAATAAATCTCGAATCTCTTATTTTTCATTTTTGAAGTGACGAATAGAATATTTTACGGAAGGTATTCTTTACACCTATTAATTTGCGTTGTTAAAATCATAAGAAATGGATGACTTCCAAAATATGATAAAATTAAGTGAAGAAAAATTGCAATATCGGTATCAATATTTGTACTACAATAAATTAAAATTTTTGTAGTGAAAATGATAATAATTGATATTTCCTTGCATTTGATAAAATAATAAAGATTTGAATATTTTCATTCTATTTCTTCCAATTAAACCCTTCAGAGTTGAAATTAAAGTATAAATTTGACAGAGTGAAAATAAATATTTCTGAATTATATGAAGATCCACTGTACGGCTTTCGAATTTAATGTAATATTTCAATATTCAATCATATTTTAAACTCGATGTTATTGATGCCACAAAATTAAAGATTTTTTTATGAATCTTTAATTTTTTGACATCAATCCATAGTTTAGGTTACGTAGAAAAGCTCTATTTCATTTGTATGTTAAGCAAATAAATATACAGTTTTAAACCACTTATAAAAACAATAAAATAGAAGGAAATAAATAAAAATCAATAAATCAATAAAAAATGAAATAAAAATAACAATCATTTTAAATAATTCTTTTTGAAGGAACGAAAAGTTTTTCAAATTCGAAAAAATGTGAATTCTTTCTTATTACGCATAACATTCTATGTAAAATAACAATTATTGGGAGGCATATGAATAAAAGTAAAATTATGACTTAACTACATTGTTGTTACATACATTGAATAATTTAATCAAAATTTTAGAAAGATTACTTTCAGATAAAAATTTTAATAATTATCTAATTAATGTTAAGTAAGTAGAAATTGAAGTTAGATTGCAAATATTTTCAATATAAAATGCAAATGAATATAATAACATGAAAAATTAATAGGTATTTGTATGTTCAAAATAAAGCATTTGAAAACGAAATTTTTTCAGAATTTAAAGCTCATTGTATTTTTAGGTAAATCAGATAATAAAGGATTTTGAAGCAGTAATTTTGATTCTTAATATTTAGAGTCTCTCTAAAATCGCAAGTCATTCAAAAAGTATTCCAAATAAAAATAACATTGGTCTACAATGGTTCGCTAACAACAAACAAATTATTATTTTTGTAATTAATTCATATTGTTATTTAAATAACTGCAAGTAAAAAAGTCCCACCTCATCTCGTTTTTGTATAACACAAAATAGAATCGTCCGCTATTTTCATGATTTCGTGCCAAATGTCCTCGCCAACCCCTGTTGGTTACTTTGTAACCTAGATTTAATCCTTTCGTTTAGTCATTTCGGCTTCCCAGAATAGCAAAACTCTTTGTGTGCTTTCATGTTAGGTCATACCTAAAATGGCAAGTTCTCAGAGTAGATGTTGCAAAATTAAGCCTGATAAATTTTGTTACATTTGTGGACGTTTTATATTAAATCACACAACAGACATTTATCACAAGAAGTGAAAAAAGTTTATTTTCTGTATTTCAGGTGCTAAGTTGGTGACCAATGTAAAAGTTGGGCTCCTCACGTGTGCTGTGTAAATTGTAATGTGGCTCATGTTCAGTGGATGAAAGGCAACAGAAGCTCTGTGCCATTTGCTGTCCCTTTGGCTGTGGCGAGAAACTTCAAATAATTTTGATGACTGATACTTCCATCCTACGAACACAGAAGGATATTCAAAAAGCAAATACATGAAATTGAATATCTTAACATGCCATCTGCACTCCGACATGTTCCTCATGGCGAAGGCTTACCAATAGCAACTCCACTGTTGAATTGGAAAGATACTGACATTCAAGAGGAGATTGACACTGAAGATGCATCCGAAACAGATATAGCTGGAGACAATTTTGACCTGAACTTTAGGCCTGAGATTTCTCGCAAACCCCATTTTATTCGCCAAAATGAACTCATTGATTTGGTGCTGGATCTAGGCCTATCGAAACATAAGACGGAACTTCTAGGTTCTAGACTGCAAGAGTGGAATCTGTTAGAAGCTGCAACAAGTATTACATAAATTTGAAAAAGTAATGTGGTTTACACAAAGCTTTATAGAACGGAAGGTTCAGTTCGTGTTTGTTTTGATATAGAAGGATGAATGAAGGAATTATATATCGAGAGAATGAACCATCAGAATGGTGACTTTTTATAGATTCTTCCAAATATAGTTTAAAAGATGTATTGCTCCATAATGGAAACAAGAAGCCACCCATACCAATCGCTTATTAATCTTCGATGAAAGAAACTTATGCAAGCATGGTAACTATTCGAAATGCAATTATGATAAACAATTTAGTTGACAAATTTGTGGAGATTTAAAGATCATAGCCCTATTAACGGGTTTTTAAGGTGAGTTTATAAAATATTGTTGCTTTTTATTTTTGTGGATAGCCGTGCAACGGAACATCATTTAAAAAAGTGGCCAAACAGAACATATTTCCAGTTTGGAGCTAGCGACATTAAGTATACACCTTTTATTGAATCGGAAAAAGTTTTCTTCCTCTATTTCACATTAAATTAGGACTTACGAAAAATTTTGTGAAACTATGTACAAAGAAAAGGGGTTTAAATATTTAAGAAGAGTTTTTCCGCAATTAAGAGAAGTAAAGCTTAAAGAAGGCATTTTTATTGCCTTCTTTAAGATTAACAAATCAGAAAATTGATTTGGACTCTGCTTTTAAAGGAAAACTAAATCAAAATGAATTAGCAGCTTGGAAATAATTTGTGGAAGCGGTAAAAGGTTCTTTTAGGGAAACAAAGACAAAAATGATAAAATCCTGGTAGAAGAGCTTCTTAAGTTCTACCTAGCCCTGGGGATGTCGAATGTCACTCAAAATTCCTTTTTTACATTCACATTGGAATTTTTTTTCCAGTAAAACTTGGTATGGTTAGTGACGAACAAGGATGAAGATTCCATCAGGACATTAGGACACTAGAAACTCGATATCAAAATCATTGGGAACCAGCAATGATTGGTGACTTCTGATTTCTAAGGAAAGAAGATTTTACTCCACATAAAAGAAGATAGTGACTTCTTTTTTTGGTTAATGTTTACTGATTTGGTCTTGTACTTTGTTTAAAATATGTATATCATTTCAATTACAATAGTATTATATGATAAATTAATGAAATTAATAATAAAAAAATGTAATTTATAAAATGCTTTTTCAGTCCCTTTCAGTACTGATAAGATAGTCATTAAAAAAAAAAAACTGTACGTACTACAGCCTTAACACTATTATTTTTATATTCTGCACCGCAAAATTAGTTACGGACAGCTAGTTCCATTTTTATTAGGAAAGTAAATTGTGTCGACTAGTGTAATCAGAATCATGACAAAAATTTTTAAGTTTATAGCGTGGTATAATTGCCTCAGAATTTGTGAGATACCTACAATTTTTTTATAATTCTTCTATAAAATAACGATTAAATTTCCTCAAAAATCCTATTGCTACGAAAATTTTGCCAGAAAAGAAAAGAAATATAGGTACATACTATATTATCCGGTCGATTATTTCCATGAAAAAAAAATATGTCGCCAAATATTGCGATTTAGGCCAAATATGAATGTTTAGTAAACACACTAACATTTTATAAAAAATTATTTTTAACACATGCAAATTTTAAATTCACGATTAAAAAATCGGAATGTGAATTATAAATACATTTTTTATATATTTATCCCAATGAAAGTATAATTTAACTGTTTTTTTTTTCCTTCATATTTTGGAAAAAAAATTACAAAAATTAGCAATATTTTATTTATTTATTGACGCGAATGATCAGCGATTATGAAAAAATTGAAACGAAATTAAACGAAAACAGTCGATTGATTATTGATTGTTACTACATAATAGAATATTAATTTTTGGAATGATGAAAAATGATAAAATAATATTTGCACAAATCCTGGTAATGCACAAAATATGCACACACAAACGTTTTCAAAAATAAATCAGTCGACGGGAAATTGAAAATGGTATTGAATGAATAATGTCTAATAAAAGTGAGATATTCAAATAATTTCAGACACAATGTAACAAGAGAGCGAACAAAAGAAAACAGAAATATATTTGACAGCAAGATTGTTGTATGGTTTTGTTGTGCTAATATAACTAATTTGAGACAGTGAATTCTTAACAAAGTCTAGGAGCTAATTATTTGCCAAATAAAAAAAAATTATTAGAAAACTAAGATTAGAGGTAAGTTAGAGACAAATAATTAGATGTAAAATTTAAATACTTAAGATGGTCATTTAAATCCATAGCTAGTTCCGGCATTTTGACCACAGCATTCAATATATTGCATGTAAGCCACTTCAAAGGATAATTTACGAAGTGATTTTATCAACATCTATTATATGGCAGTTTAATAAGATTATTGCAAATTCTTAATTACAATGTACATGCTTTATGATAAGTCATGTTAGGCAAGATTTTTTTAGCCAAAAGACGAAGCTAGAAATTGATATTGATGGTTGATGCTGAGGAATTAAGACATCATGAGCCTTAATATATATATATATATATATATATATATATATATATATATATATATATATATATATATATATATATATATATATATATATATATATATTACAACAACGAGCACTTGGGTAACTAATCCTTCGCCAAAACAAGGCCAGAAACTGCTGCTTATTTGTCGTTATCCAGCGGGCACCTGTGAACCAAGTCACAGAGGTGAGTAGCATTACCCGCGCCATACCACCACAAACCCGTATATGGGTACACTTCGGCTGGCTTAGCCTGTTCTCAAAAGGTACCTGGTTCGAAGAACCTCACTTTTTTCTGGAGCTGTAAATGAAATGGTTAGCTATAGCTGAATCTGACTGGCCTATTATTGGTTAAAATACTTAAGTGGAAGGAGCTAAGTTAAGAAGAACGATCGGTTAGCGCGTTATCGGCCGTATATAGGGTGGGCCACATTCCTACATCATCACAGAAGAAAGGACAAACCGGGATTCAAACCCGGGACCCACAGCTCTGGAGTCAGGAGTGCTAATTAGTCAGCCATCAATGGGCTTAAGGAAAATATATGCATCAGTATGTATCTCCCATAGACTCTTCATATCAATTTGCTGGGCTTTGTCATAATCAGCTTGTGTGATGACAGCTTTTTTCTTCTAATACATTACTTTTTTCTGATAATCCTGAGAAATAATTTTACATTGCAATCCATAATTATAAGGACAGTTGTGTATTTTAATAAAATGAATGATAACATAATCTTTAAACTTTGTATTGATTTTCATCTAAATTAATCGCTAGCTATAACATGTTTAGAAAATATTTCTTATATACCATATAATTCTAACAAATAAATTTTTTTTTTTTAAATGTTTGCCATCCATTTTGGACAATACAATAAAAATATACTCGTAATTTTCTTATTCAAATTTCGAAAAAATTATTATGCTCCAGAAAAATGAGAAATTTTTTCCTCTAAAAAATATCGTTTTAATTTATTTTGATGAGCAAGTTTTTTCATCAATTATTTAATTTAGGAAAAAAAAAAACTGCTTGGAACTGTTAAAATTTAACAGAATAGAAAAATGTAGAACTTTCGTAGAAAAATTTATCAGTTAAATTTATTTCTATGAACTTATGTATAAAGAGTGATCTAACGTAGAAAAAAACTTCATGGCACGACAGCCCATGTGGGCCAATGCCTACAGTGCCCATAACTGTTTTCATGACCGAGAGCCCTGGGGTGCGAAGCATATGTCCCAGTCAGGTGGTCAACCTAACGCGAAACCCCCAGTGTTCAGTTCCCAAGCATGCTTGGTACTCAGTTAATCGACCCACTGAAGGGATGAAAGGCTGAGTCAACCTTGCCCAGCCCGAGGATCGAACCTATGTCATGGGAGAGTGAAACGCTGCCACTAAGCCACCGGGCTTCAAAAAATTATCTAAAAAAGTTACTTAAAATGCATTAAAAATAAACGGATAAGTAGTATAAAAAATAAATAAAAATCAGGAAAAAATATAACGAAACTACACGCGATAAAATGCTTATCGTTTGCCTTTCTAGAAAAAAAATTCTAAATCAACTGTTTCATAAGTTCTTAATAATTGTGATCCAACGAAATTTGTAAAATTTAAAACCACGTTTAACAAAAGTTTATAAATTATTATACAAAAAATAAATAAATAAAGAACCGGTTAAAGAATACAGAGGAATACTAAATAAAAAATATTTACTTATATGAGAAAAACCGCGGCATCTAAATTTATTGAATTAGTGACTAAAATTATCAATTTTGTCTAAATTTGTTTCATTTAGGCGAACCTGACACACAGTTTTAATCACTATTCCTGTGACTGATAAATATGCTTGCCAGAATTCCCGGTTTTCAGATATAATCCCGGTATCCCGGCCCGGTTTACTTCACGTTATGGAAAAAATTTTATTTTATAGATGACCAAAAATGTGTAAAAATGATTAACACTATGAGGGATTATATTTAAGATAATTACTTTGTTATTTATTTCTGTACAGTATGAAAAGTGAAAATCATAGAAAAGTGACGGTTTGCTAATAAGTAATGTTGTCATAGTGTATCATCTTGTTTCGCCCATGCACTAATTTGTGCTTACTAAAAAATATTGGCAGCCAAATTGAGGTAACAGTGGAAGCAAGAAGAGATGCCAAAAATGTGAATTGAAGAAAAATGGCTCAGGCTGGTTGATCATTTCAACGATAGTCACATTGATATGATAAAGAATTTGATCAAGACCCAAACTGATCAAAATTTTGAGTTTGCCTTCTGCTTTCCTGGGAAATCAACGCCTAGAAGTGTATTTTTATTTTATTTATTTATTTTTTGATGAACAACGTATAGAAGTTAGCTGAAAGAATCAACTGTTAAAAGCTTGATGATATAAGATTAATATCAGATAAGCTTGTGAAGATTTTTGGTCTAGCAGTAAGCTAGACCAAGCTCATGAATCTCCAAAAACTCGTGAACGAGTAGAAGACTGTTAATAAGATTAATCCTATCACTGGTTAATCTAAACACCTATCACTATCACATTAACCCCCACTGGTTAATGTGTGATCAGGAGAGGTTTGCACAGAGGCTGCAGTTGGATCACTTCAGTCTCTGGTCAAAGATCTGAAACGTTGACAGTCGAGTCTGCTATTGGTGGAGTGAATGATTCTATCATCGTTGATAACTTTTTGTCATTTGATTAAAAATTTTCAAATCTACAAATTGATTTTAGATAATATGATTTTACTAAAATAAAATTCAATTGCAAACTGTAGAGAAATTAAAATTATTAAGGGGCGTGGAAGCCTAGTGGTTAGGGTATCAGCCTTCCATCCGGAAGGGAGGGGTTCGATTCCCAATGCCGCCAAAGACCCTCCGAGTACATGCGATATACATGCTTATTAAATCTGTGGAATCGAAAGTCCTATAGTCAGTCGTTGAGCAGTTACCATGGGTGCAATGGTCTGGAGAAATTTACTCCCCCTTCAGATCAATGCCAAAATTGAGAGAGTAGATGCTCTGGTGCTGCCATCTATCGGAAGATTTGAAGAGACAAAAGTCGTGCTTTCACCTTCATGGTGCTCTGATTAAACGAAAGACGCTCCCTACTGACTTAAATTCACATAGCCAAGACATAGCGTGCTTGGCTTCTCCAAATGTCATTAGTAACAACAACAAAATTATTATTAATCAAGTTTAGTGAAAAACTTAAGACTTTAGATGGATAAGTTTGTTGCGTAGATATAAATAATAATTATTATTATTTAATAATTACAGTTATCATATAGTGTTTACAAATGATATTTTATATTTAAATAATGCATTATTTTTAATATTGCGTTATGCATTTATAACTTTTTTCTTCCCAGATTCAAACCCGGAAACAGAAGCAGAAACTGGCTTTGTTTTTCTAATTAAAAATTGCTTATAATTCAATCATAAAATTACAAATCCATTTATATACATACAAAAAATTTAGATACTTACATTATTTCAAATATTTACTCCTTTCTAACAACATGGTTAGTTATTCACGTGGTTAGTTATTCACATAATGTGTATTAATTACTAATTAACTAAACTCTATGGCACGACAGCCCATGTGGACCACAAATCCTACCGTGGCCATCTCTGTTTTCTAGACCAAGGGGCCTGAGGTGTGAAGCATATGTCCCGATTAGGTGGTAAACCTAACGCGAAACCACCAGTGCTTAGTTCCCAATCGATAAATTGAGTATCAAGCATGCTTGATATTCAATTTATCGATCCACTGAAGGGATGAGAGGCTGAGTCGACCTTGCCCAATCCGAGAATCGAACATCGGACCTGTGTTTTGGGAGAGTGAAACTCTGCCACTAAGCCACCTGGCTTCAATTTACACTAATTAATTAGAATAATAAAATAGTTGGTACCACACTAAAAAGACTTACTGGCTGGTAAAAAAAACTTGTGGACTTACTAAGGAAATTTCTATTATTAAGTCGGCTATTTTCAGGATTTTGAAAACCTGTTAATTTATTCCTTCAGCGTAACTTTCTTCACCTTGACTCGTATTATAGGAGTATATTTCTTCTTCTCCAGTCTAAAAAACCCATCTGACTTGTGTATTTCAACTTTGTGATTTTGCAGTCTCTAGGTTCCAGTGGAACGTCAGGCTTGAGTGACGAACAGTGTCCTTTTTAGAGGTATAATTTTCAGTTTTTTTTTTTTTCAGTAACTGCTCTAGTGCCATCTCCCACTGCTGTCTGTCTTCAATCTCCTCAACTCCCTTTTCTCTGGGACTAGTTTCCCACAAGCCCTGCATTAGGGCAGTCTATTTCATGGATGGGGAAAATGGGGAATAATACGAGAGAATGAAATATAAGAAGGGACTTCCGGCCTGGGAAAAAAAGGTTAAGTTAATTGATTTACAAGAAATATCCAGCCACAGAATAAAGCAAGATATCTCCTATTTGTATAGAGTTATATATGATTTACTTATCGACATAAGCAAGCTTTTTATCATCGAGATCTATTTCAATCACATTTTTTAAAGCAGTTTCCGTATGATTACAAGCCATCCTATGCCATGTGGATATTAAACTATTTTACAAAGAGCGTTAACCATTCAGACAATTCAAATTCGTGAAAATTTGAAAATTTATATTTTTTTTATCATATTTTTTTATTGTCTTTATTTCTCATACTAGCCTTAAAACCTTTTTCCATCTGTGACTTTCACAGTTAACGTTTTAAAATAACATGAACTTTGAATTGTATTGCACTTTAACAAAAACATATTCTAAAGCTTATGTAAATAAATAAATAAAAAGATTAAAAACTAGTGAATATAGGTGCAAACCCCAAACAAAACACTTATTAAAAAATTCTTTTAAACTCACAAAAACTCAAATTACTTTTTCAAATATCAATCGCAAATAATTTTTATAATAATAATAAAAAAATATATTTACTTCATTTCAGTTCACGTGCATTTACAGACATTCACTTCATTTTAGTTGACATTTCAGCTAATTTGCGTTTACAACGAGATTTGACATTCATTAGGATAATAGCAATTAATTAACTTATAGGATTATAGTTTAAATCTAAAGTGAATTATACTGGATTTTAATCCTGTATAACTCACACTTTATTTTTATTTATTAGGTTGGTGCGTATGAAATGTCGGATTCTCTTTACATGCGGACGTTTTCCTCCCTGTTTTCGCCATACTTTTGTATTTGGCATAACCTCATTCATACTCGTATTGTCCATTGCCAGACACTCATTTCAGCAAAATAGGTTTTCTCGAAGGTCTTCCCTTTTTTATTTCTTTTGAGTTTATTGCCGATATGAATTCTGCCGACATTCGCGTCATTTTCTTATATGAGTACAAACTTGGTAATAGTGCTGCAAAAGCTGCACGCAACATAAACCAAGCGTTTGGGGAGAATACGGTCAACGATCGGAAAGTGCAGCGTTGGTTCGAAAAATTTCGGACTGGCGATTTTTCACTGCAAAATGAGCCGCGCGGAAGACCCAAAACGTCTGTGAAGAATGATGACCTGAAGGCTCTAGTGGAAGCGGATCCAGCCGTATCCACGAGGGAACTTGCTATCAGGATGAAAGTTGACCATACAACGATATTGAGACACCTTTCTGAGATTGGCAAGGTTAAGAAGATGGACAAGTGGGTACCGCACGCACTGACAGAGCGAAATAAGCTGGATCGGTTAAACGTATGTTCATCATTACAGCATCCACCATATTCACCGGATCTCTCGCCGACCGATTTTCATTTTTTCAAGCATTTAGAGCTGTTTTTAAGGGGCAAACACTATGAAAATGAAGACAGTCTAAAAAACTCGATATCAGAGTTTATTAATTCTAAAGACCAAAATTTTTTTAAGACAGGCATCTACGCTTTAAAATCTCGTTGGGAGAAGTGTATTGAAGCGAATGGAGCATACTTTGATTGAATAAACAGCTTTTGAAGAAAGATATGCGGTTTTATACAATCACTTAAGAATCCGACATTTCATACGCACCAACCTAATAGATTTAAACTCTATAGAGTTTAAATCTAAATAGAAATAATTTTGGCACTGATTTACTTATAAATCTTATTTATTGATGATAGATTTTGAAATTATTGTAGTTTAATAGTTAAAAAAAATGTGATTTTTATAAAGAAACACAAAAAGAATTTAGAAAAAATGGATTTATGCTTGAAAATAATACACACACACACACACACACACACACACACACACACACACACACACACACACACACACACACACACACACACACATATATATATATATATATATATATATATATATATATATATATATATATACAGGGTTAGCAAGAAATAAGTTTCCCACTACGGAGGGCTGTAGAATATGTTCTATTTGTCCAAATGAGATAAAATTTGAACTACAGATAAATCAAATAATGCGCTTGACATTTATTGAAAAAACAAATAGTACATAATTTCGCCGAAAGATGGCGTTGTAATACTAATGGTACTTATTTGCATATACTGAAAATATGAAAAGTCATTTGCTTTACAGCGCATGCCTATTAGCATTATCTTTGGGTAAAAAGAAGGTGGATTCTGAACGAGCATTAGTTACTTCTCTGCACATCATGCCTTCTTTGAAAGAAAAAGCGCTACTTGTAAAATTGTTCTACCAGAACCAGCAGAACTCCGTTGCAGCTGTAAAAGAATTTCGCCGTATGAAGCAGATACGAAGAGGTCCAATGTCTCTATGTGTGTTACGCAAAATGATGCAGAAATTTGAAAGAACTGGACAACTTGCAATTCTTCCCGGTAGAGGACGAAAACCAATCCAGTCTTCTAGCGTCGAAAATGTGGCTACCGCGGTCGTTGAAGCCAGCAGTCAGTCGCCGGATGGTAATGTGAGTGTGCCAGCTGTTTCCCGTGTATTGGATATGCCGTATTCCATTGTACGAAAAGTCTTACGGTGGATTTTGCATTTTTATCCCAACAAAATCAAGCCTCTGCACTTGTTGCAAGACGGGGACTCAGAGGTTCGTATGACTTTTACACTTCAGTTCATTGCTCGAATGGTGGTTTACGTCACTTGGCCATGGAATATTCTGTGGACTGATGAAGCCCACTTTCAACTTAATGGGCAAGTCAACACCCACAATTGTCGAATTTGGGCAGCAGAAAACCCTCGCGCTATCCAGAAAAACCCCTTGCATCCTGAAAAAGTGACAGTATGGTGTTGGTTTACGGCTACTTTTGTGATTGGGCCGTATTTTTTGAAGAGATAACTGCAAATGGAATCAAAACCTGTTCGATCACAGGACAATGGTACCAAGATATGCTGAGGAATTTTGTAATCCCACAACTTCAGCAGCGTGGATGCTTTCAGGACATCATTTTCATCAAGGATGGCGCACCTCCTCATATTGATCGTCGTGTAAAGCAACTGCTAACACAGCATTTTACTGAGGCACGGGTTATCAGCCGTCATTTCCCTACGGCATGGCCTCCTCGTTCGCCGGATATGACCCCCTGCGACAGTTGGTTGTGGGGTTGTTTGAAGGCTACCTTAAAAGGCCAGCATCTGTACCAGATCTGAAGGACAGCATCCGGCGCCATATCCTTGATATTCCGACAGACTCACTCCGGTCTGCTGTCGAAAATATGGTTCTGTGATTTGAGCACATTGTTGAAAATGAAGGGGGAATGTTGAACAGCTGTAATGCTACTTTTTAATTATTATTATTTAACATTTATAAAGCATATCAAAGGTTTTTATGTGTATTACAGCGCCAGCTATCGGCAAAATTTTGTACTTTTTTTTTTTTTTTTTTTTTTTTTTTACAAAATGTCAAGCGCATCATTTGAATTATTTGTAGTTCAAATTTTATCTCATTTGGACAAATAGAACGTATTCTACAGCCCTCTGAAGTGGGAAACTTATTTCTTGCTAACCCTGTATATATATATATATATATATATATATATATATATATATATAGTTATATATATATATATATATATATATAGTTATATAGTTATATATATATATATATATATATATATATATATATATATATATATATATATATATATATATATATATATATCTTGATATGATAGATGTTAATTCCATTTCAAAATTATTCAAAAAATTACCAGAGGTGAATAATAAAAAATTTAAACATAAGTCTGAGTTTGGAATCGAATCTAAGAAAATGTCATTTAAGAAAACATCATAAACAAGGAATTTTTTGTCCCGTTCAGAGCATTGAAAAATACAATTATTTCATGAAACTATTTTTTTAAAATATGATTCAAATAATTCAATTAATGCAACATTCACCACATTATACCAATGTAAGACTCTGCTGAGAATGTCGAATAATACGTGACACAAGTTATTCATTAAAGAGTAATTTTCATTTAATTCATTTATAAAAAATAAAATAAATGAACTTAGTTTGAAAAGATAAATATTTAATGCAATGATTACTTAATATTATTATATTATTTAATAATAATCCGGTAAAAGTTTACCTATAGATACCCCTTGACTTTTTGCGATTTTTTAACGCCAAGATGGGCATCTAAACGTGAATAAAAAATGGCAACCCTAAAACATACGTTAATTAAAAGTTTAAAATACCAAGGTTACCAGAAATTGCATTTTATCGCCATTTTTTGCCAAACCACAAGGAGTACCCACTTTTATACTGAGCCCAATAATTCTATATACGATGTTTGTCCGGAAAATACGCAAAAAAGTTGAATAATAACTTTATTTTACAATTATTCAGGTATTACAATATGGTCTCCTTCAAAGTACTCACTCTGAGACGAGATACACTTCTGCCAACGCCGTTTCCACTGTTAATAACATTGCTGAAAGTCTTCAGTTGTGATACTGTTCAGTTGCCGTGTCGTTTCTGCCTTGATGACTTCCATATCTCGCAAGTGCCGCCCCCAAAGCACCATTTTGCATTTAGGGAACAAGAAGAAGTCACAAGGGGCTAAATTGGGTGAATAAGGCGGATGGCCTGTAACGGTGATTGAGCTTCGGGCCAAAAAGTCATGCACAACGAGCGACGTGTGAGCGGGCGTATTGCCGTTATGAAGCATCCACCTTCCCTCTTTTGCCAAATACGGTCGAACTTGGGCCACACGAGCTCTGAGACGTGTCAAAACTTCAACATAAGAATTTCCGTTCACTCTCTGGCTCTGTTCCTCCATCAGAGAGAGCTCCATGCCGACGGCAGGTGAAAAAGGGCAACTTTCAACAAGCAGCCGCACACTCCTACTTACACGCAGAGTGGTCTGACTCGAACTGAGCGTTGATGGGATTGGTTACAGCAGTAGTGCCACCTGGCGGTGACTGCAAACAGTAAAATAAAGTTATTGTTCAACTTTTATACGTATTTTCCGGACAAACCTCGTATATTCAGTGCATAAATTACTTTACTTATAATAAATGATATTATAGGAATTTTTTTATTAATTTACAAAATTTATATTGTTACAACTTTTATCTAATACCTGTTTCTATCGCAACAGACACATTTTTACTAATCAAATCAGAAATAATGTGAATCTTCTCTTATTCATTGTTTTAAACATAAAGGAAGAAGAAAAAAACATTTACAAATTCATAAATATTCAGCTCTAAAATATCTTAATTTAACAATTAAAATTATTAAAATAAATTATGATTTGCATAAAGTAAAATTTTTAAATAATACCTAAGAAATTTTATTTTCAAATACTATATTTGAACGTAACTAAAAGGATATTTGAAAAAAAGTTGTTGATAGTTTATTAGATTAATGTAACTTATGACAACTGAAAGTAGAGAGTCTTTGACGCTTGCATAAAAAACGGATTTATTTATCAAGATTAGAATCTTGACCCCATAAACCAGCTTAAGCCATTGCCGACATAATTTATCAAAAACTTTTAATCCATTATTTATTACAAAATATAATTATAAATGAGTTGAACTTACTACTCAGCAGTATATTAGCTTATCACAGCTAACTAACTTCTGTTAATTTAGTTTATTACAATTTATTTCTATTATGTCAACAACTAATGCAATTGTAGATATTAAAGAATGGAAGTATGTTATTAAAACTTTCTTTATTAAAGTTTTAATATTTTTATACGCATAATATTCAGGCAATATTGAGATGAACGGACTGTGTCGAGTGGGATTTTAAGATCCTAGAGTAACTGATTGGAAATCGATCGCAAAGAATAGATCAGAGTGAAAGAAAGTTCCTGGAAAGGCCGTGGCTCTTCAGGGTTTGTCGTGACAATAGAAGAAGAAAGATTAAAAGATTGGACAAAAGGTAACGAAATAAAAATTCCATGTATTGTACTCTAATTAAAGTGTTTAATTTAAAGCAGCATAGGTTCCCAAACTTTTTTTATCGTGGACAACTTTCAAAGTTTTGCTATTTTCGGTAGCCCCCTGCTGCTACATTTCTACTGTATTCCCAAAACTCTTAAAGTTTGTTACCCTAAATTGGGGGTGTTAAGAAGAAAAAAAAATAGCACATTTTCTTGTGTCCCATTTACTAAAATAATATTTGTGGTTATACAAAATTATACACATTTATTATTACAAACAATCAACAATTGGCAAAAAAATCAACAATGAACTCCGAAATGTTTTTTTCCAACGGCGGGCACTTGAGGGTTGAACCCTATGCCACAACAAGCCCAGAAACTGCTACTCATTTATCGTTACCCAGCGGGCACCTGTGAACCAAATCACGGACGTGAGTAGCGTTTCCCGCTCCATACCACCACAAACTCGTTTATAGAGCGGGCCACATTCATACATCATCACAGAAGAAAGGACAGAGAAACACAGAGGGAACAGAGAAGGAAAGAAACATCCATACCCGAACCGAGATTCGAACCCAGGACCAACAGCTCCTGAGTCAGGAACGCTAACCACTCAGCCATCGCACTCTGAAATGTAAATCAACAGTAAAAAATAGTCATACTTTTAACGAGGCGAATGTGCTTGATGAATTGACAGCAAATTATCAATATTTGGCTTCAGTTTTGTAAGAAGTAATATCAAATCTCCTCGTTCTGTGATGTTCAATCTGCTCCTTTTTTTTTGTTAGCAGATTGGTAACGGCACTAAGACTTCTTTCAACAAGATATGACGAGGGAAACAGGCTATCAAAAATTTTCTCTCAATTTTCCACAGCCCAGGATATTTTTCGGGGATTTCTGTCTGCAACCAGAATGTTTGATAGCCTTTTTTAAATTTCACCTTCAGTTCCTCGTTGATGCTGAGCTCAAGTAGCTCCTCTTGTAATACCATATTCACATCTTCCTTCTCATCAAATAGTGTTATAATCCATGGGGGGATTTCCATCGTCAGAATATCTTCCACTCTATTTTTGAAGTCATCATGCAGGGTATTTAAATGTTGAGTGTAAATCTGAATATCCTCTTCAAGACATCCTATTTGTGAAAAGTGCGGAAGCTGGGACATTACACGCCGACTCATATTTTGCTTCATTAATTTCAACTTACCAAGAAAAGCCGAAATTACACCCTTTGTTTTTATTAAATTAAGGCTGTCCCCTTGTAACTGCAAGTTAACGTCATTGAATTTTTTAAACAACACTGTTAAATACGCAATGTCCGCTTTATATTTGATAAAATTTTCTTTTAAATCTGGTGCTTTAGTTTTCAGAAATTCTATCATTGATTCGAAAAGTTTGTAAAATCTCGATAAGCATGCACCTTTCGACAACCAGCGTAGTTCAGTATGTAAGAGCAGTCGTTGGAAATCTTCACCATTTTCATCACACAATAATGCAAATAAACTGGTATTCAAAGCATTGCTTATTATTTTATTAACTGCGTTAATCACAAATTGAAGTGACTGGTGCAATCCATCACTCAAATTTTTCGCTGCAAGGTGTTGTCGGTGGATGACAAAGTGAATTGCAATTGGTCCTGGTATTATTCTTTTAAGATGACTTACAAACCCACGATATCGCTCGAATATGTCAGGAGCTCCATCTGCTGTTACCGAAATAATGTTTGTAAATAGAATAGATTTTTCTGTAAAAAAATCCCTCAGGACATTAAATATTGATTCGCCTTTAGTGTCTGACTTCAAAGTTCTTGCGAATAGCAGCTCTTCATGTATTTCTTCGTCCTTAACAAATTGAACATATGCCAATGATGCTTCATTACCAGGCCAAGTAGACCCATCCAATTGAATAGAAAAATGAGTGGTTTGCAGATAATTACAAAAGAAGCTTTCTATATCAAAGCTCATTTCATCAGTACGTCTTTGTACAGTGTTGTTACTTACAGGAATTCTTTTGCGTACGTTAAATGGAGGTTTGTGCAGTCTCGACATGTGGTGTACACTTGCACTATTATCTATGGTTCTGAATGTTGCTACCTGCCTACATTGATCGGTAAATCCAGGCCAAAATTTTTGTTCTTTATTATGAAAACCAGAAAATTTTTTCTGGACCCCCATTAAAAACTCGAGAACCTCTGTTTTCTTTTCACGTCTACGTGGATCCCTGTGAGGTCTCCTATGCACTCCTGGGGGTCCACCTGAACCACTTCCGGAATCTATGATTTAAAGTGAGAAATTTTAATATTTTTTTCTTAAGAGACAACTCTACATTTGTTGAAAAATATCCCATTACAAGGACAAAATTTAAAAGATGCAAGTTTTTTGTAAAATACATTGTCATTTATTTAGCAATAATCAGAAGTTTTTAAGAAATTCGTGCGCGCGATGTATATTAAAGAACAAATTATTGTAACTTAAATACAAAATACTCAAACCAAAGAATAAATTTGATATTATCCTTTCTTAATGTTCGGCCTTTATCTGAACGATTGATTTACTTTGGTGTTAACAACTTTACCAATTATTCAACAAAATATCTAAGCCATGTTTCAGGTTGACTTTTTAAACTTTTAATTAACTATACCCAGTCTTAATGATTAGTCAG